>PYHX02000494.1:25456676-25949176 GCA_004302925.2 Cochliomyia hominivorax
TTCATTTATTATTTATTTTCTAATCGTTACAAACCTTTTATCGCACTCACCTTTTCTTGATAATGTAGGGTATGAAAAAATGTATGCAACAGTCTTTTGCTTTTAAACCATAAAATTCGCATTCAAACATTGCAGTTTGTCACATTTTTATAACATTTTATTTATTATAGTTTCGTGCCTTTTTTTCGGTCTTCTTATTCGTAAAATAAGAAAATACAAGACAAAAATAGGAAACTATAAAGAAATCCGCACATAAATATAATATTTCTTATTACACTTTATATTACGCTCCCAAAAATAGCTACAACAACGGCAGCTTTATAATTTATGGATCAAGAATATAAAATTGGCATCGAGACCAAGACCAAATAACAAACACAATAATAATGCAGCAAATAACATTAAAAATCTTCACATAAAATAAACAAAAATAATTCACTTTATAACTCCTACACTGAAAATATTGTCGGAGACACTGTCAATATTTTTTGGTGTGAGAATAAATTGTTGAAAAATAATTTGTTCGATTTTGGCATCATTTAAGATAAAGTTTTACACACGACTTAAAATAATAATGAATTTTAATATTGGAATGGACGCAATTTAAAAAAATGGTCAGTACAAATGACTATAAGGAATAGTTGTAAGTGTAAGCGTAGCAGAGAAATAATGAAGTTTTTAGTTGTTAATGTGTTCATACCCACATTTTAGTGTGGAGCAATTTCAAATTATAGCGTACGTACGCCTTTATTCTTTACTTTATTCGGAACTAGTCATTCTTAAGTCTAGGAAGGGACAACTTTTGAGCAGTCGTATTAAAAAGGTCCTATTGTAGGAGATAGTCTATTGTCTCTCTATGAACTCTTTTGCGCGTATAAGAAAAATGTGCAGGCAACGAAATTCGACTAGATGAGTCGACGTCACTATAAACGCTTGGCTGCCAATATAGTCTGTTATCCCTGTGGTAAATTTTCTGAAATGATTTGGACACAGAGTACACTATGTATACATGACACATAATCTATTAACTTCAAACATATTGGTTGTAGATGGTATGGACAAATCGACATAGCCGAATATAGGATTCTTTCTTGTTTTTATAACCTCCACCATAAGTATTGCAGGACAGTAATAATGAACTGAACATCGCATATTTTGACACATCATTTTAGATTATTATAATACTTATCTTAAAACCCCATTCCGGAAAGAGCATTTGTGTGGGAGGCATCGGAAATATTGAACCGGAAATGACGCTTTTCAATAGGCTTTGTCCTAAGCCTAAAATAATAATATGTAGCAAATTTCATCGCGATATTCAAATAATTGAGACCTGTAGACTGCTCACAACATTTACATGGACATTCAACCAGACAGACGGACGAACGGACATCGTGAATTCAGAAAGTAATTCTGAGTCGAACGGTTACCACTTTTGGAGTTGTAAGATATAATATAAAGTTATGTAATAGGAGTAATCGTTCCGAATTTACGGATTTACATCCACATCATTTTTCATGTAAACCATAAAGTAGATAGAACCTGAGTCAATTCAACTATGCTCGTCTAGCTATTGACACGCTCCCATCGTAACTAATTGTCAGAACTCAATGAAACTTGGACAGATTTCTTGTTCTTAGAAGTGAATGAATTTATACAGACATTTGCAGTACAGAGGTACATACCACATCGTAATTCCAAAATTATATAAGATTGATTCAGTAAAAATTAAGTAATTGCCAAAAATTTGACAAATTTTGATACTGTCATTAGCGCTAATAAACAGGAAAGAATGAAATATTTTTGCTCTGTCGAATCCATAACATTCATATATAAATTTGAACATTTAGATAGATAGATAGATAGATAGATAGATAGATAGATAGATAGATAGATAGATAGATAGATAGAATAGATAGATAGATAGATAGAATCTTATAATTTTTTAAATAGTAATGACATGAATTTAGCTATAAATTATATTTAAATTTTAATTTTGATAAAGTTTTTTTGCCTCAATTTCGAAGTTGTCTCAGATATCGGTCTATAACTTGACCGATTTTGCTGGTTCTAAGTAGGAAACTGCTTAGTACAATTATAAATATTTCGGCCAAATTCAAATGCGCGTGGGACAGACGGATTTGGCCAATTCGACTCAGAATTAGATATGATACAAGATATATGCATATACTTTATGGGATCTTAAACTATTCCTTCGTGGCGTTACTTACTGAGTCATAAATTGAATATACCCACTATCACCTCTTGTGATGGTGGAGGGTAAAAAATAATATTAACAAATATTAAAAATTATTTCATATAAAAATAATTTCGGAGGATCCTTTAGTATTAATTAATTAACGCATATCTCAAGAAGTTTGCAGTGAAAATTGTCTCATCTATTTTCCAGATATCGATGTATAGTTTAATTATAGAATATTGAAATTACTGTTACAAAGATATTCAAAAAAATTATCACACTTTACTACAAATCATACTTGCTCGAATAAGTCTAAGTCGGGTAGACTGGGGGGAGGTTACCTCACATCAAATTAAGTATTAATTATTGCAAAAATTAACTGACTGACAGTCTTGAGCTTGTATTTAAATCAAAAAAAAATTATATTATTGTCCTGTGAAGTTATCAATTTTAAATCAGCAATATCGGTTTATTCAAACTTGATGAAAAAAGATTTGCTATTTATTAACAAAAGGTAACTGAATTTTAACAAAAATTTAATTATAATATATAGTCATATATACTCCACCATCTTGTCATCGAAATCGGATTAGTAGAAAAAAAGTAATGGGCTAAAATATTTAAAATTTTGATACACCCCAAAAATAGTGTGCCATTTGGTAGTCTATTACCAATTTTATTTTTATACAAAAATAAACCCAAAGAAACTAAATTGTGTTGGCGTCGTTAGCCGCCTTGAATACATGTTATTAATTTTATTAATATCGGTGCCATATAACGCCTCTTCCTGGATAACGAGGTTTAGCTTAAAAAAAACACTTAAAAAAGACTAAACTTATACAAATACGGGAAAATCATTTTTCTAACTGCCTTAAATATATATGGTTTTAATATGATCAATATCGGGTTTTCAAGAACATGTTATAATATATTTTATAGTTATAATAAGTTTTTTGGTGTAAAATCTTAAAATAATGCTAACTTTTTCATAATGTTATCAGTGGAGGGTATTAAAGATTCGTTACAGCCAAATATAGCATTTTTACTTGTTTTATCAAGCTTTACTGCAACCTAAAAAGATTACTGAATTTTGACTCCCTTAATATACTTCCTTAATTACTTAAAAAATCAATAACGTAATTTTGACAATGTTATTGCATTTTAAACATACTTACATAAATATCTTTGTACATACATATATACATGTATACATATATATATATACATCCTCTTTAGAAGTTGAAAAAATTCAAATAAAAATAAAATTTTATATACAAGTTTATACCCCTCTTCCCTTAACTCATCATTGAAAAAAGAAACGCATAATTGACAACATTTTATTGGCCACAATTTTATGATGACAATATATTTTCCAAACGAACCAACAAATTGATAAAATCTAACCTCAATCTTACTTTATACTCATGACCACAAATACTTCGATACTTTCGTTTTTATTATATTTTAAAACTGTAAAACATGTGTGAGTGTATGCGTTTGTGTGCGTACATATGAGTCGTGAAAGTAAAAGACTTAAGTTTATGACTTGAACGCGTGTTACTTAAGGTATCATTTAGACACATATGAATCCTCATATGTTTTCTTTAGTCTTGTCTGGGGAATTCTATTAAACAAATTCTTCCCATCAAAATTTGTTGCAATTTTTAAACATTTTTTTTATTTTATTTTATAACTCTTCTCAGGAGTTTATTTATGTCGTTGTAAAATAAATTTAACGATAACTGACAGAAATACGTACGGACGGACAGACAGACTATTTAAGTAAATGTTGCTTTTTAGGATTGACTTGTGCACGATTGGGAACTGTAACTTTAAGTCAAAATGTAAGGAAGTATAAAATACAGACGGATGGACGGACAGACAAACGTATGTCTGAAAATAGAAAAAAGAAAATAATTTTCTCGAGCAGAGAAATTTTGTGCATATAAAAATTTTCTATGCATTTTTATGGCGTAAATAAAAGCAAATGTTGGTAACGAGGGTAGTTTAAGAAGTTGCAGATATTTTAAGAGAATTTTGCACAGGTAACGTTTTACTTCAATGCTGAAGCCTTCAAATCGCGGGCATGTGAATACAACATGTTTTTCTGTTTCGTCTACCGAATTGTACTCGAAATACCGATGGGAATTGGATTAGATTGTAATTGACCTCATCATGTTGTCGACTGACCAAAGTATTTATTGTTGGTATTTATCATAATGTTCAACGGCCCATCAATTTTGCTAACTTCCAAGGTTCTCTCTCCTTTGATGTTTGGAATACTTTTTCTGGGTATTTCTAGATTTTCAATCATCGCGATGAATATGTAAGATAGTTCTCCAGCGGCAATACCTATGGGCACTATTCCAGCAAGAACTTACACAGCATCCAATGAGATGGTCCAGAAGCCTTTAGTGCTATAATATGTCCTCTACTTGTATTCTTCATCGACTTATCCCAGGATGATGCACCAGAAGTACTGACTTTGTCACGCTTGTAAGCAATGTTCTGCGGCCTTGACGTGGTCCTCCAATGTTCGGCATTATTCTGGTTAATGCATTTGATACATACGCGTTTATTATTCGATCAGATGGTCATCTATCCAAATTCCCCTGTATTTCATAGCTTCGGATGACATTACAGTAGTGTATCTTACTTCTATCGAAAGAGTTTCTAGAATCTAGACTATTATATAGTTCATATATAATATAGTTCAGAGACTATTCCACGGTCAAGAGAATAAACTATTTTATAATCTATCGAAGAAACTATTATAACGTCCAGTGAATAAAATATTCCACAGTCCAGTGAATAGACTCTTCTATAGTCAATTGAATAAACCATGATATGGTCTAGTAAATAGACTATGAAATTGTGTAATGAAAAAACTATTCTATATTCTAGTATGTAGTATATTTTATAGTCTAGTAAATAGACTCTTCAACAGCCTAATGAATAGAATATTCTTTAGTCTAATAGATAAACTTATCTATAGTCAAAAATAAACATTGCTATAGTCAAGTGAATATAATAATTTATAGCCTATTGAATAGACTATTATGTAATCTGCAAAATTCACTAACATAGAGTCCACAGAAAAGTCTAGTTTATTCCTTGTTTTTATTAAGTTTCCCATTCTTTTCAATCCTACCTCGCATATCATAGGGTTGATTTAGATATAAATATATTATTCGTTAAAAATAAAAATGTAATGAAATTTCAATTTCTTAACGCCAAACTGGCGTCAGAAGTCATAAAATGTTTGCAGATATCCATTTAAGGATAACGAAATCCACCACAATTAAATATTAGATGTTGGCGAGTTAGCATCCGTGTGATGCCATAATATTTCCAAAATTTAACATTTCAAGGATTGTTAATTTTTGAGTTTGGTTATTTCTTCTTTTCCTTCCATAATTTCATCCTTGATGGCCAACAATTTACTTCTTGTTTTTTTGGTTATCAACCAAAAACAAAACAACTCAATCCTCAATTAAAGTCATTAAATTTGTTTTTTTTATTTCTCTAACATTACGATTGTTGACTTTTTGTGTTAGAATATGTATGTGCGTGTGTGTATGTGTTCATCTTTATGTGTTTGTTTTATTTTACAGCCTTTTAATTATATTTTCATGTTTTTGAGTTTTTTCTCTTTGTTTTGTTGAAATTCCTTTCTCTTTTTCCTCATTGGTTTGTCCAGTCATTCATTTTGTCCGTTTATTGTCCTTAGAAATTTTAGTAACTTCGTTTTTACACTAGTCATTCATCTACTCACTAATACTTAGCAACACTTATATACACATACTGTTAATCACTCATTCTACCTCTCTCTCTTTCCCTCTCGCCTGGTGTATTTTCCTTTATATATAACATTTTTTTCATTTCCTTTTCCTTAATGTTGAAGAAGTGTAGTTCATTTTCGATTGTGTGAGAGAGTAGTAATAAGATTTTATGTATAGAGTGTATATATGTGCGAGTGTTAGTGTATTGTTGGCACTTATTTTAATTACAATTTTTACCTCCTTTAGGATTTATGATTTAAGTTGCGTTAATCTTCAGATCTGTTTAATTATCCTTGCAAAATTAATTTGTTGTTAATTAGTGTGAAAATCGTATTAAGTTTTTTCCCCACATTTCATTATTATTTGTTATTCGGCATTTTTTTGTTAATATATTTTAAGCTATAAAAAAGAGAAAATTTCTGAAATAAATAAAAATACTTTATAACAGTTTGAAGAGTTTTAGTCATTTTATAAGTAAGTTTTTAGTCCTTGACAAATTTATTAAATTAACAAGTAAAAAAGTTATAGTCAATCAAGCTCGGCTATGTAATATTTTATACCACAATGTTGGTTATAAATAACTGCTACGCCTCGACCCTCGTATAATTTGCTTTCTTATTTATGCTTAAATGTGCATGCGTTTTAAAAGGATATTTTTCTGGAGGATGATATCGGAGTTCGAAAAAATTATGGACCGAATTATGGATCGTATAATTTCGCACTACCGTTACTGCTAATATTTATAACAAATTTACCGAATGTTATTATTCAAAGAGATATTTTGAGGGGGATTGTATGGAACCTAACGGAAATAATAATATAAGTTTGCTTATCCTTTAGGAATATCCTAGAACTTATTTTTACAAATTAGTTTTATATTTAGAAATTTTATTGGCCAAAAATCTTAGTCCGGAGTGAAAATTTCATGGGGCCTATAATAAGTATTGGATCAATCATATCGTATTTCAATATTCATTGTACTTTGGCCAAAATAATTCTACGTGCTAAATTTTATAAGATACCTTGAATTTTGCAAACAAGCTTTACATGGAAAGCCAGCCGAATGGATAGACTTGGTGAAATCAACTTAGAAAGTGATTCTGAGTTGAACAGTGTTCTCAAAAGTGGTGGTAGGATTATTATTCATCAGCACAAACGCATAATATCTAAATCACCTACGCTATTGTAGAGCATAAAAAACAAATTGTACTACATTCTACAGAATATTCTGTTATATATTATGTAGAATAGCACTGTCCTTATAAAGTGGATGGTACCTCTATCCATGGTCCTATCCGTCCTACATTTTGGCCAGTAAAATGATCTTTTGGAAAGTAATTGTAACCAATTTGAATACTTCCCCTAATATTTGCTTTGTATGGGAATACGTTTCCCCTTGACACTGCCCGTTCTATATTTTAATCTGCAAAACAAATTCTTGAGAAATTTGAGAAGTGTAAAAGTTTTTTAGGTAACAGTTTTTTAATAACAACATTTTCTTTGTATGGGATACACCTCTCCTCCTGATCCTATTCATCCTTTGTTTTTTGATAAAGTGGTTGGGACCAAATTCAAAAATTCTCGCTGTTATAGTTCTTTAGATTTTCGATGATCAAAATTTGCTTCTTCCCTTGATTCTATTCGCCCCACGTTTTGTCTTGTAAAATAGTTCCTTGAAAATGTTATTGAGACCAAATTTTATAATTATTGATGAAGTGGTTCATTAGATATTCGATGATCAATATTTTCTTTGCATGGGGGTTACTTCTCCTCCTGGAAATCGAAATTTTTTTATAGTCTATATTATTTTTGGGTATATGGGGATCATTCTGTGAAAATTTCAGCAAATTTGGTCCAGTAGTTTAGATGTCTATAAGTCCCAAATAAAAAAAAAAAAAAAACACAAACAAACGTAGTCAATTTTTGCAAAGAGTTTTGGAATTTTGGCCATTTTCGAATCAAAAGGAGGGAATCGATTTATAGTTCCATATTAAAAAAAAATAGTAGCTGTTCTCGTTTGACGATATGTTAAGTTATACGAGGATCAGTCCATTATTTCTCATATATTCTCTTATCAGAAATTACTTTGAAACGCATGAATCTCACATATACTTGAGTATTGTACAATATTTGGTCAAATTCAAAGGAGTAGTGGTAGCACCATTTTTGATTTTGTGCATTTTTTGTAAAATTTTGTGATCACAGGAAAATAAGCAATAGACCAATAACTAATATAGACTTCATAAATCGAAAAATGTAATATGTATTTTAAACGATTTTCATAAAGTTTCATAAAATGAGTGTCACTTATTATAAAATCAGAATTTCATAGAGCATATGAGTAATATTAACACATAATATTAAGTATACTCATTCTTAAATGAATAATATTTTAAAAATGTTTTCCTTTCATTTGCAAGCGAACACTTGGATATATTTTATGGGTTATAAGACAAAGCATTAAAACAGCATAATTTTATTAAAATGCATTTTTAATTAATGAAAACAGGCAGCTGTTCTCGTTTGATTATAATTTAAAAGGTGTCCACGTTCTTTAGTTCATATTTTTTCTTTATTCATTTAAAACAACTTAAATAAATAATTAATTTTCATTACTTTATATAACATTTAACTAAATATAACAATAACTATATTTTTTATGTTCATACAATATTCATTGATAACTTAATTATTTTGTTGAACATTTTAATAAAATATAAATTGTGACTTTTTGATTAAGTGACATTTCTATTTTATTTATTTCTTGAAATCTGTTGCTTTTTTAGTTTTGAAAAATGATACTGCACATTTATTTTTTACTGCATTACAAAATATTTTATTCTAAATTCTTTGATAAATGATAAAATAAAATTTTATTTACAATTTCGATACAAGACAAGATAATGCGAAAATAACAACAATAATAGATGAAATTTAAAAGATTTATCATACAAATAAAACATGCATTTATAAAATAATGCATATTTGTAAGGAGTGAAAACAAAAAATGTTTAATATACATATATGTGAATAAAAACGATACAATTAATCTTAATCAGGTAGCCCATCACTGTTAAAAATATACTTCACTTTTGGATATCTATTTTCTACTCTTTAATTTTCTTTTCCAATATTTCGTAACGAGCCTTAGCTCCCGAAAGTTTGGATGATTTGCCTTTATTGGTACAAATATGAAATTTTTATTTTTCTACCTTTCAAGGGCTTGTCTACCATAGTGACAGGATGTCAGGCCAAAAATAAGTTTACACTCTATGAAGTCTAATAATTGGAAGCAGCTCTATTTGTAAACATTCCTGGATGTAAATTTAAACTGCCGTACTCTTTTTTTGGCCTCCAAATTGTTAGCTGCATTACTGTTATCAGCTTTAACTTTTCGTCCCAACACTAAGCTAATCGAGGTGCCTAGCTACCAGATATTTTGGGAGCTCTCTTGAAAATTCTTTCCATATATTTTTTGGCTTTAGAAACATCATGTTTCTAATTTTAGTTTGAACATGTAATACTTGGGTTAAAAAAGTTTTAATAAAAATGTGTGTTAAGAATTTTTGATCTCATTATTATTATTGAATTATTGAATCAAAACAAAATATAAGTCATTTTAGCAATGTGCGTTTGTCAGTCTGTTGTTCTCATTTCATAACTAATTTGCAGAGCTCGTTGAAATTAGGCCTGTTTATCTGTTCTTTTTAAAACCAGCCAAATCGGTTCAGTATGAATACCCTATATTAGTGCGTTATATAGGACGCAATTTTAAACACAATTTCATAAAATTTGCTACATACATCAAGTAAGAATTCTTCACCTATGTCGAATCTTTTCTACCCTCCAACGCAATAAATTTAGCAATAACTGTAAGAATATATTAAAAATTTTGTTTGTAAGGGGATACCATTCACCAGTGCCCAGTCCGAATTACATAAGTAAATAGTCTAGAATATTGTTATTAAAGTATTTATGTGCTACCACATATATTGATATCTTTTGTCGAAATATATTTTTATATAAAAAATATTCGATATACATTCCATTCAGAATCACTTTTTCATACGAATTAACGATGTCTCCCGACCGTATAAATGATACAATTTAAAAGATATTTTGATGAAATTGTATACATAAAGATTAAAGTCTATTGAAACTGATTGTATTCTGTCCAATATTTTAGGTAGCTCCCATGCAAATGTCTTTCCGGAATAGGATCATAAATATACAAATATGAAACAGTCTAAATTCACATGCCAAATTTCGAGAATATATGTTCAAAAATTATTGTAACCCCCATACAGGCCCATTTCCTAAAATCTCAAAAAAATACACAAGACTCAAAACAATATTGCGATAATATTTTGTATGCTTAAGATATACACAATCAAAAAACGTCAAACCAAATTATCTGAAAATCGGCCCATTATCACCTTTAGTCCTCATATAAGTCCCAAATCCGAAAATTATCTTAAGTGGTGAAATTTCCTCATATAGATGAGTATTATGAAAATATTTCAAATAAATATATTTCATATAAAGCACAAATCATAAATTCAAATTCTTTGAGGGTCAGTTCATAAGTTTTTAAGCTTACATCATGGTGTAGGGTATTATATAGTCGAGCATGACCGGCTATTACCCAATTTTCACATTAAATCCATTTCAACCTCAATCTAAATACGTTTTAATATATGTTCATATGTACATAAACATATAGTGGTGTGTGTACATCTCAAGTTAAGGTATTAAATTGATTTATTATAGAAAATCTGATTTATTTTACAGTCCGTTTATCTCTGAAAATTTATGCAAAATTCATAAACTTAAATTTTATTTATTAATGATTTATAATTTTTTGATAAAAGAAAAGTAAGACAAGGATAATTTATCCTTTATTGATTCATTATAATATTTAAACAGGTAAGAATGTTATATACGGCTGAATGCTGAATCTTCAGTACCCTCCTATAATCTGATGTAAATGCGCTATTTTTCATACATACACACTCACATATACACTCAAAGAAGCATACAATATAAACATGTTTTTTCTTAATATAATACAGAACACTTAATGATTCATAAGATTAGTTATATTTTTGGCTATAGCTTTTTTTCTACTGAACCGATTTTGATAATTTGGTAATGAAGTACATAGAGCATAATATTATGGCAAAATGTCATTCTAACTTATCGATTAATAACTGACAATTTCATGAAATTATTTTGCTTGTATTTAGAGGTTACCTCAGATATCGGTCTATAACTTTAAAAATTCTGAAATCTTCTAAGAACTAAAAAAATACTTAGGCAAAATTGCCTTGAGCTCTGTAAATTATTGTGGATGTGCCAACAACAGACAGACGGGCATAGCTAAATCGACACAGACAAGAATAGATATATATTACAGAGTCTAAGATGATTCCACACGGAAGGAGAATTAATATACCCTCTTCACCATTTGTGGAGGTGGAGGGTATTATAAATGAAGACTATATATTTTCAATATAACTTGAATTATTAAAGCTTGACCCATTATTTCACTTAGATTGCATATTACTGACTTTTTTCAAATCGCTTAAATTCTTCCATTGAATTTGGATCAAAACTTGTTTGTAATTGCCTTTATCACGTATTAACAATTATTTGAATTATCTATATTTGACTGTATCTTTCACATAACGACCCTTTGTCCTTTTAAAAAAATATTTCACAAATTTCAAAAACTCTTATCAACTTTTTACTGTTTCCTTTTCCGGAAATCAAATAAGTCATTATTAATTCCTGGTTTTTTATTATTCCAAACTTTAAGAATAGAAGGGTTTTATTATAAGACTTTAAAATATAGCGCAATTCCACTGAATTCATAAACATCAATTCACATATGACAATAATATCAATTTAAGGTCCTTTTCTAAAACAGGATTTTATAATGAGAATTTTTAGATTTTTCTTAAAAAATGTATGAAATTACAAGATCTCCGGACGATATTTGACTTTACCATTCATATATGGTACCTTTTCGAAATAGTTTTTTAGTCTGACAAAACTTCTAAATATTATAATATTTTAACAGAATTCGGCAATAATTATGTTTGACAGTGAATTCCAATAAGATTCACATTTCGTTTCAGTACCACTTTATTTTCCATTTGTTTTAAGTTTTCTAAAAATGAAGATGAATTCTTACTTGTTAGGAATCTCAGAGAATCTTGTATAGGAGCTTAAGTTAACCCATTTTGAACCGCTGTTGCGGATTTGCAGCATTCCTGAATAAAATTAGGTAGTGGCCCAAATGGGTTTATTATATGCAAAAAGTTAAGGCAAATGCAGGATTAAAGAGGCTCAAAAAGTTCCCGACAGAAACATTGCTACACCTTAAGAGGCCAAAAAAGAGCTCGGAATTTGAAGTTAAGTTTTCTAAAAACATATTTATACTGCTTAATGGATTCCGAAACGTGATTACTGATAGATTTTTCGCAACCTCCTGGTAAAAAAAAATTATGTTGCTAATGCTCGAGGGATGATTATGGAGATGTTTAGGATCCAAAAGCAGTCAAAATTTTAAAAAAGTTTTTGGTAAGGCAAACAATATACAGTTGTGACAGAACAAGCTCTATAAATACTGAAATTTACAAAAGGGCTCTTTCCATTCGTAAGACTTCTTAATGTGTCCTGACTTGGCATCCTGCTACTATAGTAAACAACAAGACCTTGAGTGGTAGAAGAACAAGAATGTTGTATTTGTACTCCTTTAAACTGCCGGAAGCTAAGGCCAAAGGAGAGATTTTGGGCTCTTTTTAAAAGGGAATTAAAGGTATTTATAGAGCCCATTGTAACAAATGATTGACGTCTTTTGTCACAACGGCATATTGATTGCCAAATAATGAATTTTTGGGAAATTTTGACAGTTTATGGATCCTAAACTTTTCATTGACATTACCTCGAGCATTAGCAAGATAAAATTTTTAACCATACATGTATTTTGTCTATTTTTTTTTTTAGAAAACTTGACTTCAATTTCCGTGCACTGTTTTTGTCCTCTGTCAGGAACTTTTTGTTTTTAATTATCCGAGCACTGAGCTAACCGGGCAGCTTTCCTACAGGTTGTGCTGGGAGCTCTTTTAAAAATGTTTTCTTTTTTATTATACCAAATTCTCCCGATGCTTGGCCAATTTTGTTGAAAATAATTAATAATTTTATATAAGACCTTTTTGTTGTTTCACATGGAACGACAAAGTTAATAGACTCTCATACATCGTTTGCAGTAGTGGAAGGTCTAATAATGTTTTCCTAATTTTAAACACTGTGTAATTTTACTTATTTGTATTTAAAATACTAAATACTTAGTAAACTTCTTAAATAATTTCATATTTTAAACACGTTTGTTGAAAAAATAAAACATGTTAGAATCCTAAAATACAAAAAAAAATACAAAAAAAAATATTAAGACCAAAAAGCAACAGTTAATCCATTCGAATTTTATTCTACGTATTATTAATCATAAACGTTAAGAAAAAACTTTGCTTAAATATTACCATACGGGGGTTGAAAAGTCCTTGAATGAAAAGAAAGAAATGTCGTATTTGTTTTTTTTACGTCATTAGATTTGTGTTTTGTAATCTTTGTTCCTTAACTGACTCATACACTTAAACAAATACGTATCGGAAAAAACAACACCAAAAAATATTTAGAATAGGTTTTTTTAGTATTGTCAGTACAAAATGATATTAAAATTACGAGGGCTATAGGAAAAGTGCTTGAAGGACTTTTCTCAAAAAGTATATATTTTTGCATCATATCGAAATCCGAATCGACTTAGCTATGCCCGTCTGTCTTTCTGTTTGTCTGCTTGAAACATTAAAAAACATTCAACAAAATTTAGTCACATTAATTGTTATTGTCCTAAGCAGTTTACTATTTAAAATCAGCTGTACTGGTTCTTTAGCAAAGAATTTATAGGCCAATATCTGAGGCAACCTTAAAATTCCGAAAAAGAATTTTTCTAACTTTTCCAATAAAAAGGAACTAGATTTCTTTAACTTATAAAAAATCATTAAAAGTGGATCAACAAAAAAGACGTTGTAGGCTGAAATATTCAAAATTTTGATACACCCCACAATCTGTGTGTCTTATGGGTCGCAATTTTAAAGATGATTTTCTTAAAATTTGCTATATAAATTAATTTTGATATAGTAAGCCCAAAAATACTATATTGTGCTTCCATATAGGATTCCTTCCCGGAACATGGCTTACAGCTTATTAAATTCTAAAATATGTACCAATTCTATTAAAATTTGGCACAAATTATTTTCTTACCGTCTCGAATATATATTATCGGTATAACCGCACGTAACGCTCCTTCCCGAAAAACGTGATTTAGTACATAAAACTCCTAAATATAGACCAATTACTTTTATATTTATATTTAATATATATTATTAATTTTACCTATCTCCGTCCATATGTTATTATAGCTCCTATATAAGGCCCCTTCCCGAAAACAATTTTGAGCTTTTAAAACTAGTAAATAAAGACAAATTTGGATCAATTAATATGCAAACTGTCCTGAATATATATTATAAATTTGACTAATATTGCCCTATATTTTGCTATGGCCCCCATATAACGTCGCTTCCGGGGAAACGGGTTTGAATATGGCCTCCAAGTAACGCCGCTTTTCGGAAGCTCTTATATGAATATGAACCAATTATTATTTTTCTAATTGTGTTGAATACGTGTTACTTTTTTGACGAATAACGGTCCATATTTTGCTATAGCTCTCATTCACATGAGTCTCGTTCCCAGAGGAAAAAAACTTTAAAATTATAAAACTTTAAAAGTTGAAACTATTGTTGGAAATTCGGCTCAATTATTGCTCTATACGTTACTAATTTGTTGAGCATCGGATCTATTTTGCTACATGGCGCTTCCCAGAAAAAGTCTTTTTCCACAATCGGTGTTTAAGCTGATGAATAATAAGTTATTTTGCACAATATCTTTAACTGATGCTGTGTTGTGCATAATGTTAGTGATGGAGTGTACTTTAGATTCGGCTTAATCTTAAATCTTTTCGATTTCATCTTGTTTATCAGGTTTTCTCATGTTCTTCTCTGTTGTATTATTATTTTTCTTTACGCACGTTTTTAAAATTACTTACACATCAACATCGTATAAATTATCAAATTTACTATATATTACACGCACACATACACACACCATACACAGACCATTACTACTTTCTCACACACATTCGCATATGTTTTAGGCTGTTTTTATTTTTTTTTATATCCTGTGGGGTTGAAGAGGGTGGTGAAGTTCTTGTCTTTTGTTTTTATATTAAACTGCCTTTCAATCTGTTGTATCTTTAGACTGTTTTTATTTGTAGTTGTTTGTGTTAAAACTCCACTTATCTGATAACATTTTCCTTCTATGACTATTCCTTGCGTTTGTTGTCTTCTTCAGTGTTTTCGAACCCAAAGGCCATTTATTTCCGTATTTTCTCTCTATTTTTGTTTGTGTTTGTAAGAGAGTTCGTATGTGAAGGAGGTTAAAACCGAAATGTAATAAAATATAAAAAATTGGTAGGAAAATCGAATTATACATACATTCCTTCATACACTCATACATATATGTACACATATTAAATTGTTTAAATATGTGTGAGTTTTTCTGTGAAAAGAATGGTGAATTAGAAATGAATGTATTGAAAATATTGGAGAATTTAAATAAATTCACTTTTCTAATATGAATGAAAAACGAAATTTTATCGAAAAAATTCTTAAAATTAAAAATAAAAATAAAATATGTTTATATCCTCCACCACCGCAAGTGGTGATGAACGTATAGAAACTTTGTCATTTCATGTATTACGCCAAGAATCATCTCAGACTCCCAAAAGTTGTCATTGTCTTCATTGTTTGTTATTGTCCTAAACAGTTTCTTACCAGCTTATCGGTTCGCTAGCCAAAAAGCTTCGCAGAATTTATCATCGCAAAATTTATCATCGTGCAAAAAATCATCAAAATCGGAACTATAGAAAAATGTTTTATCTGAAATAAAAATTTTGATACACCCCAATTTTTTATACAATAATTAATACAAAGGAACTAGATTGTGCTGGAGTCATTATTTGATATAGCTCCCAATATAAGGCTCTTTCCCGGAAAATGGTTTATTGCTTTTATATTTTATAGCTTAATTTCCCAACCGCCTTGAATACATGTTATTACATTTATTAATATCGTTCCTTATTTTGCTGTAGCTCCCTTATAGGGCCCCTTCCCGGAAAACAGTTTTCAGGCCATAAAACTATGAAATAAAGAATAATTCCATTAAAATTTCCAACAATTGTTAAATATAAATTTGGACAATATCGGCACATATTTTGCTATTGCTCCCATACAATGCCCCTTCCCGAAAGAGGGGTTTGAGCTTATAAATCTTTTAAATAACCCCAATTCTACTGAAATTTGACATAATTATTTTTCTAACCATCCTTAATATATATTACTAATTTGGCTAATCCCGGTCCATATTTAGTTATATCTCTCATATAAGGCACCTTCCCGGAAAACTCTTTTGAGCTTGTAAAACTAGTAATTAATGATAAATTCTATTGAAGTTCGGCTCAATTATGTCTAAATGTCTTGAATATGTGTTGTTTATCAGGCCAATATAGGTAACATCCATTTCCAGAAAATGGACTTATTTTTTATTGATTTTGTTTAACTGTCTTTAATAAGTGATGTAATATTTTGCCATATTTTGTTATTAATCTTTTACAATCCCACTTCCCGAAATGGTATTTTAGCCTTACAAGGTCTGTAAATATGAACTATTTTCATTGAAGTTCAAACAATTAGATAATTGATTTCAATATATCAATAATCTGAGTCGATTTAGTCATATCCATCTTCCTGTCCACAATAATTGACAGAGATCAATGAAATTAGATTTATATTTTATAATTAAAAATTCGATTTTCTTTTTCCAAAAAAATGAAAATTCAATTTTTTTCCAAAAAATATCGAAACTCTTTGAATTCAATTTGATTTAATTTTTTTAACAAAAAAATGAACTCAAATTATTTCTTAGCAAAATATTGAAAATTTAAAGGTGAATTATTATTATTTAATATTATCCTTATTATAAAATGTTTGTTGGGTTATTTAAAAAAATAACACAAAAATATGTTTTCTAGCCTAAAACATTTGTATGCGTGTGTTAGTGAGAAAACGTGTCTTTACGTATTTAGATGTAAAAATATCTACGATGACAACTGATAATAGATCGAATTATTCGAACAAAAAAAAGAAAACATGTACTAAAACCAATACTAGAACATATTTTCAATACATCTATGTTAACCTAACACCCAACAATTTACTCACTCACACTACTTTAACCAATAGAAAACACAACACAATTACCATTCTTGAAATTTAACACAAAAAAAATCGAACTTTTGGCATTTGACACTCAATCCAAATTCAATTCCAACAAAAAAAATAATAAGAAGAAGACGGAATTGATGAGAATTTTCGTAAGAAGTAGTTGAAGGATCTGTTGTCCTTACACAAAATGAAAAATGATTTTGTTTTCTGTACATTCAGAAATGTGAAATGCAAATGTAAATAAGAAAATTAAACAAGTAAAACTGTTTTAGTCGGCAGTACCGAATCAGAAATATCCTTCATTACATACTGGCGCGAAGTAAAAACACATACATATGAACACTCAAATAAAACAATAATATCACACAGTGGTTCTAAAACGTTTCTTTTTAAATCTTTAACTTTGAACCGTAGATATTGTGATATAATTTAACGTTGATGTATATCTGAGGTATTTACGAGACGATTTGGAGGATTTCTTACCGTTACCTTGTCAAATAGTCAGATCATTGATCTAACCGGACAGCTTTCCTACCGGATTTGTTGGCAACTCTTTTGAAAATTCATTCTATTTTTGGCTATAGAAATAACATGTGAACTATTCCTTACACCTGAACCAGGTATTCCATCAAGGGAGAAATTCCCACTGTACTGTTAAATAAAATTGGAAACAGTTTTGACAACAGACCTTTGAACGCCGGGCCAACTTTTATTAGAACAAAGTTGGGTTTTGTTGATGACTGTTGATTTTCTAGTCACTCATTTTAATCATTTTAATACCTGAGTTAAAAGTTTTAATGGAAAACGTGTGTTAAGATTTTTTCAATCTCACTCCTTATTCTAATGGAAACAAAATTGTTGTTATTTTTATTATTTTTAAATTTTGTTAGCTCAATGTGGATTCTTTTGAATGTGTAGTCGGTCAAGCTCAACTATTTAATACCCTACAACATATTGTTGGTTAAAAATGGCAGTTACAAAAAATTAATGAACGACCCTCGTATAATTTAATTTTCTAATTTATTCTAAAGTGTTTAGCACTTGTGACACTTACATATATGTGAAATTTATGCGTTTTATAATGATTTTTTAGTGGAGTTATATGGGGGCTACAAGAAATTATGAACCGACGTTCCAATAATTTTGTATATAGATTTTTGATTATATTTATCTTACTTTATATATGTGCGATTTATGCCTTTAAAAGTGATATTTAAAAGGGGGTTTGTATGGGACTAATGAGAAGTAGTGAAGCGATCCTGGCATATTTTGGCACATCGTTTTAGAAGACTTATTTGTGTAAAATTTTAAATCGCTTTATATTTAGAACTTTCATGACCTTAAAACCTATTCCGGAAGAAGAACATTCATATGGGAGGTATCTGAAAAATTGAACCGAACATAGACAATTTTAAAAGGCTTCGTCCTTAGGCAAAAACAATAATATGTACTAAATTTCTGTAGATTGTTCACAACGAACGGACATCGTTAAATCGACTTAGAAAGTGATTCTTTCTTAAAGGCGGGTGTATGTTATCTGCATGATACAAACATCAGCACAAACGCATAATACCCCAACGACGTACAGTTGTGTAGGGTATAATGAGCAATATCGCTTATAGATTGATATCTGAAACAAACTCAAAAAGCGGAAAAAAATAAAAAAAGTTTTATGGAATTTGGGACTAAAATATTATTATGAACTAAAAAATTTAAAATAGGGCATGGGAGAGTGATGTATCCCATACAAACGAAATTTTAAATAAAATATATCTCTAAAACTAAAAAATTTTAACAGGTGGATGAATTTTGATTTAGGAAGTATTACCGAAGTCGAAATTCTTATACGAAAAAATTGTATGTCTGTATCATTTAATTCAATATAAACAGACTTTCTATAAGATTTTTAGAGTGCCTTTAAGACAATTGTTGTATGAATTACAAAATAATACAATAAATTTGAATAAGCCTTCCGGTATGTAAAAAAAATGTTTAAGAAATTCTTAAATTCGTAAGACATTTCAGTTAAAATGGTGTAAACAAGTGAAATCTACACTGAACAAATTTTTATTAAAAATATATTCATAAAAACGCTATTTAAAAAATTATGGTTTTTTATTTTTTCCATTGGTCCTACAAGAAGCATAGGACCTCGACAAATATCGCTGTTGGTTTTTATTGTTAAACTTTGTATCAGTTTTTTTTTGTAATTATTTTTGCATTCTTATTCCGGGCAGGCTAATTTCTAGGATGATGAAGTTTCATATTTATTGTTTTCTAGAACAACGCTCTCTATGTGTGGTGTAGTGGTGGTGATCTTTGCTAATTATTTCCTATATTTCCCTAGAACGTGGCTGGACCAATTGACTGTCCTCTGGTATACTTGTAAAAAATTTCAATTACTTTGTTTAAATTCAATATTGTTATAAGATAAAAATCCTTTTTCAGGAAGGATGTTTAAATGGAAGTTGAAGCAAAATATGGACTGTTATTAGAAACATGTTTTAGATTGATTTTTACATATATAAAAATATGGACCAATGTTGATGTATTAACTGTGCTGAGTTTTAATCAAACTGGACATTACATAAGAATTTAATAAGCTCAAAACCGTTTTACGAGAAGGGCCCCTTAATGGGAGCTATATATAAATGATGGACCGATATTGGTTATATTTATAAAAAAAAATTAAGAAAGACACAGAAAGACACAAATTGGACTATATATTAAAGACTTTCATAAGATTGAAATCATATTCAGGGAAAGTACCTTATAAAGGAGCTATAGCAATGTATGGACAGAATAAGTCAACTAACATATATTCAGTTACAGTAACAAAAATAATTGTACCAATAGAATTGGGCTATATTTAAGATTATTATAAACCTTAAACCATTTTCCGGGAAAGAGTCTTATAAAGAAGCTCGGTCAAATAATGGTCCCAGTATAAGCTAGTTTTTGTGGGTTTATTTTTATGTCAAAGTTTATATATCTGGCAAATTTCAGGAAACAAAATTCATAATTTCGACCTATATGACACACTGATGTAGAGGTGTATCAAAATCTTATATATTTTAGTGTCTTATTTTATTTCTATTGAGCCGATTTTCATGTTTACTTTTGCGATGAAGATGTATTTATAGCTGTATGTTACGGTTAAATTCGCTTTAAATTCAAATACTTTCTGTGTTTTGAAATTTAAATATGTTGTCTCAGATATCGATCTAAAACTTTGTTGATAATGAACTGATATAACTGATAATAAGGAAATTGCTTAGGATAACAGTAAATATTCTGGCCAAAACTTCATTGAATTCGGAAAATTATATATATATATATATATATATATATATATATATATATATATATATATATATATATATATATATATATATATATATATATATATATATATATATATATATATATATATATATATATATATATATATATATATATATATATATATATATGACGAGATATTGTGTTACACCTGAAAACTGTACTAAAAAAAGATCCAAGATCCAGAAATGGATGCTATACCAAATTTCATTCCTTTATCTAAACGGGATTATATATCGAACCAAAATGGGTTAAATATTTATCGGAACCGGATATTTATCACTTTTATTTTCTCGATTTCATATTATTTTTTCGACGGTATTTGATTTTGCTTTTCTTATGTTATAAAACATTTACAGTTCTCCTTCAATTGATCTCACTGGACCTCATAGATATAATTTCTTTAAGTGCATGAAAATATAAGTGCAAAAGAGCATTTTTACGTTGGCCTCGAATTTTCATCTTTTTTAGTATTTTTGCTAAAAATATGGAGAAAAAAACAAAGTTGAAAATCACGTATGATAAAATACCAAGAATAATGTGAAAAAAAGAGGAAATTTATATAAATGATGTAAAAAAAATTTATATATAAAGAACATTTTAAGCCTGAAGGATAGAATTTTACAAACGTACATACGAGAAATGAGGGTGTAAGAGGTTCCACATTAAGGAATAATATAATAAAAGAATAGAAGAAATTTTAACATATGTTTTGCAAATAAATGAAAATATAAAACATTTTTCAAACATGTAGGAAAAACTACATGAATATTTAAGAAAAATATATATTAAATGTTTTGGAAAATAATGAATTCCTTCTACTTTTTTTCAGTTCCTCCTGAAGATTAAATAGAAGAATTCAATAAACAAAAATAAATTGTTTTGCGTTTTTGCAAAAACTCAATTATTTTGTTGTGAAACTTTTCTTTTTTTTGTTGGAAATTTGGAATTTATAAAAATTTATTTTGTAAAAATAATTTAAGTGGAAAAAAAGTATTTGAATAAATTCAAGGGGACACACTATATGTTAAATGGTCTCTGGTCTTAAGGAATTGAAATAACAGGATTTATAAAATATTCTATATATGTTTTTTTATATCCCTAAAAACTATTGCATTTTTTCTCCTTTTCTTATAAGAGACAAGTAAGAATATTGTATTCGGCAATGCCGAATCATCAGTACCCTCCACCATAAATGAGTGTGAGGAAAACACGTTATATTTCGTTCATACACACTTACACATAAATAAAAGTTTTTCTTATTTATAACACAGAAACACTTAATGAGTCATAAAATTTGTTATATTTCTGTCTATAACTTTTCAAATTGATCATGAAGAACATATAAACTGTAATATTATGGTAAGACTTTATTCTAATAAGTCGATTTATAATTTTTTTTGTTTGTACTTAGAGGTTAACTCAGATATCGGTGTATATCTTTTAATATACCGAACCGATGTTGCTGGTTTTAAGTAGAAAACTTCTCAGAACTATCAAAAAAAACTCGGGCTAAATGTCGTAGAGGATTTGGGCGTGCAAAAACAACAGACAGACATACGGACATGGCTAAATCAACTCAAAATAAATATATATTATGGGGATTTGACATGATTCACTTTTAGCGTTACACATGGGGTGACAAAGTTAATACACCCTGTTTACCACTTGTGGTAGTGGTGGGTATAAAAAACCTTAAGTTTTAAATTACTTTTTTTATTGAACGTTTTGTTAAATATACTTCAAATAATACACAGGGCTACTAAAGTAGACATACAGGCATTTACCCTCCACCACCACAACTGGTGATGAGAGTAAATTAACTTTGTCCTTCCATTTGTGACGCCAAGAAGAAATCATCTCAGATCTCTTAAAGTACTTATATATATCATTGCATTAAGTCAAAATCTGATTCTATATAGTTAGGTCCGTCAGTCTTTCTGCCTGTTGGAAACATTCTTACGCTTAGTTGGCTGATAAATGCAAAATTTTGATACAAAATCTGTGTGTCAGTCATATGGATCTTACTTTTTAACATTACTATCTGAAATTTGCAATATTTATTTATTTTATTATGCTGGAGTCTTAAGCTCTCATATAAGGCCCCTTCCCGAAATAAGGTTTTTAACTTATAAAACTGTTAAATATGAATATGACCAACATTCTAACTGTTTTGAATATGTTTATGTTATTAATTTTATTAATATCAATTCATATTTTTAGCTATAGCTCCCATTTAGCGTCCCTTCCCGAAGAACGTGTATGAGCTTATAAAACATTTAACTAAAGACCAATTCCACTAAAATTCGGCACAATGATTTTCCTAATAGTTTTTAATATATAATAATTTGAAATCTCGGTCCATATTTTGATGTTACTTCCTTTTAAGTAAACTACAGTTTTGACCCCAAAAATCTAGTAAATAAAGACCCATTCTGATGAAACTCGACACAATAATTTTTATAGTTCTATCTTTAATATATATTCTTATTTTGGCCTCTCTCGGTCCATATTTTGTTATAGCTCAGGCCACTTTTCGAAAAACAATTTTGAGCTTATAAAACAAGAAAACAATGATCAATTCTTTCAATTTAATTCAATTCTATTGAAATTCGGATCACTTTCTAATTCTACCCTCCACCACCACAAGTGGTGAAGAGGGTATATATACTTTGTTGTTCCGTGTGTAACGTTAAGAAGGAATCATGTTAGACCCAATATATATTTCGGCATCAAATCAAAAACTGAGTCATTTTAGTTATATCTGTGTGCTTTCCGTTTGTTGCAGGCACGCTCACAACCACAATAAGTGACAGAGCTCAATAAAATTTGCCCTCAGAATTTGTTGTAGTTCTGAGAAATTTTTTATTAAAAACCAGCAAAATCGTTTTTGTATATTACAAGACCTAGACTGATATCTGAGGCAATTTCTACATTCAAACGAAGATCTTTCATAAATTTTTCAATTATTTTTTTATCGACAAATAATAATGAGAATTATACTTAATATTAAATTATATATATTCCAAAAATCGGTTCAGTAAAATAAGTTATAGTCAAAAATACCAATAATTTTATAAATCATTAAGGGTTCCTGTGTTATATTTAAGAAAAACTTTTATATTTTGTATATGTCTGCAAAATTATGTACGAGACATAATGTATTTACTCCAAATGCATTTGTGATGGATGGTGTTGAAATTCAGACAACTAGATAATTTTCCTCTTATGTATTTATTTTCTTATTTCTAGAAAATTGCCTCTCATGTACGTAAAATCTTTCTTTCTTTGGAACCACTGTGCATATCATACCATGACAGGATAAATTTGTGTCAAATTTATTGAAAATATCGTCACGGTTGTAAGTTATATTAATTTGAATCTCATTCCGGAAAGCCATCTGGAATTTTAAACCGATCAATATAATCAATATAAATAGGCTTCGAGATACCTCTCAAATCAATACAGTCCATGATTCTGCAAATACCACTAAAACATCTGCATCATCTGCATAAGAACCCGAACGCCTACGGTGGTGTGGGGTATAAAGATATTATCTTAATTTTAACATTTATCTGGGATGGAACGTCCTAGAACCTAAATAAAGCATAAACCACGGTCTTAACATTTGTTGAGATTTTTGTTCTTGATCTAGGGAATATGAACTGATCCGCATATATTTTGTCACACAGACTTTGGTTGGGTTTAATATATAGTATCAGATTTTATCGCCCATAAAGCTTATAAAAATACGTTTTTCGTGGGTTGATCTCATTTGTTTAATTTTGTTTCGCTTGATTTGGTTCAGTTTAAGGTCTCTCTGAACCATAATATGATTCGGTTAAGTTTTTTACTATTCCTAAGTTTAGAACCAAAGTGCAGAAAAAGGATCATATTAGTTTTTGTGATGATGATTCTACTGGACCAGAAGAAGCGATTTAGTATCATCAATTGCCATGACGACAACTATCCGTTTAGTAGGTGGTTATCGGATATTTTAAAGAATTGTGATTATTCCACTCCAATTTCACTTGTGTATTAACGTCTGTTTAAAACCACTCTCTTTATCCATTCTCCCATGAGCTGGAGTTTGTTTTCAATGTTCCAGAAAAATACTATTAAAACTCACCCAATATCCTTGTATTCCTTTGATCCTATTAAAATTACCTGTCATTGTCCTGGAAAATAAATAAGTGCAACCTGTTGTGTAAAATAATCTATTAGATTTTGTAAGTCAGTCATTGTATTTATTCGTTTTCATGAATACGTTACTAACATTTTGGTTATAAGTCACACTGTCAACATATGGCAATGGTAAAGTCATCATTACAATCATCTAGAGAAATATCTTAGGAATACAACACCATCACTAACACTATCAAAAACAAGAAAATAATCACATGTAGAAGTCGTGTTATTCTTCTTTGAAATATTTTTATACGCTCATGGCAACGTTTTATTTTAAAACAACATTATAAGCCGACATTATATCTTGGACAGTGGGTCGAGATAAAGAAAATGTTAAGAGTAATTATGTAACCTTGGTGGGATTTAGATAGAATTTATATTTTCCAAATCTTTTGATCGGCAGATTGTATTAACTTAAAGGTTCATAAGACTCTTAAAGCTTTTAGAACTCGAATGAAAGCCACCTGAAGACCTAAGTGATACATTGTAGCCTATTTACAGTATTTAATATAATACAACTGGAATTTCCCCGAAGCATGAAAGAAAAGATATTCGAATATTAGAACACTGCAGGCTAAGGAATATGCAATATGAACGTCGTACTTGAAGAGTCGAGAGAGTCTCAAATATGGACACCTCGAGCTATACAAATACTTATATCGATCCATATAATAAAGTTCGTTGCGCACTTTTTGCTCAAAAGTACGGTGAAAATGTTGAAAAAAATCTATGACATTAAAACTGCGCCAGGATCGATCTGAAAGTGAAATTTAAATTTTTTGACACTAAATATCTCTATAACTATATGAGATAACCTACCCTTCACTAGCATGTGTACATCTTTAAAATCGCTTCAGATACATTTGGATTGTTTTGATTACTTTAAGATCTACAAGATCTCCAACTTTTGTTCTTGCAGAAACGGCCATTTTTCATTTCAATTATCTCTGATACACGCTCTTTTGGATCTTCAGACATCAAATCCTTCTGATCCCACCAATTAAAAGTACTATCTTGACTTCATGTATGTTCAGCATCGGCGTTTATTTAACTGTTTGGCCATGCTTTACATAATATCTTTGGGGCTTAGTTTTTATAGATTTAATTATATCTTTTTTGCCGTTTTAATTCACATGAGACTCAAAACCCTTGCTTTTGGATGTATGGCAAAGAAAATATATAGGCTTTAGTGATAATACAATTTTTTTCAGTATTCGAGATGCCAACCCCCAACCTGCATAGGGAATGATGTGCTACCCCTACATCAAATTTAAAAAATTACAGATTTTTTTTCAAATACAATATTTATTCCGTCCCACTATGCATTGAAGCTGAGAGGAAAAACCCATTACTTACTTTCTTGGCAGCATTTTCTTCATCTATTCCCGGAATATCTTTGGGAATGTGAATTTTTTTCTTCTTTAAATTGCATTTGCTGTCGTTAAAGTAATTTGTTTTATACATTTGAAAAACATGGCAATGTGAAGGGAAATGCATTATATCGCTTTCAGTAAATACATTTGACTAGAAATCGTTTTTTTTTTCCTCGAACATGAAAATATCCGAAGGTTGGAGTGCGAAATATATGAGTCTCCTTCTTATTTGGTCGTTTTTCTTTTGTGAAATTGTTTGTGTATTTAAAATGATAAAACAAATGAGAAAAAATTTCAATTTTGGATCACAATAATTTTATTTTACTTTAGCTTTTTTATGTCTGTGTGTGTGTATTTGTTTAAAATATAAAGCAGAGACGTAAAATAAAAAGGGAGATAAACTTAAAGCAAATCCTTAGGAAGGCAAAAAAGGAAGTAAATTTCGGTGTAGACAGTCACTGTATTTGAGGCAAGATGAACTGACTCTTATGTGAGTATGGACCTATTCAAACTGCGTGTTCCACACTGTTTCCAAATTAAAGAATTGTTTTGTTAATAATTCTGTAGTTTTGAATCGTTTGAGATTTCTTAATCAAATTTCACATGCATATATCTGCGCTGTTTTTGAGTTGATTTGGATGTTCACAAACTCTTATCTAGTCCGGGGAATAGTTGGTGATCTCTCAATTTAGGCTACTTCGGGTATATTGAATTTTTAAATTTCTTTTATATAGAGATAAAAGATATTATTCTTATAGGTAGTCTTAACAAATCTATATAAAAATACGTATAGTTAATCTTTTATGTTTTCATTAAAATCGAAATAATTTTTAAAAATGTGCCAGATTTCTCATAAATATATAACCGGTTGAAAATATTATTCATATGAAGTTAAAACTTAAGTCAAGTAAGAATGCGATATTCTGCTAAACGGAATCTTTAAAACTCTTCACCACTATTAATTTCAGAGATATGGTAAGGACTAAGATCGAAAAATTCTTAACACACATTAAAACTGTTAGTCCTGGTATTATTTGATATATATTTTTACGTTTGTTAAACATGTCAGTTATTATGTTGAATGTCAAGCAAACGAATTAATCTGGTTGAAATAAGGGACTAGAAAAGAATGCGTTAAATTATTATTAATATAAATTAATAATAATTTAACGCATTATAATTAAAGCAGCGTTCCTGACAGGAACGCTGATAAAAATATTTTGATGCGAAAACATAATTGATGACGAATCGTATGTTTTGCCTAATTTTCAACTTCCTGGCCAAAAATTTTATATTGCTGATGCTTGAAGCAATGTTGAAGAAAAATTTTGTAGCCAAAAGCAGTCAACATTTCCCAAACAGTTTTTAGTATGGCAAGTAATATGCAGTTGCTGCAACTGCATATTGCGATACAACGCAATGCTCTATAATTATCGAAATTTACGTAAAGTATGTGTACAAAAAAATGCTGCTTTAATTCATAACACTTCATGTGTGCCTTCGGATTTTTCACCTGACTTGGCAATCTGATCTGGAGGCAAAACCTTCAAAATGTCAGATTTTGATTCTCTCCTGGCATTACAAACGGAATGACAAAGTAAGAAACATTCTAACGGTCACATTAAGTACCTGAGTTCACTAAAATTTGACCAGATTCTTCATTATTGTTCTAAGCAATTTGCTAATTAAAACCAGCCGTTAATAAATGAAATTATACCGATATCTAAGACAACATCGAAATTCAGAAGTATTTTAATTTAAGCAGTAAGAATCCTATATTTTGCTATGTCGAATATATCGATTTTAAATAGGAAACTTCTCAGGAGAATAATAAATACTCTTGCAAAATTTCATTCAGCTCATCCATGTGGATGTGAGCGTGCTAACAACAGGCAGACAGACCTACGAACATAGCTCAGATTTTAATTTGATGCAATAATATACATACATTATAGAGTCTTAGGTGACTCTTTCTTAGCAATACACAAGGAATGACAAAGCTATTATACCTTGTAGTGCAGGTTATAGAAATCCTAAATTCTTTACATGGAATATTATCAACTCAGAAAAATCTCCCATTCTGTTCTACGTTCCTAGAAATTACCTTCAATGCGTAGTTGCATTAAAATTACATGCTCTTTACAAAATAAGATATATGATCTGTCGTTAGTATGTCCATGACATTTAGCCTAACTTCCAACAAAATCGCTAACCCTCACCCCAACCAAACCGAACAGAAGGCAACGTCTTAAGACTAAAGGGGGAAACAGACATAAAAAGAGTTTGACAAACATATGTAACTAGTTGTATTAGCAACGGCATGAGATCCCTAATATCTACTATCGTTGAAAGGCAATTCATATGGGAGCACCTGTGCTTATTATTGAGCAATACTGTCTCAACGATTTATTAGTTATACTCCATCTTTGCTACTTAAATGTAATTTTAATTTTTTTTCTCAACAATTTTTCATTGACAACTGTTATTGGCTGCCATTGCTGACTACTGTTAGTTGCATTACTTAAAATTGCAATAGCAATTGTTGCTGCTACTGCCGCTGTCTACCTAAAATGATATTGTAAATATTGTTGTTTGTAAGTTTTACATGTGTTTCAGTGTCATCATCATCGTCGTTGTTGTTATTATAGTAAAATAATCATTAGTTGACTGTCTGTAAAATTCTGTTTCGTTGGTCTTAACGAAACTGTCATCTAATGACAGCTGTTTATTTTTATTGTTATCGTTAAAAATTTCTTTGAATTTCAAATTGTCTTCTGTTGCCAGAGGAGAAGAGAATTTTGTTATAGGAGAAATGGATTTCGCTAAAATGTGTTTTAGTGTAATTTGTATTTAAATTAAAAAGGGTTAAAAGGGTTAAATATATTTTAGATTAATAATACTGATATCTTTTTATAACCAAAAAGGAATAATCTAAGAGTCCATAATGTATATAAATTCTTGCATCTTAATTAAATCTGAGTCAAACATACGTTAATTTTGGTATAAGAATACTAAAATTACCGTACATCCGATGCCTATCAAAGTCAAGGGCTGAAATTGTTTTAATGTTAAACTTTTTTCGAAAAGCGTGGTACCTCTTTAAATAGCAATCGAAAAAAATATGGACCGTTTTTTTCTAGGAACATTTTAGCCCTCTCTCTTCATCTGTTACGCGATATTGAGATCGGGAATGGCCCGAAGCATTCATCAAAGTTGGTCGACGATTAGTTATCTCGTAATGGTATTTAAGTTTTGGGTGTGGTACCGCATTTCCCGGATTTGTAAAATATAGAAAACCCCTTTGGCATTTAAAATGGAGAGATTGAGTACGACGCTTTAGAAGTAATCTGGAGCTGATACATTATCAGAATCATATGCCCAAACAGTGCGCTGAATTCAAAAGCAACGGATGTTAAAAGTGGCTTAAGTTTCGAACAGCTAATTTTAAAATACGTATTGTTTTTAGTGTAGAAACGATCATAAAAAATCTTTTAAAGAATAAGATTATCCAATCATAATCACCAAAATGAACAACAAATTATGGTTATGAGACAACCATATTTTGTTGTGATACGACCATATTGCGTTGGTTTATTATATTATCACTTATGGTGCTGCCAGAAAAAGTGACCAGCAAATAGTGCGTAATAAAATTATTAAATATTTTCAACAAAATCCATCTAGATCCTACAAAAAATTGGCCAAGTTCTGCCATCAGAAGGAGTGGTCATCATGATGTTTCTAAAGCAAAAAAATAAAAAAAGCTCACAACGCATCCCATAGGAAAACAGCATGTTTAACCCAGTCCTCAGACCATTTGGAACGAAAATTTAAAGCTAATGCAACGTTTTAATCTCACAAAAATCCTGACAGGAATGCTGTAAAAAATTTAGACCCAAAACCAGGTCATGGAAATTGAAATCAAGGTTTCTTAAAAAATATTCTTGTTGCAAAATGAATGACGAAACGTATGTTCTGGTAGATTTTTAATAATTTCTTGGTCAAAACTGTTATGTTTGTTATGTTCGAGAGAAAAGTTTAGGACCCAAAATCTGTAAAATTTTTCCAAAAGAATGTTTGCAAAAAGGCTAATTCCCTTCATAAGTCAGACCAAAAATAAGTGGAGACCTTATACGTCCACTTATTTTGCTCTGACTTGGCTAATTGCCGGGAGCTAAAACCAATATTGGACCCCAGTTAAAAGGGAATTGTTCCCAAAAGTGAGGTAGACTTTATATGGAGATGAACTACCTGGTCGAGCAAAGTGACAGAACTATAAAACGTTAATGAAAGGGTTTCCAAAAAAGGTTCAAAATTTTATCACTAGAGATTTAAGCTGTTAAAATAAGTTTTCGTTAATTGTAATAACAACTTCAATCAAATGAAAAAACAGAACTGTAATTTTATTGGTTACGTTTTTATTAACATGTATGCATGTTAAGAATTTTTCGATCTCACTATTTTCATATGTATGAGTACTTAAGTAACATAAAATCTGTTTAACCAAATATAATCTCTAGAACTCTAAAACTGAGACTTAAATAAGTCCATCATAGAATGTATCCGGCTTTGTAGAATCATCATTTTTATTTAATTTTTTTTATTTCAATAAAATTAATATTTATTTTAATCTGACAAAGAAAATTACAAATTTGATAAAAAGAAAATAATACAAATATATTTAACATATAAAAAGCCTTGGGCCATATGGACTGAGAATTGAGACATAAATTTACATACATACATACATACATATATACATACGTAATTTTCTAAACACAACACAAACTAATAAGTACATGTTATAAAGTATACAGTGAGGAACAAAAGTTGTGATACTCTTTGTTCTGTTTCTATACCCTAATGATGCAAATGACTTTAACATAACTCCGCCAATTTGTCTAAACTGAGAGGAAATCTCAGTTTCTTCACAGCGTTAATATCAACCAACCATTTCAAATAAATGCTGGGTTAAAACAAATATTCTTCACTAACTCCTCGGCTATGGATGATATAAGCAACATAGTCTGTTCAAACAGGCATCAGATAGAGGATTTGAATTATATGGATGATATTTGTCTACTCTCGTATATAATATTCAATATGGATTCTAAATTAGAAAACTTGTAAAGACCGGGGCACAATATTGGGCATGAGGTGAATATCAGAAAAGCCTAAACAATGGGAATAATCATTGTAAGGACTGTTTATATCATCTGCAAAAACAAATGGCGGTGCAGATACACCCATAAATAATTGCCTCAATTTAGCGTGAGTGGCATTTGTAAAACTGCGATCAATATGGACATGCTCATAAATATCGAGACAAACAAATCTTAACATTAACTTGGTCGTACAGAAGCGAAACGTGCTAAGTATCGAACACCATCATGCAACAACTATAGGTTTTCTTCAAAAAGTGCCTCAGAAATATAGGCCAAAATATTCCGGGCCGAAAATATCAACATCCTCTCTGCAATATTACAAAGGAGGAAATAAAGATGAATCATCCAAAATAGCAGAAAATATCCCGAAAGTATGACAAGAATCACGCTTGAGAGGTATCCTCAATGATCAAGAATCTATGACCAGCCACCTAAATTCTATCGATATTCCAAGATCGGGGACAATAAAATCTTACATGGAAAGACGCAAAATCAACTGCAGCAAACCGTATAAGATTTGAAATGCTATATTCTCCTAAGTTCATTTAATTAAGTTCTTCTTTGGAATTTGAAGCTGTATCAGATATCGGTCTATAACTTTTTTGTTGTTGGACCAATATAGGTCTTGATGAAACCTTTTTGGCATTCATCATTTGTGGAGGGTAAACATGTATTGGGACCTTTACGGGAAAAATCTCAAAATTTAAGTTTTCATTTAAAGTTCCAACCTCAAATTCCTATAACTTTTGAATGATTCATATACTTATATGATATTTGCGTCAATATTATTTAAAAATTTAATAGAGATCTGGTACATATTTTGGATGTCCCAAATTAAGTCAGCTAACATAAAAGGTCCATACAAAAAAGGGTAAATGGGTTAAAAATGTATTTCGACAATTTCATTTCATTCATTTTTGGAGAATTTTAAAATTCAATATACCCGATCGACGTCAAATTTGTAGAGTTACCGACTCAGCTCCAGAACAAAAAAATTCAGAAACACCTCAACTTCCAATATATCATTTAGATATCTGTAACGGTTCATAAGTTACAGTTTTCTTTTCACAAAAATAGATGTGGACGAACAGCGGATCGACATTTCTTTAGAATTTTATGGGAAAGTCATTACATATTTTGATAGATCCAAAAAAGAACAAGGTTAAAATGGATTAAAAATTTAATGCGACTTCAACTATGCCCCTGATTAGACAGGTACATCGTGTGTCATGAGGAGAACAGCTTAAGATCAACCCAAGTAAAAAAAATTGCAGGAAAAATTAAGCTTTATTTCCTTTAAAATAATCCGTGAAACTGTTTAAATCACATTCACATGAATTTTTATGTTCGACTGTATGGGAAAATAAATCCTTGTCCCTTTTAACTGGTAAACTTAATTTTTCTTTGTAATTGTATGAGTGGGTAAGTATGTGTACATATTTGCTAAACATACATAAATATGTTTATAGAAAAATTTTCGTATGCAAAAAGGACATGCATGTCCTTTTTTTAGTTGCTTGTGTTATTGTTGATTTTTTGCTACAATAACAACAACAAAAGAAATAATATTATATATAAAAAAGTCTGCTTTCTTTTTCTGTTCTTTTTTTATATATAAAATTTATTTTTGTGAACTGCTAATTCAAACAAGAAGGCAATTTATCATATAAAAATATTTGACAATAAAGACAAGTAAAAGATAATGATGTTATATAAACCTACACAATCACACTTACTTACTTATAAGTATTTTGTGTATGTTTATGTGTATGTAAATATTCTTAGAATTTTCGTAATGTACACAAAGGAAGACAAGAAGCTTATTTTACGCTTCAAAAACTCATATGTTCATATGAAATACATATGTATACAAACAAGTATATACATGTGTGTAAGTGTGTTTACATTCAAATGTAAAGTATGTGTTAGTATGAATGCAATATGGACGGAAGTGCAGCTGGGAATATAAATAATAAGGAATAATATTTGTTTGTGTGTATGTGTGTGTAATTTTGTTTGCCTTATACAAAAAGGACATTCCTTATTACCAACACAACAACATCAACAACAAACAGCAACAATATTTATTCTTTTCTTTACGAACAAAAGCCAAACCAAATAAAACGAACAACTTGTTATAGACATTCTCTTTGCCAAATCATAATGATGCATAACCATCTCTGAATAGGATAAGAGAATCCTATTCACATACACTATAATATTTACGAAAGGATAATGTACATTTTAAATTCAAATTCATGGACATTTCCTTAAATAAGGGGCCTTTAAAAAAGAGTATTTAAAAACAAGTTAAATTCAAATTAATGTCCTTGTTGTCCTTAGAAAATATCTCTGAAGGAATCTAATACCTTTTTTGAATCTTTACTAAGGGTTTTCTTTCATAAAAAATATAGGATCCTAAACCTTCTCCCAGTGAAAAATCTACTCCACTATTAAAAAATTGCAAAAGTTGATCTTGGGCTGTAAAAACCTTCCCAATCTTGATACTTGCAGCCGAGATATTTCATAATGAAGAATTATGACTGGTAATTATAACATATATTGTTGTAGAAGTCTGATCGTTTCTGGATGGTGATGGAATATTCTTTTCCCTAACTGGTAAAGATGCAACAGCCTTAAGGTTTGCTCTATTATGAAATACCTTGGAAATCTTTCGTGGCAGAGTTGATCAGGAAGTAGTGGCATTTATAAAATTCTTTGAAACTTCCTTATTGGATACATTTCCGGTTCCGATATTAGGTTAAAACGTATCTTAGCCATCTTCCTCAGATATGCCAAGAAGATTAATGTACCATTTTTCACTCTCTCTATCATCTGTCGATTTTGTCATTATCTCCCTTCCCTTAATCACCTATCGCCTGCACTTCGACTCAAAAATAACAGACATTATTTTGTGTTATCGTGCTTCACACCAGAATACTGGAGAAGGTCTTTTTGTGGCACCTGTTACCATCAGGGAATTATCATTCAGAGCCTTAGCGCTGCTGTCTACCATCCTGACCTTTCGGTACATCCGATTTTATTTCGTTCACGAGAGCCGAAGATTATGTACGTTATTGATCCTCAAGCGTTAAGAAAGAAGAATCACCATGTAATAGAGAGACCTTAAACTATCAGATATCATCACAATATTATACTGAGATGATGTGGGAATTTAAAGAATTAAATGGAAAACGACGACTTAGAAGATGAGAATATATGAAGCAAATTAATCTGAGCACTTTAAAGCAACCTCAAACGCCCCTATTCTAAATCCCTCTTTTGCAATCGTCTAGGAGTATTGCTATGAAACAGCTAAATGTCTCTATCTGATTTTAGTGATCCAGATATGGTGATAGTATATATTTTATTATGTCTATTATGTCGGAGGATTTGATCCAAGAGGTGAAAATTTCTACATGCAAGCGTCACATACCAACTCTTATTAGAAACGCTTATAACATTGTATAGGAAAGTTCGGGTAGCAATGAAAGAGGTAGGTAGGAAACCAAATATTCCTAGCAAATTAATAAAAATTTCGGATTGTAAAGAATATAGAATGAATTGACATCTGGATGTGATGAAAGGACTAATATTTTAGGAATCATTACTTATTTCTTAAAAGGCCCATTTCACTATAAACTCTTTTTTGACTTTCATCCCGAATTTTCAAAATTTGTTGTCATTCACTGACGAATTGGTTTAACAAACCATAAAATAAACCTTATAAAATAGTAAAAAGCAACTAAATACAAAAATAATAATAATTTAAGAACACTTTATTACATAAAAATAAAAAAAATCATAATAAAAAAAATAATAATGGAAAAATAATAAATAAATTTATGTTAAAAATACTTTCTGTGCTCTAAATAACTCTCTTACATATAATGCCAAATAAACCAAATGGCAAAAAGAACACCCAAAACCAAATCCATAGGCAAATTCAACTTGCCCCTTTGAGACTCTTCGATGCGAGACTGTTCTAAAATGCGGCAAGCACAACGCAGCCATTGTGTTAATGAAATCGCTTCAGGTGAAGAGAATTCATATTCCTCCTTAACAGAACTACGACTTTTTGATGAACTGCCACCCAATGAAGTGGATGAGACAGATTTCGTTAATAGAGTAATGCTCTTAGAGGTATTTAATTTTAATTCTATTATATTCCAAGTATAATAATGCTTAAAAGCTAAACGACGTTTACGCACTTCGGTGCACAAGAGGCACTGATCGAAGAGGAAAACTTTTGAGTGGAATTTTTTGCGTGATCTATGATTATAGGCATCGAATTCGGTGGAACGACGAAAAGAGCCCAATAGCTCAATATCGAGCTAAAAAAGAAATTTGAAATACATATTTAAGATTAAAAACAATTTACAGTTTGTAATAAAAATAATATACCTCTGGCGGTAATTCTTCTATGGTGAATATCTCTTCCGATTGATTGACCACCTCTAAGAGACGACGCATGCGGGTTTCTAATTTACACAACGAACTTAATACAGGTTTACAATTAATGCCACCTTTATAAAATTCCTACAAATGTCATTCATTATGAAATTCATTCAATATTTAAAATGTTCACGAATTACTTACCGTTATAAGCTGCTGCAGTAAAAGTGGATAACGGGTCAGTCTTTGTATGGGTTGTACTAGAAAACTATCAATACCTAAGCGATCATTGATTTCATTTTGATAATTCTGAAAAATAATATTTTTCATTTTTTTTGGTTTCTTTTTCATTAAATAAATAAAAATTTAATCTTAATTACCTGGAAAAATTCTCTATTATCCTTTCGCAATTGCAGGGAGGTCTTTTTGTGCATTGTGAAGAAAACATAACAGTAAAAGTTATTTTTCTGTAAAGATTTAAAGAAAAACAGATTTTGCGATTAATTGAAAAATTCTAATAATGGAAAAACTTAAACTCCTTAAAGAATATATTGATAATGCAAATCCCAATATGATTGTGAGACACATGACAAGTCCAAAACGACTGAACCTCTTACGTGATCAAGGCATCAAATTTAGTAACATTGGGATTCAAAAAAATTGTGTGAAACTAAGAGGCGATAAAAATCCACTAAATTAAGTCAATATTACATCTTGTTATTAATGGTGGTGAAAAATTAGGACATTATGTTAAACCCAAGTCCGGCCAACTAGCCATACCAATTAGCCAGGATACCAAGTAGTATAAGATATGCATTTTTACGCCCTACACCACCATAAAGAACATTTAACTTATACAAATCCCAATATTATTGTCTGTCACATGACAAATTCAAAAAATGGGTTAAATCCGGAAAACTCTATAAAGTTTTTTGAACTAAATTTTGAAGTAAGTAAAGTCCAAGTAGGTATATGAAGATATATGCAATTTAAACTTCTCATAAATCGCTTTATATTGGAATTTAAAAAAGATGTGACTCATAGATGCCATTGAAATATCTCTTTAATTTAAAATTAATAACGGTATAATTATATAACTATTATAAAACAAATAAAATATCTTTAAATCGTTCCATTATTTAAATTCTTCTTTTAGAAAAAAATAAAAAAATATAAATTCATTCCGATGCGATGTAAATTGCTTTAGGTATCACATGAGTTCTTTTTTGCATTCTAATTTTATGTCATATTATTACTCTATGAATGTATGAATGTATGTATGTATGTATGTATGTATGTATGTATGTATGTATGTATCTATGTATGTATTTATGAATACATTATTGTATACATATATTTTATATTGCATAATTCCTATACATGTGTTAAGATAACAGATTTATTACAAAATTTATACATTTTAACCCTTTAAGGCAAAAAATAACAAAAAAAATCATATAAATATTGACAATATAACAATATATTTATACACATATTGTATGTATGTCAAATGAGTTTTACGTGCATGTAAAACTCCATTAAATCTGTTATAAAAAATGTACAACAATAACAATCATCAGGTAGTTATGAAAGAAGTTTATAAATCTCACGAACCCATGAGGAAAAAAGTAGATTTAGAAAATACACGCTGAACTTTCATGACTCTATTACAGGGGATTTATAAAAATGGAAATTAGCAATACCATTATATTCCTCTTAAATCATTGAACTATCGGCATCATGGGTGTAATTGACTTGATTTGGTATAGTTTTTAGGGTAATAACAAGGCCCATTGTAATTGGTGATATATTTCAGATAGCTCCTCCCAAAACTTCTAACAGATGATCGGTCCTCAAATAATCACAGCTCCTACACCGAGCTACTTCCAATTACTTTAACGAATGTGAATCTGAAAAATATTAAAGTTACGTTCAGTTAAGATTTTTGGAGGAGAGGGACCTATAGCCACACCTCCGAAAATCACTTTATAACTGGAGATATCATTTAATATAGTATTATTCTTAAAATTTGTTCTGTAACAGCTATTTGGGAGTAGTGCATGTCTAGAAAACAACTATTTCAAATCCGATCACAGACAAAAAATTTTCGATGAATCTCCAAATTTAAAGAAAAACTTGACAAAGGAATAATAAAGGAACCAAAGCTGAACAATAATAACCAACGGGCTTTGTTGACACCCTATAATATTCGTAAGAACATCGGATTGATATTCGATCAATTATATCCACAGAAATTTATAATATAAGTAGAAGCCACTTTCCTATTTGACTACTTAACTGTATAATGCAGGAGAAATAGGTCTAGTGGGAGATGAACCTCCCATACAAAGCAAATAATAATATAATCAATAATTTGTAGAACTATTTTTAATTGACTAAACTGTAGTCTCAAATACTTTCCTATTGAACTAATTGAATAGAAAAATGCTTCAAAGCTTATTCCGGGAAGGAGCCTTATATATGACGGCTTTAACCAAGTGTGGATCTGAATTCATCAAATAAGTAATATACATTTGTATATTGGTAGTTACAAACATTATTGTCCCAAATTTCATTAGAATCCATATTAAGAGTTTTATAAGCTTAAATCAATACTCCAACAAAGGGGCCTTATATGAGAGCTTAATCAATTGATAAGTATAATCAATATTTTTTTGGACTTGATGAAATATATAAATTTTTACAAAAAAAAAAAAAAAAATAGAAAAAAAATTATCAGAATTTTGAGGTTATCTCAGATATCTGTCGTATCCATGCAGGTTATATCTGCTTAAAAATAGGAAACTGTTTAGGACAAAAACATTACGAAATTTCATTGAATTCGGATAATTAGTCTGGGTGTGAGAGTGCTTTCAAAGACGGACAAAGCTAAATCGGCTCAGATTTTTATACAAAGCGTTATATACAAAGGGTATACATCAATATAAGAAACTGCGATCGTGATAGATTTATAATTTAAACCAAAAACTTCTTTAGAGAAATGATTTACTGGAAAGATGTAAATTACAGTTTGTAGTCAAATTTCCTATTGGATCATTTCTATCGCCCTCCCCCAAGTTGCAGAAATGCACAAAAACAGTTCATAAATTATTTTTTTTTTTATAAAAAATTACTCTGTGATTATGAAAAAAAAATATTTTTGTAAATTAAAATGTTTATAATTTTGCATATAAAATATTAATAAACTAAATAAAATGTATTTATTTTTTTATTCATTAAATTTTATGTAACAATTACATTATTATTTTCTTGATTATGAAAAAATAAATTGTAACATAAATTAACACAATTAATGTGGAACCACGTCGTCAGTCATTGCCGCGCAATTGTTTTATTGTTTCAAATAACAAAATTTTATTTTAATTATTTGAAATACAATTTCGTATTCATTGTATTAGTTTTTTTCACCAATATTTCACTGGAATTTTTGTTGTTTGGTGAAACAAATTATTAGTTTATTTTCTTGTTTTTTTATAACCCCAATAACACGCCTTAAATTGGAGTATGCGACCAGATTTTAAAATAGAATTAAAAAAAAATTTGCATATTAAAATAAAACTGTGACTTTATTTCAAATTTATTTGCATTAAACTTTCATTTCTTATGTTATTTTTCAAGATTATGGAGTCAAATATCAGTTAAGAGTTGAAGGAATTTAAAATCTTTGACAAACCCTTTTTGAAGTGAATGAATGACGTGATATTTAAACTCTAATAATGATGTAATTTTACATAATATTGAAGTAAGTGAATTTACAATGCATTCATTACATCACTATAAGTTTGAAAATATTATGCCATCGCAACTTTAAAATATACCAATTGAATTGGCATCTCTTCTTGAGTCGATTTAATGACGTCCACCGCCCACCTAAGTCCATGAATATTTCATATTATTAAAAAAACTTTACTGCTTAATAATTTGTGTTTATCTTTTAATGAATTTTTAATCCTTCCCATGACGTCCATACGCGCTGCCCACCTAAGTCCATGAATATTTCATATTATTAAAAAAACAACTTTATCTGCTTTATAATTTGTGTTTATCTTTTAATGAATTTTTAATCCTTCCCATTCCTCATTACTTGTTCTTAATCGATCGAGCTATATTTACTATAATATTATTGTAGAAATACCTGTCAATCGGTAGACTAAAAAATGATGCTGATATTCGCTTTACAAAGCTGCCGGCTATTCAGCTATCCTATTAGGCTTCTTCACTACACAATAAGCACACTCCTATAAACTAACTGTCTTTCCACGATACACTTTGTAGTGATGATGTAGCGCTCACAAAGTTTTTACTGTCTCCTAACCATACACTATGTGGCAATAAAGTGTACCGTGGATATATGATCTATGGATAGCTAAAAAACTAAAGGAAATTGATACAAAAAATTCAGTGTTTCCAACCAGTCGCTCTGACTCTATCTACTCCTGAAATTGAAATTGATTCTTCAGTTTTCACCCTCATTCTATTGGTACTCGATTTTTTTAAACACATAATTTATACTCGCTGATTTATTTCCATTATTCTTATATGGATTCATCCTTATTACATCTACAGATGATTTCGGATTACCAACCAAGCTTCTCAATTTAAAACTGCTCAAATTATGGTTAACAAGTTTTTGAGTTTAAGCAAGTTGATCGTAAGTTTCTACCCAAAATCGATAATTTTCCACTACCACTGTCTTCAAATGAAATTAGTCATCAGACTTCCCCGCAAAACAGTATTTTTACACCCACCACCATCACAGATGCGATGTATAACGCCAAAAAGGAATCATCTAAGACCTTATATATTACATATATTCTTGTATCAAATTAAAATCAAAGTCGATTTAGCTATGCCCGTCTGTCTGTCTGTTGCAACATTCTCAAGCCTTGAATAACCGTTCAAATTCAATGAAAATTGCCCTCAATGTTTACTGTTATTTTCAGAAATTTCCTGTTTAAAACTACCTATATCAGTCCAATAGCAAAAAAGTCATATTCCGATATCTAAGACAACCTCAAAATTCCGAAGAAGAATGCTTCTAAACTTTTCGACAAAAAGTAGATGGATAAGATCTTAAATATAGATCTTAAATATAGACCAATTCTATTGAAATTCAGCAAAATTATTCCTCCAATTGTCTTCAATATATGTCATTAGGACCCTAACAGGTCACTAACTGGAAAACGGTTTTAAGCTTACAAGTCTAATTATAAACCAATTTTATTTTAATTCGACATAATTGTTTTCCTGAATTCCTTTAATTGACGAATATCGGTCCATATTTTGATAAAAATTTAATACAAAACCCCTTCACGAAATATGGTTTTAAGCATCGATATATCGATCAAATTTATTGAAATTTGGCAGATATATGTTATAAATTTAACCTATATTGGAATATTATTTTCATATAGTTCCGATATAGGGCCACTTCCATTATTATACTCAATAAAATTTTTGTTTTTACTCTGACGAAGATCGAACACTGAATGATAATGACAGATGTTTATCTTACAAAACTCCATATTTGTTATTATTGTCAGAAATCATTTAATTGTTATGACAACCAATTTTCTTGGATGCTTAATACATATGTCAACTTGCTTAATCCCAGTTATTAACTTGTATATTAAATTTATTATTAAATTACAAATCAATATATTTGTATAGATAACTGTTATACACGACATTGAAACCGTTTTCAAAAATTTCATAACTGCTAAATTCACATTCGGAAAGAAAATTTTGTGATTTGATAAAAAGAGAACTGTTAAAGAGCTGAGAAAAGCTTTTAACTGTTATATAACGTAAAATGTTTCTTATAAAAATTGTCATAAATCGTTGAATTTTGTAGATAGAAATCTTTAAAACAGAGTATGATTTTTATTTGAAAAAAATTTTATTATAAAGATTTTTCTACTCCTCAAACTGTTATATTGTATAACAGTTTGTGAAGTAAAACTGTTATACAAATATAAAAACTTCATTAAAATTGTGACAATTTTCTGGAAAAGTGTTATACGTCAAAAAATATTTATAATTAATAAAAAAAAACCTTGTTATACAATAAAATTAAATTATTTAAATTATAAGATTTGTTTGTTTTTTTTAAAGGTCCGCCCTAATAATTCTTTTGTTTGCTTTTTTAACATCATACTTGCATGCATGTAAATTACATACACTCCATATTAATTATTTTAAATTATAACAGAAAACAAAAGCAACAACAAAACCTACAAAAATAAATCAAAAACAAGTAAGAATGCTATATTCGGCTATGCCGAATCTTCAATACCCTCCTCTACAAATGCTTGTGAAGTAAATACGTTAGGTTTCGTACACATACACTAACACATTTAATCACAGATGTAAACAATATATAACAGTTTTTCTGAAAAATAACACAGAACACTTAGTGAGTCACAGAATTAGTTATATTTTTGGCTATAACTTCTTTTCAACTAAACCGATTTTGATAAACAATAAAAACAAAAAAATTATGATCGACCCTCAAATAATGTGCTCTCCTTGTTATTCCGATGTCAGCAATATATTATGATACTTTTAAAGCAAATTTTTTCTGGACAGTTATATGGGAGTTAGACCTGACCCTCGTATAATTTTGTACAGCAATTTTGGTTTCTATATTAATTTGACAAACTATTTTTACATTATCCACGTATATCTACGATTTATGAGTTTCAAAGGAAGGGCGGTTGTATGGGGCCTCTAAGAAATAATGGACCGATCCTCGTATAATTTAGCACATCGTTTTAGAATATAATAATACTTTGTTTTTGCAAAATTTGGATTAAATAGGAATTTGATGGACTAAAAACTCCATTTCGGCGGACACTTGTATGGGACCTATATGAAATAATGGACCAATCATAACCTATTTCAATAGGCATCGCCCTTGGGTCAAAATAATAATAGCCAAATTTTGTTATGATAACTTCAAAACCGCGAACAAGCTATACGTGGACAGCCAGACGAACTCAGGAAGTGATTCTGGTACGAACGGTATACTTAAAAGTGGTGGTTGGACTATTTTTTCTGTCTTTTACAAACATCAGCACAAATGCATAATACACCCACTACCTATGGTGGTGTAGGGTATAAACATAAAATCTTTCGCCACAATCAATTGTGTGAATTTTTTTCCATACGAGTTTTTTTTTTAACCACCAGACAATAAATTAACAAAAATATATTTGGTTTTTTAATTTTGAATAATCATTTAAACAAATTTGATAAAAAAATTAATAAAAATTAAAATAAAAAAAAAATCATACAATTAACATGACGTCAGATTTCAGTTTTTATTAGAAGCTCTGGCAATTTTATGACCGACTGGGTCTAATTGAAATTTAAAATGACATTAATAGCGATGACAGTTTCTGAGAAAGAGAGACAGAGAGTGAGATTAAAAAACTTAACATAAGAGAAATATTAAATACAAATACAATATTTGTTTTGATATGTTAATTTGTATTTATTTATTTATATTTTAAATTATTTGTTTATATCTGACGATATTTCTAAAATATAACGAACAATTGTTAGACTTTGTAATACAAATACGAATACGAATATTTATCACTTGAAATGTTAACGATTAAATTTCAACGTTTTATTTTGTACTCAAAAAATTTGTATTCAAAAATTGTGCAATTAAGTGGAATATAAGGAGTGAGATCGAAAAACTATTAATATATGTTTTTCATTAAAACCTTTAACTCAAGTATTATGTTTTATGTCATACAAACGATGTCTGATTCAAATGAGGGGCCAAAAATAAGTGCGTACTAAAATTATTAAATATTTTCAACAACTTGGTCCTACAAAGGTCCAAGTTGTTGAAAGGTCTATTGTCAAACTCTTTCCAATGTTATTAAACAGTACCGGGAGAACTTGTAAAAATGGTCCACATGATGTTTCTGAAACCAAAAAATAGAAAGCATTTTCAAATGAACTCCCAACACATCCGACAGGAAAGCTGTCCGGGTAGTTCAGTGCTCGTACTATTTGTTACGGAAAGTAAAATCGAATGCAGTTTCAAAAACACACAAGACCCAAAAATTTCCTGACAACAACGCTGCTAAAAATTAAGAGACCAAAAACCGAGCAAGAAAACTGAAGTTTAGTTTTCTAAATCAAGAAAAAATGCTATATTCGGATACGCTGAATCTTTAATGTCACACAAATGCACAAATGAAGTAAATACATTATGTTTTGACGTAGACACGCACACATACAGTCATAGTTTTTTTAAATATAACACAGGAACACTTAAAGAGTCTTAACATTAGTTATATTTTTTCTACTGAACCGATTTTTGTAATGGTAATGAAGTACATATAGCTTATTATGTCGGTATATAATCGATAACTTTACGAAAGATTTTTACTTAAACTTAAGAGTTAGCTCAGATATCGGTCTATATCTTTAAATATACTAAACCGATTTTGTTGTTTTTAAATATGAAACTTTCCAGGACCATACAAAATATTCAATCAGTTATTGAATCAGAATTGAAGAGTACAAAAAAGGTGTCCAAAAAAGTGGAAGAATTTAAACGGAAATACACTACCGGTTCGAGCAAAGTGGCAGAGAGAACTACAAAAACGTTAATGAAAGAATTTCCGAAAAAGGTTCAAAATTTCATCAATATTGATTAAAATTATAAAATATTGTTTTGTTTGTTTTTGGAAATTGTAATAATTTCAATCAAATAAAAAATATGTATATTATGTATGTTAAGAATTTTTCAATCTCACTCCTTGCAATATTTTAATTAATTTCCAAGAAAAGAAATTAATAAGGAATTTTTTAAATATTTTATTCTGAATTGATCAGTTTTATGTTCATTATTATATCATGCAGACTTGTCATTGATAATAAATTCACATTTTTTTTCTGATTAAACTGACCTCATGAGATTTTGAAAAGTTTAGTTGAGAAAATGTAAACAAAATAATAATAAATAAAATGATCTCAGATTTAGTTTTAAATATATAGTTAAGGTCTTATAAAACATTATAAAAAAATTTCAAAAAGAATTATTTAAAATTTTATATTGAAAGAAAATCATAACACGGAAGAGAAATCTTTTTGTATAACAGTTTAAAGTGCCATAGATTGGCTGTTACTGAAAGCATGCGATCTTCACAAAAAAAACATGTTTTATATTGAATCAAAATCTTTTTTACGTGTTAAATTCAATATTTTTAAGCAGGTAACATTTTTGTGTTTTGTCGATTTATTTTCTTTTTTGTTTGCCAAAATTCACGAAAAAATTGTTTGGGACAACAATCAGAAATGATAACTTATAGTTGTGCAAAAAAAAAATAAGTTACAGTATTGTTCAAAACTTAAGCAATTTTTTTGCAGTTAGAACACCAATAATGAAACTTTGTTTTTTGGTAATAATGTAATTCTGTAACTTTGAAACTATTGAATGTTTTTTAACGACATTTTAGCAGCAACATTTTAGAGGTATTTGCCAATTGATTTGGAGAAGAAAATGTTCGAAAAGAAACCAGCAAATTTTTATTTATGATTTGATTGAAAGAATATTTTTCATACCTATAACCCTTATAATTCTCTACTATAATACTCTTATATGTGTGGGATATCGCTCACAATTTAAGAGATATTTAGACCAAAGAAAAATGTTAATCCAGTTTTAGTAATTTCTTTAGTTTTTTGAACTTGGTGGTCTGTATACTGGTCCAAAAGGAAAATAAAATACTATTTGGATTCTGTACAAGATTCAAATTATTTTTCATGCGCCTATGTGGATTCAAAAAAAAAAATTATTATTTTGAAATAGAATAGAAAAATTTGGTGTTTTTCAGATTTCTTTCAAAAATGTGGTAAAATTTTTTCACTTTAACTATTTCGTTTGGACTTTATTTCCTCAATTTTGAGAGAATTCAAAACAAATTCGAGGACATAAGGGGAAACAATTTCACAGCTAGACCTATAGAAATTTCGTTTATATTGAATAGAATAAGCAAATTGTAATTTGTTCAGATTTTTTAAAAAAGTTGGTAATATTTTTTCACTTCAACTGTTCCCTTCTGGATTATAAATTTTTTTTTTTGATTCTGAAAGAATTTCTAACGCAACTTCAAAAATCCGAGGACATTAGGGGAATTTCGTTTATTATTATATATTAATGAGGAGAAAAAATGTCTAAGCAAGTATAGTCAAAAGTACCTTTACTATATAGTTTACATTTATTACCCAAACAAGAAATCTGTAATGGACCAACCCTCCCATAACGGAAGGGTAAGCATTTTACTGAAAAAATTGTATTTTTTAAACAAGTATTTCCCGGATTAAAATTTTAAATATTTTGGAATAAAAAATTGGGAATATTTTTGTAGTTCTGCATTTAGAACAACATTCTCCATATTATTTTCGAATTTCATATAATAAAATCTTAATTCTTATAGAATCTGTTTATTGTCAAATATTACACATGTTTTACAAAATTACAGCGAAAATAATTATTTTGGAGTTTTTGACAAATCTATTAACGATATTTATTAAAAGTACTTTATTAAGCACATATTATTATTTTTCAAGTTATTACCTTTAGAACGATACTAAATACTAAAAAGTTATATAAAAGTTTTGCACCACCCTTTAAAATTTAACTGAAACTTGGTTCCCTCACCAGAAATTTGCACATTTTCCTTGTAGATATGCACTGTACTATTCTATGTTATTAGTGAATAGCAATTCCAACTTGTCTTTAAATAATGTTACATAAGTTTACAACGTTTTAACTTGTCTTAGTGAAGTTATTTCTAAGGTATTTTTGGAGTGTTCTGGAAGAGCATAAGTCTCTATCCATCCCAAGACAGGGGGAATATGAGTGTTAAAGCTCTAATTTATTAGAGTTATCCACAGAATAGCTATAAGCTCATGAGAATCAAGTTCTGGATTGGACCTGACACTTCCCCGTCTCTGAAGTTTATAGAGATATTAAAAAATGTAGAACTAACAAACTGCCTAAAGCCAAAGGGGAAAGTTATATCAAGAAGTACTGAGGTCATAAGAAACATAGTATATCATACGGAATATTAAAAGTTGCTTAGGTTTTAAACAACGAATTTTCAAGTTAATTTTTTGTTCATCTTTTTTTATAACTTTCAATGAAATGGAATTAATTTTTTGTTATAATTTTTACATAAAAAGCACAGTGAGGAATAATTATGACAAAAAAATAGTTTTCATTAATCTCTTCAAAGGGATCATATAAGACAATGAGTACTTACTCGTGAAATATTGCTTTAGTTTTGTACAATACTGTATATAAAAAATCAGCATAATGAACTTAAATATTCACATTGAAATAAATTTCAGAATAAATATATATGAAGTGCGTGTATTCTTAGGATTAAAGCGTTTGATGCTAAAAAAGCCATTTATCAAATATTTTTATTTGTTTTATTAATTTTTAAGCAAACAATATTGAAAGTATAAAATATACGACTATACCGAATCTTAAATACCCTTCAACAGTAACGTTTCAATATCTTACATCATATTCTGATGTCTGATTTATTGGTCAGGAACGGAGCCTATTGAAAAATTACATATCCATTAATTGAATGTATTAAAATACAAAATACTGTATTAAATTTTACGAGAATCGGCCCTAATGTTTATATGGCCCTTATATAACCCCCTGAAAATCACCAGCAGAAGCATTAATCTCTCATAAATGTGAATATTACGAACATATTTTTTAATAAGTATCAAATCAAATTCAACGAAATCGGCCCGACTCTTATTAAATAGGCCCTCTAGACCTTTTTAAGAGAAAATGTCAAAGCTTTAATTTAAAACTCTGGACACCATAATTATAGACCTCCATTTATTTTTTATATTCCAAAAAAAAATCGGTTATAGACTAAATCTTTCATTAACGTTTGTCACTTTGCAAGAAGAAGTACTCCATCTTCGTTTAAAATCGATCACACCTTTAAATGCCTTTTTTGGACTCTTTAATTCTCCTTAAGCAAGAGCGCAATATCTCTCCAATGGCCTTAGCTCCAGTTAGTTTTGAGGATTTGTCTTTCTCGGTAAAATATTGTTCTTGTACCACTCAATGGCTTGTTTACCATAGTGACAGAATGCCAAGTCAGGTCAAAGGTAAATGGACACATTATGAAGTCTTATGAATGAAAGCAGCATTTTTTTGTAAACATTACTCGATGTAAATTTCGGTATTTATAGAGCCCGTTGTAACAAATGCAACTGCATATTGCCTGCCATACCAAGAATTTTGACTTCTTTATAGTCCTTAACTTTCCTTTAACATTAACTCGAGCATCAGTAACATAAAATATTTGACCTGAAAGTAGGGAGAAATCTGCCAGAACCATTATGCAGCAATAATATTTTTTAGAAAACTTGATTGCAATTTCTGTGCTCTGTTTATGACCTCCAAATTTTAAGCAGCGTTCTTATCAGGATCTTTTTGAGCCTTGTATGTTTTTAAACCTGCATAACGGGCTACTTTCCAACCGGATGTGTTAGGAGCCCTTTTGAAAATGCTTTCTATTTTTTGGCTTTAGAGACATCGTGTGGCCCATTACCTGAACTATTGATTAAAAACATTGGAAACAGTTTGGCGACAGACCTTTGCATGCTTGGCCAATTTCTAGTAGGACGCAAATATTTCTGATCAATCTTTTTGATCAGATTAAACTTTGACATTAAGAATAATATTTTTCAAAGGTAACTTGATCAGAATAATCAAATAATATTTGGGTTAAAAGTTTACATGAAAAACTTATGTTAAAAAATGTTCGATCTCATTCCTTATTTTATTTAAAATAAATTAACGAATTTCTCTCACTTTTTAGTTTTTTTAATATTAAAGAGATTTTATTTTAATACTTTATTATTTCGATTATATTTTTCGGGAATTACCCTTCCAAATACTTTACCAAGTAAGTCAAAAATTAACTGAAATTTGATTCCCTCCAGCAACGTTCGATCATTTTCTCTAAATTGCTAGAAGTTTCACATGGATTATTTTCATATCAAAATCATATTTTTAAGCTCAAAACTCTACTTCGTTGAAGAGCCTGGTATAGAATAGGTATGTGTAGTCCAATGTTTCTGAAATTTTTTACACATATAATATGCATAATAATTGGGGTAAGTTTCAATGAAGTAGTTTAATAAACAAAATGGACAGAAGTGTCAAGAGTGACAGTTCAAATATTTAAAATCATCTTTTTTTCTGTTCCTGTTCGTGTGCAAAAGAGACAGCATTACAAAAGCTTTATGAAAAGTAACTTGTGACTTATTGTGAGGGAAAGAGATTCTTTCGTTACATTACTTATTGTATATATTGGTTTAATATTTGGGAGCTATATCGGAACAGGGCCTTATATAGAATCTAGTATAATACAAATTGTTTAAATTTGTTTAAAATATTCGAAAAGTTTCCCTATAAAACTTAATTTCTGATAATCACTAAGCAAAATGTGATTGTCTTAATGGAAGTTTATATCTTAGTGTTGCATATGGAATGATGAACTTAATACACCCTCTATATACACATTTGCTAGTGCGTAGGGTATTTAAAAAAAGTTGTGAAAAATTAAGACAAAAAATTAGGACAAATGTGTAGTTTGACATTTTTAATTATTAAATATGAAGACCATTTGCAAAAGAAATTCTCTTAAAATTTTTCATTTTATGAAAATTTCTTCGGAATGAATCATCATACAGTAGAAGCAAAAATGCTCTTCACAAAAATTTATTTATTTAAATTTATTTCTTTATTAAATTAAGCGAAAAAAAACAATAAAATTATAATTTAATCCCCTAAAAAAATTAATTATTTTGTTTTACGTCACACACCTTAAAGACGCGAAATTGGAGTCAAGCCAACTTCAAGGTGTGACTTGTTATTTAAGCCATTTATGTCATTGTCTATCTGTCTGTTTTTTTTTTTCAAACGTCAAAAAATAAGGTTTTCTAGTGATTGGCATACTAATGATGTCTTAAAAGTAAGAAATGGCTCAAAATCTCCACTCGATATTTTTATTAAAATTTTGTTTTCAGAAACTAGTGAAAAAAATTCGAAAAACAAAGCAGCCTAATAAAAATTCGTAACACCTGCTTTGAGTTTTACTTTTATTAAAAAATTATATATGTGAAAATATGTTTCAAAATATTTTTAACTGCCAACTGTTATACAATTTTTTGATATAAAAAAAAAAAACAAAATTCATAGAAATTTGATTTCAATTATCATTAACTTTAGAAAACTGTAGGCAAAAAAGAAGTTGTATAACAGTTCTCCCATATTCATTTTAATCTACAGAATAATAAAATTAAATTTAAATAAAAATTAAATAAAATTTAGTAAAAAATAACTACACTTAACTGCCAACTGTTATAGAATTTTTTTATTCAACAAAAAAAATTTCAATAGAAATTTTATTTCAATTATCATTAACTTTACAAAACTGTTTTCAAAAATAAGTTGTATAACAGTTTTCCCATATTCATTTTGATCTACAGAACTCTATAAATAATAAAATTTTGTAAAGAAATAATTATATTTTAACTCGAAATATTCCTTATAGACTTTTAGAAAGATTTGCTTAATAAAATAATATTCGCCGTTTCTTTAAAGGATGAATCTATTTTTTCTGAAATTATTACCTTGAATATTATATGTAGCTGTTATACATACATTATTTTGGATATTTCTCCATATAACAATGCATGAGAGTAGCTTTTTTTGTATAACACATTTTGTATAACAGTTTTGTAGAGTAATTTGTTTGATATATTAATATTCTATTTATTTTCTGGTTTAAATAAATGTTAAATTTATTGTATATAAATCATAACATTTCTTGATCTTTTACCGTTAAACATTACATATATTTTTGCTTAAATGTCACTTTTTACAGAAAATATAACTGGTATAAATCGGTCAAAATCGACTATTTCATACTATACACCATATTTTCATATTTGAAATATCATCGAGGTATCTTCAAAATAACGAATTTATTTTTAATATTACAGTCCTAAATGGGACAGTATGTTGTTTTGTAAATAAATCAGTTACTTTCGATCAATTTGTTGATAAGGACCTAAACAAATTAGATATCGAACAATAACATTTTTAAAGCATTTTCCAAAATTTAGTTTCTGATTAAATTGCAAAAACCCTCTGATAAGTGCGGTTGAGGGTATATAACTTACTACTATAACATTCGAGATTTTTGTATTTGTACCTTCTGAATTTTACAAGATCTTCAGTCAGTGCTTTAATACCTTCAAGTACTGCTAATGTAGAAATGGTGTATTGACTTCGTCATTCCGCTTATAGCTCTGATCATCAGAAAAATTGAGTCGATTTAATAATGTATGTTTGTTTGTATGTCTGTCTGTATATCTGTATGTCATTTTGTCTATCTGCCTGTCCATCTGTTTCGTAAAATTCACACGTCGATAATAATGATCCGATTATAACGAAATTTGTCCTGGAAGTGGAATACGACAAACTTGAGTTAAAACTGAAGTATTGGGCCAGCAGGAATTAATAGACTTCGATATCTACGACAAAAATCGAATATGGGTAAATATTTGGATATAGCTCTAACAATGCTCCAGAGAAGAACTAATTTTGAAATTGGCACAAATTTGTGTGCCAAATTTTAAGAACATCAAATCAGCATCCACAGAAAGCTTATAAACTTAATCGTTTTTTAAGCTTATAACACTTTAAGTAAACCTTATAAAATGTCAAATTATTCTTTTGATTCAATCTCTCTCTCTATATATATCTCTCTCTCTCTCTCTCTCTCTCTCTCTCTCTATATATATATATATATATATATATATATATATATATATATATATATATATATATATATATATATATATATATATATATATATATATATATATATATATATATATATATATAGATTGATAACGACTAGACATTATAACAGTTTTCAATTCAATTATAATGTTCTCTTAATCTCTTTATATATATTTGTTACTTCCTCTACCTTTACCAACTTCAAGTGACGTCTTCATTTTCAATTACACACTTTTGCTATTTTTAGAAAATTATTAATATGGGACAATTCTATAAAAATAATAATAATTAAATAATAACGAACTGTAAATAATGTTTGTGTTAAAAATTTTCTTATCATGAACGTGAATTCCCTAGAATTCTATTGAAAGTATAAACAAATTGTCATTGTCATAAAATACTTATATATGTATGTGTACATACATACATACATACATACATACATACATACATACATACTTGAAGCAAATAAAGTTTAAAAAATCACATAATTATAAATGATTATTGAACAATAATAAATAAATATAAATAATTCAATACCAAAATAAGTATAAACAAATTATGCACAATGATTTTTTAATGTACTTCAATGGATCTTGCGATTATTTATTGGATTTTTGCAAAATGCCCTAAGTCCAATGAAGAATTTTTTATAATGCAGATAATATATATAACTTTCAATATAGAATGACATTCTTTATAAGATACACTTCTAATTATGTTATCTGAAAGAGTGAGATCGGAATATTATCAACATACATAAATGTTAATAAAAGCGAAACCACTAAAACTTACAGTTTTAATTTCTTGTTTATTTAATTGAAATTATTATTCGAAAATTCTCTCTGTTATAGTTCTTTAAATATTCGATGATCAATATTTGCCTTGTAAAGGAGCTACGTCTTAATCCCTTGATCCTATCCGTATCACATTTTTTCTTGTAAAAAAGTTCCTTGAAAAAGTTATTGAGACCAAGTTCGAAAATTCTCGCTGTTTCAGTTCGTTAGATATTATATGATCAACATTTGCATTGTATGGGGGGCTACTTCTCCCCCGGATCCTATCCGTCCTACATTTTGTCCAGTAAAACAATTTCTTGATGAAGTGATTGAAACCAAAGTTGAAAATTCTCGATATTCGATAATCAATATTTGCTTCGTATGGGGGTTACATCTCCCCCAGGTCCTATTGAACTTTTTTATAGAATATGTTACTTTCGGGTGTATGGGTATCATTCTGTGAAAATTTCAGCAAAATCGGTCCAGTAGTTTAGCTGTCCATAAGTCTCAAACATACAAACAAACAAACACAGATTCAGTTTTATATATGCAGATATATATTCTCTTTTCAGAAGAGCCCAATATCTCTACACTGCTCTTAGCTCTGGAAAGTTTGGAATTATCAAGTTAGACCAAAGATAAGGGGACAAATTAAAAAGTCTTATGAATGGAAGCGGCCTTTTTTGTAAACTTTCCTTAATGTAAATTTCGGATCTTATAGAGTCCGTTGTAACAAACGTTTGGCCTTTTTTGACACTAATGCATATTGCTTGTCATACCAAGAAGTATTTCGCAGACTTTGGGCAGACGTTTCGTCATTTAATATGCAGCAAAAATATTTTTTAACAAAACGGCCTCAATTTCCATTCAACCCACATTAGCTTTAAATTTTCGTACCAAATAGTTCGAGCATTGAACTAAACGGGTTGCTTTTCTATTGGGTTTTTTGGAAGCTCCTTTGAAAATGCTTTCAATATTTTATCTTCAGAAATATCATGGAGAACACTCCTTCTACCTGAATCAGATGTTCTATCAAAGGACAAGTTCTTCCGGTACTGTAATAATATTAGAAACAGTTTCATGGCAGATCTTTGAATGTTTGGCCAACTTTTTGTAGGACCAAGTTGGGATTTGTTGGAAATATTTAATAATTTTTATACGTACTTTTCTTCTGGTCATTCACTTGAATCAGATTAACTAAATATTCATTTGTCGGACATTAAACATAATAACTGATATGTTTTAAAAAGGTACCTGTATCAAATATAAAATAATGGATTAAAATTTTTTATGAAAACGTGTGTTAGGGATTTAACAATCTCACTCCTTATTTCTATTAAATGCATGTTCAAACAACTTTACAGAATTAATTCTTTTAATTGTCTGTTATCTCGTCTACTAAACAGTAGAAGAATACTTATGCCGTCTAATTTAAATACTCGATCCAAAATTTGAAATACAAATCACACATCACGAAATAATGAAACTCATTTAGCCATATTAAGCAACAGGTGTTAAAATATAAAACAAATAAAATTATATATTCAGATTCTAAATAAATAGGTACTTTTTTGTTTATATGGTACTTTTTGTCTATACTTACATCAATTTGTTGTGCCATCTCATCGAACATACTCTTCAGATCCCTTTGATTTCTTAACATCAATGGTAAAATTTCTTTCTCATGTAACTGTAATATTTCTGCTATATTTCCCAATAATTTTTTTGTTTATCTTCACCTTTTAGGGCTTCGGGTAATTGATCGTATTTCTGTAGAGAACCATAATTTGTGAGACCTTTTTTCAAATTATTCACATAATTTCCTTCAGTTTGTAGAATTTCATCGATAATGAAACTAATTTTTTTCGAAGCATAAATTTCGGTCTGATCGCAGGGGAATAGATTTTCCAAGGAGAGAGTATCCTCATCTTCGTGACTAATTGCAGGAAAGTAATATAAGTGAGATATCAAATAAGACTTTATATTAAACAATAATAACGTGACCAGAGGAATCCAATTATTTTTATCTCTAAAAAACTTATAAAAGTGTGACCTATTTTTTTAGTCTTAGTTCTTTAGACATATTCACCACTACACATTCTCTATTTACCATATAACAATTTCCTAGGAAGGGACTTATATGGGAACTGTAACCAAATATTGACCGATTATAAACATATAAAAAAATAGTTGTGTCAAATTTCAAAGGAGTTGGTCTGCATTAAAGAGTTTTATAAGCTTAAAAATATTTTCCAGAAAGTGACCTTATATGGGAGCTAGATCAAATAATGGTCCCAGCATAATATACTTTTTTTAGTTTATTGTTATACAAAAAAAATGATATATTTGGCTTTGCCGAATTTTCAATACCCTCAACTACATATGAAGTACATTCTTTATGATTCCTACATATACACTCACATATACGCTCTCAAACATATACAATATATGAACCTTTTTCTTATAACAAAGAAAAGTTAAGGAGTTATAAAATTCGCTTGAATTAGAGGGTTTTTACAGATCTCGTTTAATACACTGAACCGATTTTGCTGGTTTTAAATAGGAAACTTCTCAGGATAACAATAAATATTCAGGCCAAAATTCATTGATCTCTACCAAGACGACTTACGGACAGACAATCGACTCAGATTTTGATTTGATGCAAGAATATATACAATATGGGGTCTTCCTTCATAGCATTACACACTGAATGACAAAGTGTATGAAAATTTTGGAAAATTATCTCTAAAACTGCGATAAAACACTGATTTTACCGATTATCAAAATTTTTTTAGTATGTTGACATATAACTTTATTCTACTAATCCGATGAGGAAGCGCACATAACTATTTTTCAAATCCAATTATCTTTTACAACAAGCTTGAGAAATGGTTTTCTTCTGAATTTTGAGATTGTCTCAGTTATCGGTCTATAAATTGTTTTTTACTGAATCAATATTGCCGGTTTTTAAAGGCAAATGGAAGGGGACTACAATAAGCATCCAGAAGTTATTTCATTCGAATTGAACCATTATAGTGGAAATACGAATTTTTTATCAGACGGACAGACGTAGCTAAATCGAATGGGTTTTGATTTTGATGCAACAATTTTTAATGGGGTTACAAACTACAGAGTTAATATAATATTTTTCCCATTTTTTGGTACTGGAGGATATACAATCAAAATACCCATATTTTAATGTAAAATAAGTTTTTAACAAGTTATTGGAATCGATTAAACTTGGACTTATATAAATGCTATAATTTATTTTATTTCCAATGTTTTTAAAGTGTTTTGCTATATCTGTATTATAACCGATATCAAAGTGTCAAAAATTGATATTATCAAATTGAGAACTTGAGACGAAAATTGCAGTGTTATGAAAATGTAGGTCGAATTCGGAAAATTCTTTTTCTTTCAAAATTAAATTTTTGGAATCTTTTTTAATATAAAACAAAGGTCTATAAAGTAATCTTTCAGTAAAATATAAATACAATTTTGGTTACTTAAGAAACATTTTTTTATAACTCCAGAGTAGTGTAACTGCTTTTTGGCAATAAATCGGTTTTCCGGTTTCTGATTCTTTAAAGATATTTTTAAATAATTTTTAAAGAAAAATGTTATCATTATTTCTTAAAAAAGGTCGATCAAGACAAATTTAAAATCTTTGAACCTGAATATTTCTTAAACCTGTGATTTTAAAATTGTACATCGTTAAATGGACCTAAAATTGATTCTGAGATGATCAGCAATGATTCCTCTAGTCACCTTTTATTTCTTAATTTTATATATTTTTTTATAAAATAAATATATTTTTTTAATGAAACTTACTATTCATCACTTAAATTATCGGGGAGACTTGATATATGATTGGATGTTGGAATGCTAACACCGTTACCATTAAATAGGTAACTCACCGATTTACGAACATTTATAGGACTCGTTGAATTTGTCGCTGACACAGATGAGAGTGGCAATGATAATAGCGGTGGTAATGGTGGTGGCGGAGGCGGTGTAGATGATGGAGTAGATGTTATTGTTTTTAACGATGACGTAGTTGAAGATAATGAACCACTTTCATGATCATGATAATAAAATTGAAAAATAAATAAACAAAAACAAAATATTAAACAAAACAAAAAAATAATTAACAAAACAAATTAACAAACAAGAATTTTTTTATTAAAAATGTTAAAAAACACGATTTTTTGTTTTATTATCTAATCAATAAATAATATAAGGAGTGAGATCAAAAAATTCTTAACCCACATTTTCTGTCTTTACGCACTTCAGTTAATATGTTTAAGGTCAAACAAATTAATTTATTGTTAATCTGATTAAAATGAGTGATAAAAAAATGCATTTTTTAATTATTAAGTATTTTCTACGAGACCCAACTTGGTCCTAAAGAAAAAAGTTGGCTGCGGTCAAACTGTTTTCAGTGTTATTAAACAATGTTTGTTTATATAAAACCCCATTCGTTAAGTCAAAATTACTAAAAATATATTTTTACTGCATAATGGATGACGAAACGTATGTTTTGGCAGATTTTTTAAACTTCTTGGTCAATAATTTTATATGTTGAAGAAAGTTTTAGGACCCGAAAGTAGTAAAAATTTCCCAAAGTAATAAGCAGTTGCGTCTAAAAGAGTCCATCATTTGTTATAACGGGCCGAAATTAAAATCAAGGAATGTTTACAAAAAAATGCTGCTTCCATTTTTAAGACTTCATAATGTGTTCACGTATTTTTGCCCTGACTTGGCATCCCATTCAATGTAGTAAATAAACCCATAAGCGACACAAGAACAATAATATGGTATTTCTACAGAGAAGCAAATCCTCCTTTCAAATTTCAAATAAAAAAAATTAAAACCGTTAATTTACATATGTATGTTAATAATTTTTCGATCTCACTCCTTAAAAAGAATTTAAATTTTTTTCAACACCAAGTTGTCATAACAAATACATGCAAACATTTTTTTTTAATATTTTAAAATATTAAACAAATATTATTTTTATTTTCCATTTTTATTTTTTTTTTAATTTTATTCAACACATGTTGCAAATTAACCAACACAAACACATTCACAATCAAACACTTGTTACATGAGGAAAATATTTTTTTTGCTTAATTTTTTCGAAAATTCAAATATTTTTTTTTATAAAAAAAAGAAATTTTTGACACATACTTTTCATTTTGTTCACTTTGTTGTTTTTCTAATTTTCCATTTGTTGGTGTTGTTGTAGCGGGTGTAGTTGTATTAGAATCATTTGTTGTAGAATCATTTGAAATTAAAGATTTCAATTCATTTATTTTTAACGATTTTGTCACTCCGTTATTATCACTTGTTAGTGTTTCTGCTGTTGTAGTTTTATCATCCAATGTGGCCCATATGGCGTTTAATATTTGTACCAAAACGATGGCTACAACCGTTAAACCGACAGTGGTTATATCGAACCAACTTAATTTTATTAAACCGTATAACATTTTAATTAATTTTTGAATTTTTTTCTCATTTATCTGTTAAACATTACTTTTTTTGACAATAAATTTTAATAATTAAACGAATTAATTATCTTCAACACCCGCGACGTTTCATTATCGTTTGTTTTGGATTTGAGATCGCTAACTCAACTGATCGCTTTTTTTTAATTTGTAGACAAAAATCTAAATGTGACAGAAATTAAGCTTTTTTCGCTTTGACTCAGTGTTCAAGTAAAATTTATGATTCGTGACATTAAGTGTTTGAAGTTCTCTTAAGTTAAGAGAGTTATGAAAGCAAAATAAAAAGAGAAACAATATATAAATAATAAACAAAATACAGTGAAGATCATATATAATGTTTTCCTGCTGAAATTTAAAATTGACTAAAATAATCGAATCGAATCATTATTGAGGTCGTGAAGTTTTTTTTCCAAGGGACGGACAGACATTGCTAAATAGTATCGGCTCAAATTTGATGCAAAAATTTTGTATGGGGTTACAGACTACAAAGTTAATATATTGTTATCCCCACGTGTTGATATAACTTTGTGTGATATAACTTTTTTACCGGTTATTGGCATCGATTAAACTTGGACTTATATGAATGAAATATTTACTGTTATTTCCAATGTTTTTTACTTATTTTGCTATGTCTGAACCGATATCAAAGTGTCAAAAATTTCTATTATCAAATTTTTTGAAACATCAAACCAAACCGAATTTAAGCAAAATTGAAGTGTTATGAAAAAAGTAGGTCGAATTCGGAAAATCAGGTTCTTCCAAAATTCAAGTTTTTGAATCTTATATCATATATATATCAAAATATTTTTTTTATCAAAATCAAAAAGTAAAAATGTTATATTCGGAAATGAGGAATCTTCAAAACCCTCCACCACAAATGCTAAATCTACTTAGATTTTTATTTGAATCAAGAATATTTAAATATTATAAGGATCTTAGATGATTAATTTTTAGCGTTACACACGGAATGATCGTGTTAATATACCCTCTTCACCACAAGTGGTGGTGGTTGAGGATATCAACCTTTACAACAAAAGTTCTTTCACGACTTTTTTGTAACTCTGAAATTTCGTAATATTTTTAAACCTAATTTCACATCGAAAAATATTTCCAATTGCTTTAAAGCAGAATAAGTTGTTAGTAAGTCCAAGGAAAGGGGGTAGACCTCGCGTTTCAGAGATATTTTTTTTTTAATTTCATGAATCAGAGAATTAAAAAATTCTCACTTTTCCTTGCAGAAATACCCAAAATCTCAACATTTATAAAGTGTTTAAACAATTGAATTTTTTCATTCAAATAATGAGTCCGTCGCGACGTCACGCATCGTTATGCAGGATTCCGGTATGTTAAATCAAGTTAAGAACAAAGAAAGCGTTTCATAAGTACACAAATGGCCACTTTTTTAGGGTTATTATAGCTGCATTTTTTAGAATTTTAATGGGATTCTGGCGCATATTTTAAAATATTAAAGGCAAACCTTGTCCAAAAAATACATTATCTGTAATAATTTGTCATTATTGCTTTATTCAAACGTCAAATATAAAAAAAAAATACTTTAACAGTTTCATAGATATGCGACATTTAAAATATCGTTTATTAGGGGAAATACTCTCCCCATGCCGTTCCATAAATTTTATGGTCTATTAAAAACAGTTTTCAAAACACTATTCACTTGTCAAATTTCGTAATATTTCCTATATCAATTATAGAGGTATGCGATATTGATTGTTTCGTTTAAAAATAATTCCTCCATCCCGTGCTCTTTTCAAAATATTTTTGTTGTATATCGTTTTTCACTTAAGGCAATATTATGGTGCCAAATTTCATGAATGGTGACAAAAATCATAATTGATAGTAATTTTTTTCAGTTTAGGTGGACCGATAATTTGGTTCAAGATTAGTCAAATTGATAACATATAAGTTCGAACAACAATTGCAAAAACGAGTTTTTAAAGAATTGGTCCATATATAAGAATTCTATAAGCTTAATACTTTATTCCGGAATGGGCCTTTTATGGGAGCTATGGCATAATATTATATTGAATTTCAATAGAATTGGTCCATATTTAAGAATTTTATAAGCGTTTTTTTCTGTATTAAAATAAGGGTATATTACAAATTTCAGACAGTTATCATCAAAATTGTGATCTATATATCACACTAGTTTTGCGGTGTATCAAAATTTTGCATACAATTTTATGGGTTAATTTCATTTAAATCCAGTAACTTTTTTGTTAAACGATATTGAAAATTGATTTTTCTTTTGATGGTGTCTCAGATATCGGTCCATAATTTTTTTACTAATAGTCCGATATAGCTGGTTTTTAAAAAGGCAACTGCTTAGGAAAATTACAAACAGTGTGGGTAAGTTTCTTTGAATTCAGACAATTATTTTATCATGAGAATGTTTCCAACAGATAGACAGACGGACAGTCTGTTATATGTAAATAAACTCTGATTTTAATTTGATGCAAAAATATAAATATACTTTTTGGAGTCTTGGATGATTCCATCTTAGTGTTACGAACAGAATGAAAAAGTTAATACAACTTATTAACCCTTGTGGAGGTGGAGGCAATAAAAACAAATTGTAATAACTGTGTGTTGACTGTACAGTGAGTCTCAAAATTAAATTAAAAAAAAGAACTATGCGATTGATTATATTTATTTTATGATTCCACAAAATTAAACATATTTTCTTTTAAATACTTTACTTATTAACTTTAACAAAAACAGTCCCCAATTGTATTTCGATAATTAATTTAATTTGCCGTAATTAATTTGCAAAATATTTGTAACTGCAAAATTCCATTATATCTTTAATCAAGTATATTAACGCTATAAATTATATATTTTAATACTTTTGAATCACTTGGTTAATTTGTTAATAAATACGTTTTGCTTTTTTATTTATTTTTAATAAAGAAATTAATTATTTAATTATTTATTTATGGAAAAACAATTTTATTCAATTCAAATGAAATTTAAAATATTTAAAATTTCATTAAAATGTACAATAAAAAAACAAATAATAAAGTTATGGTCGTTCAAGCCCCAAGTCTATGTAACGCCCTATAACCACATTGTTGGTGGATTTGACTGCTACGAAAAATTTGTGAACGACCCTCGCGTAATATGCTCTTTCTTATTTATGCTTAAGTGTGCAATTGATAAATATGTTACGAACATTAAATTTCATATAAAAATGCATGGGTTTTAAAGGGATGTTTTTCTGAGAATTAGAAAATATTACGGACCGACCCTCGTATATTTTGCTTATATTTATCTTAATTTGCTCAAATATTATTACAATACCCAGGAATATGTAAGAATTATGCTTTTTAAAGTGATATTTGGATGGGGCTTGTATGGCACCCAAGAGAAATAATAGACCGATATTTGAACAATTTGGTTCAATTACTGTTCCGAAATTTGCTTCATCAAATATTATTACAAAACCCGGGAATAAGTAAGAATTATGCATTTAAAAGTGATATTTGGAAGAGGCTTGTATGGGACCCAAGAGAAATAATAGACCGATATTTGAACAATTTGGTTCAATTACTGTTCCGAAATTTGCTTCATATTTAAGAATTTTATGGCCCAACGACTCCATTGCGGGGGATATTTGCATGGGGCCTATATGAAATAATGGACCAATCATAACTATTTTTAATAGGTATCGCCTATAATGAAATAATGGACCAATCGTCCTTAAACTATATGCCAAATTTTATTATTCAAAATTTGCGAACAAACTTTACATGGACAGCCAGCCAGCCGAACGGACGGATATGCTTAAATCTACACAGGAAGTGATTCTGAGTATATTTAAAAGTGGTGGTAGGACAATTGTTTTCTTTTTGTACCCTACACTACCTATGGTGTATTATTATTGATTGATTTAACAAGACAAACAAAAACAAAATTTTACAAGCAAAAATGTTATAGTCGGTCAAGCCCCACCACCTATGGTGGTGTAGGGTATAAAAACATTATTAATTGATTGACTTAACAAAATAAACAAAAACAAAATTTAATTACAAAAAAAGAAAAAACATAATTAAATATTTATATCAATAAAAATTGTTAAATTGGCGGGGAATAGAAAAACGCCATCACTAAAGATTTGTTTATTTAAAGAGATTTAAATAAATAGAAACGATATTGGAATTATTCTAAAATAAACAAATATTGATAGACTTAAAGTTCAACAGCTGGTCCAGTGAATTTGAAATTAAATAATTTAGAAAGTATTTTAGTTTCAAACAAATAAGAATGGTGTTTTCGGCTGTAATGAATATTAAATACCCTCCACCATTAAAACTATGCAGAAGTTGAAAATATTCTTGAATAATATAGATTTTAATGGCCGATTTTATAAAAAATTTATGTTAAAGGAAGAATTTGACTACATAAGAATCAATCAAGAAATAAGTTACGTATACTGAAGACAATTGTCTATTGTCTAAATTTCGATGGATCTGGTTTATATTCGTATTAAAAGTGTTTTCCGGAAACGAAGCTTAAATGACACCTGTAGCAAAATATGGACCGATGTTTGCCAAGAAAGTAACATATATTCAAGACAGTTAGAGAATAATTGCGATGATTTCAAATTATTCATATGAGAGTTTTATAACTTCAAATTATTTTACCGATATTGGCCAAATTAACAGCACATATTCAATATAGTTAGTGAAATAATTGTGCAGTATTTCAATAGAATAGAATTGGTCTTTTTACCAGTTGTATAAGCTCTAAACAGTTTTCCGAGAAGAAACTTTATATGGGAGCTAAATCATAATATGAACCGATATTGGCCAAATTATTAACATATTATCAGTACAGTTAGAAAAATAATAGTGCAGAATTTCAATGGTATTTTATAATATTATTTTATAAGGTCAAACCTGTTTTCCAGGAAGAAGCATTATATGCGACCCATATAGCACAGAGATTTTGGGGTGTATCAAAATTTTACATATTTCAGCTCATAATTTTTTTCCAATAAACCGATATAACTGGTTTTATTTAGGAAACTGCTAAGGACAATAAGAAATAATTGTCGTGAGAATATTTCCAACATTCTCATTAGCTTAATCAACTCAGATTTTCATATAATGCAAACATATATATACATACTTTATTACGTTTCACCCTGAATGACAAAATTAATTGTCCGTCATTGTTAGGTATACCGTTCGACACATAATCATTTAAAGCTTGTTAGCAAAGTACAGCTCGCAGTTTTCAAGATATCCTAATGAAATTTGACACATACTGTCATTTTTGCCTATTGAAATTGTTTATGATCGGTCCATTATTTCATATAGACTCCATACAAATATCCAAACCAAACTATAAGCTATATACATTCTAAAATTATGTGCAAAATTATACGAGTATCGGTCAATTATTTTTCATGGGTCCGATACAATCACCCTTCCAAATATCATTTTGAAACTTATATACGTAGGAATTGTGAAAGTATTCAGTTATATTAAGCTAAATATAAGCCAAATTTTCTGTGCAAAATTATGCGAGGGTCGGTCCATATTTTTTTTCTAACTCCTATATAAACCTCCAGAAAAGTTTCTTTACAAATGTATAGATTTTAATTTATCGCACACATAAGCATAAATAAGAAAAGCATATTATACGAGGGCCGTTAAAAACATTTTCCGCAACAGTCATTTACAACCAACAATATGGTGTAGGGTATAACATTATTTTATACAATTTTATATAGAAATCTTAACAGGAATACATATAAATTAAATTTGGATGAAATCGTTGCAAAGATCAGCTCACAAGTCCTATTCGCAGTCATACCCATTGTATATAATAAGTATTGACACAAAAGACACTCTTTCCCACACAATTAGTCACAAGTTACTTTTACATTTAGCATTTGTATTGCTATCTCTTTTGCACACAAACATGAACAAAAGAAAAAACTAATTTTAAATATTTAAACTGTCATTTTTGACATCTCTGTCAATTCTGTGATCATAACCGAACACATAAAGATCCCCGTAGACATTAATCTTTCCAAAATTATATCAATATTTATGTCCCTGCTAAGTACCCATAATATAAACAAATACAAAATTATTCTAAATTCTATAACACAATATTTAGTATTTATAAATAAATTTAATTATAAACAATATAAAATTGTCATAACAATTAACAAATTGTTTGTTTATTCAAATAATCATCGCCAATTTTATCTTTACAAAAACAGATCTCTCTTCTCATTAAATTTATTTAAAATTTTATTTGTATTTTAAATTTAATTTAATGATATGAAATGTGTGACATCATCATCATTATCATTATCACACTAAATGAAAATGATCATTATGTTGTAAAATTTTAAAATTAAAAACAAAATATTTAACAATATTTTTGAATAAAATTAAATTTCAAGTTCATAAACCATGTAAAACTTAATTATCTCCCTTCTTGTGTGAGAATAAATATAAATATAAATTTTATGGTTGTCAGTGTAAACAGTTTCCGGAATCAATAAATCAATAAATTTATGTATTTAAATCATTTTCCTAAATTATTATTTATTTACAAAATTATCACAAATTATTAAGTTGTTGTTGTTGTTATAATTATACTTAATTGTAATTCATCAACCAAACAAATCAATTTATATTTACGAGACCATTGACTATTTGCAATTTTACTCAAGTAAGGGTGCCCGACTATGTAATACCCTACACCACAATGTTGGTTACAAATGGTAGTTACGAAAATTTAATGAACAACCCTCGTACAATTTAATTTTCTGATTTATCCTTAGCTGTGCCGAACATTATTGTGATACTAAGATTTCTGTGAAATTTATACGTTGTAAAATTAGTTTTGCTGAAGGGTTATCTACGAGCTAGAATAAATTATGGGCCGATCCTCGTATAATTTTGCACATAGATTTATATTTATCTTAATTATGACCTTAAATTGATGAGAAATAATGGACCAATCCTAGCAAATATTTTAGAAAATTTTAAGACTCACTTGTGCCAGATTTTAGGACTTTTATGATGTTAAAACCCACTTCCGAGAGGAATATTTGTATGGGAGTTACCGGAAATATTGGACCGAACATGGCCAATTTTAATAGGCTAGGTCGTTAGGCCAAAAAATATATAAACCAAATTTCATCGAGATATTGCGACCTGTAGACTGTTCACAAAGTTAACATGGACAATCAGCCGGACAGACGGACAGCCGGACAGACGGACAGACGGACAAACGGACATAGACTCAGAAAATGATTTTGAGTAGAACGAAATACTTAAAGCTTTGTGTAAAAACATATTTTCTGTCTATTACAAACATCTGCACAATACCCCAACTACCTACGGTGGTGTAGGGTATAAACACACTGACACACATAAGTATTCATATTATAAATATTGAATTTATTTATTTATTTATTTATTTATTTATTTATTTATTTATTTATTTATTTATTGATATGTGATTTTCCTTTAATTTGAAACTTGTTTCCAAGAAAGTAAATTTTTTTGTTGTAATATATTTTGTTAGCTTTTACCGGTTGCGCTTTGCTGCTTAAAATTTCTTTTTAGTCCTAAATCTCAAAAGAAATTTCACAAAGTGTATTAAGTGTATTCCAAACCCCGCAATTTTCAGAAAACCGTTTTTTGTGTTATTCGTAAAATGGGCTTTTCAAAAAAACCTTTTTCGAATACGGTTTTATGTCTAAAACCGGTTAACAGGTTTTTCTTTGATTGTCATAAATTTATAGAAAAAATGTTTTTTAATATAAATTTCGAGTTGAACCAATAAAAAACATAAACCGTTTACTGGCTTTTATATGGAATGAATTGAAATAATGGTTCCATCATAATCAAAATGTACATTTTTTCTTATATCAAAAAACAGGTTGAATAGACAAACCGGTTGGTTTCCTTAAATTGCAAAATCCCGGTTAACCGGTTTTTGGTTTTGAATACACTAGTATTAAAATAATTTCATGCAACGAGGATTTTTCTGAATCCTCCTGACCCTCTTTTCTCAAAAATTTTCCAAAAAAAGGTTTCATATTTAAGTAACAAAATTCGAAAATTCTAGGTAAAATAGTTTTTTTTAAGATCTTCGATATTTAACAACTGGTATCTGTAGGGTCGACTCTTCTATTTTCTTTGTATGGCCACATCTACCATCCGCTTTCTAAGTGAAAACAGTAAATCTGTTTTACAGGAAAATTATTGGAGCTAAATTTTTTGAATTCTAGCTGCAGAAGTGCTGTGGTCCTATCCGTCCGATATTTTTTCCACCACATCAATTCCTTAAAAAAAGTGATTGCAAAATATTGTCAAGTAAAACAGTTGAGAGTAAAGAGCATGTAATTGATATAAAGTCTTTATACTGTCACTTCAATAGTTCTTTAGATATCCGATAATCAATATTTAGTTCGTATAGGAGGTACCTCATCCCTGGTTTTATCCGTGCCACATTTTGTCCCCAAAGGTTATATAGTTCTTTAGACATTCCATAATTTTTTCCAGTAAAACAGATCCTTAAGAAAGTGATTGGGACCAAAATTTAAAACTCTCACTGTTATAGTTTTTTTGCTATTTAATATCAATCAATATATGCTTAGTATGGGAGGAACTCTTGTCCCTGGTTTTATCCTACCTACCATTTTGTCCAGAAAAACACATTCTGCAGCCATTGTTCTTTAGATATTTCATAATCAATATTTGCTTTGTATGGGGGATTATCCTTCTCCTGATCTATCGGATTTTTTTCTTTCAGGTACGTTAGGATCATTTTGTGTGAATTCCAGCAAAATCGGCCCAATAGTTTAGCTGTCTATAAGTTCCAAACAAACGAACAAACAGAAAAATAAACACAGATTCACTTTTATATAAGTACGTATATGTATATAAATAAGTTAACCTAAAAAATTAAAAATTCATTGGCATGAAACTTTTTTTTTAAATTTTGTTTTTGTATTTGACAAATCGTTAAAAATAATCAATCAATCAAACAATCAAATGGTCATTAATTTGTTTATAAACGAAATATGAAAACAAATTTATTAGTAAAATTTAAAGAGATCGTAATGATGTTTACGATAACTTAAGAGAATTTTAAGAGAGCTTTTTTCTCGAACAAAAAAGCTTTTTGAATTCAACAAGTTTTGGTAAAAAGTTACCAAAAATTTATATGAAATTAAAAAAATAATAAACGAGTTTAGTACATGTCCAAATGTGCTCAAGTTATTTTTCGGAAATAATAGAACCGTTTAAGATATGAAATTTCACACAAATAGAGCTAAAGTGTCATCGATTTAAATTGAAGTAGTGCGTATTTGTTACAAATAAACGAATATTTCGAAATTTTAAATTCTCTACAAATCCGACATGAAATGGAATTCTACTTTATCGACAAAAACTGTGTCGTAAGAAAACAGTAGTCGTTATGTATACAAGATTTTGTCCAGCAGCGATCACGAAATAGATAACAATGTTCCCACAACAATCGGATCTAAGTTCCGGAATGACCCGAGTCAAACTAGGCCAAAGATTGTCAAACCAGCGATAGCTGTATCAAACGAAAGTTTTTTTTCTCAAGAAAGAATTATCGGTTACAACTAAACTGTTACAACAACAAATAGGAAGCACAGTGATAAAATCCGTTTAACATGCACCATAACGAAGGGATGAATTGATCTCAGTGGTTTGTGCTCTTCTTAAAATGGCCGCAATATAGTTTTTGAAACATTACGAAACCTGTTTCATTATGAGTTCTAAACTCAATTCCGGGGAAAATTTGAATAGGGACCAGTTAACATTGCTAAAAAGGCTCGAGCCATATTTGTGTTTATTTTAACAACCATGCAGACACCGTAAAATCCACCTATTCGGCCATGCCGAATCTTCAACACCCTACGTTATAAATGTATGTGAAGTAAATACATATACAAGTAAATATATATAAAGTTCTTCGTAATAATAAGGAGGTTGCTTCAGATATCTGTTCATGTATATATCTATTCATATGTTGAACCGATTTTGCTGGTTTTAAGTACAAAACTTCCCAGGACAATATCAAGCCAATTTATACTTATATTGGACCAATAATAATCAATTTCAATAGGCTTGTCCTTAGTTGAAAAAAACATACACCGTAAATTCTAATACGCAGTGGTGTTTATCAATTGCTTTGGAGAAGAACATATTTCTAGTGGATCCTAGGTGTTAGGAAGTGGATCTAAAATATTGGTCGAGTGTGAGGATTATAAAAAAATCGTTGAAACTTTATTTATGATTTGATTGAAAAAATATTTTACATACTTATAGCCCTTATAATTCTCTACAAAAAATACTCTTACAAATGTGGGATAAGATAATTCTTACAGTTTAAGAGATATTTATACCAAATTAAAATTTTTGACCCATTTTTGGATTTTTTTTTTAGTTTTTTGAATTCTAAAATATTGTGTACAAAATTTTATATAATTTTTGTGGAAGAACCATACACCTATGTGGATTAATCTTTACTTTTCTAGACTATACCCTTTTTCGCGTAAATGCATATAAAGCAAATACGAGGACATTAGGGGGAAACTAACTCCCCACTATTCCCATTGGAATTTCATTAATTTTTACATATTTTTCTAAAGTTGTTTGAGGAGGAAAAATACATCAAAGCTAAAATCGTCAAAAAAGTACCTTGATTATATAGTTGCATTTATGAGTTATCTAAACAAGAAATCTATAATGGGCCAAACTTCTTATAACGGCAGGGTGAGCAATTTAGTGAAAAAAGTGAATTTTTTAAACAAGTTTTTCCCGGATTGGAATTTTTGGTATTTTAAAATGAAAAAGTTGAAATCTCTTTATAGCCCTACATTAAGGACAACTTTGTCCATATTATATTCGAATTTCATACAATTATCTTATTTATTTTCGAATTTATTTAATGTCAAATATTAGACATTTTTTACATAAGTGCACGAAAATAAATAAAAAAAAATTAAAAAATTTGACAAATCTGTTGAAGATACTTCATTTAATAGTTTACTATGTATATATTATTATTTTTCAAGTAACTACCTTTCCAATGATACCAAACACTTATCCACTACTCTTCAAAAACTAGCTGAAACTTTGCCCCCTCCGAATAAGTTTGCACATTTCCCATACAATTATGCGCTGCAGTAATAAGTGAATATAAAATTTTAACATGTCTTTTAACAATATTACAGAAATTTAGAACCGTTGAACACATCTTAATAAGGTATTTATAGACTTTTTTGAAAGAGCATAAGTTTCTAGTTCCTTTCGAAGACTAATACGTCTTTATAGCAAAATCTAGCAGGTTCTTCTTCTTGCAATTTATTGCAGCATTTTAACTTTTTTTAAATTATTTTCATATTTGTCTTTAATCATAATGAAGTAATAACATAATTTAAAATATACATAGTTTCATCTATATACATACATACACATATTCATTATATGATAATTTATTTGGCATTATGTTACATTCTTAATATTTCTTTTAAAGAAATACTTTTGGCATTTTCGTTTAATTTTTATAAATTAACAAATAAAAATATTAAAATAATTTTTTACAAAATAATATTAATACTTTATAATAATAATAATAACAAAAAAACAATAACTAAATACTAAAATGGCGTTAAATACACTCGTTTATGTTAGATATTAATGTATAAGTATAAAACAATACAGCTGCTATTTCCACCTATGTTACAGCATACCAGGTGGTACGATTATTAGTGGCTTCATCTTGCTCTGGTTTGGGTACTATCCATATATTACCAATACCACTATCACTGCTAAAACGATTCGAATCACGGAATAATGATAAATTGGCAGGTTTGCGATGTATATGATCACCATGATCATGTGAATGTAATTCCTTAATCTTTCTACGTTCCTCAGCTGCATAGGCCGAAACCATTTCACGTATTAAATCCAGCCATTGTTCGATTAAAGGTGGATCTCCTATAAAATCACATTCCTGTTGTTTGCGATGTTCATAGTAGAGAGTAAACTGTTTCGTTTTGGCCGTTATACCAATATGTTCACAGGGATAACGACCATGAAATATTAATTGTTTACCCTTGATTTCTGTGTAAATAATGCATTTATCAAAAATGAACACCTTAGAGCGATAGCTACGTTTCAGGGTATGATCGAATACATGGAATTCACTAACTTTACGGAATTTACCCTGATAGAAGGTGTTAAACTGAAATATAAAGAAATGAATTGAAATTTTTAATTCACATTTTTCTATGTAAAGAAATCTTGAACTAACCTCATTAGCATCATTGGTACAGACAATATCATTAATTATCTCTGATTCATTGGTGGTTGTTAAGAGGTTACGTAATTTCTTCTCCAAACGGCAACAAGACTCTATAATAGGTTTCATAACATAATCACGATTTTTGAAAAGGGTCTACAAATTGTAAGATTTTACAAATTTAGTTATTTTAAATCTTTAAATTATAATCAAATTTACCGTTATAAATTGTTGCAGCAATAGAGGATAACGCGCCATACGTTGTATAGGTTGAACCAAAAAACTATTAATGCCCAATTTATCATCGATTTCAGTTTGTAAAAGCTGTAAATTGACAAAAATTAAAATAAAACATGTTAAATTGTTATAGTCGGTCAGGCCTGACTATATAATACCCTACACCACCATTGTTAGTAGTGTTTATGTCCTTCAAATTGATTTTTAGAAGGGGCTTAATTGGGATCTATGAGAAGTAGTGTACCGAACCTCGCATACTTTGGTACATCGATTTAGAAAACTATAGGAGATAATTTTGTTGAAATCGCTTTATATTTATGACTTTAAAACCCTATTTCGGGAGGACATTGTATGATAGCTATCTGAAATATTGAACCATATAAGAGAATAGGCTCAGCCAGTCCCTCAGCCAAAAAATAAAATGTACCGAATTTCATCAAAATTGTGACCTGTAGAGTGTTCACAACGTTTATTTAAATTGACATCGTTAAATCGACGGAGAATGTGGTACTTAAACGTGACTGCTACACAAAATTTTTCCTCTATGTTACAAACATCAGAACAAACCTATGGTGAGGTAGGGTGTTATTATATCAATTAATTTAATGTTAACTCACCTTAAAATAATTTTTATATGTATCACATAATTTCAATGATCTTTGCTTGTTCATGGTGAATAAAACATAACCATAAAAATCATTATTCTGAAAAATTATTAATTTTTTTTAAATTCAAATTCAAATTCAAATTTATATAAATCGTTTAACTTACATCTATGAATTGTTGAAATTCATCAAATATCCGTTTTAAATCATGTTTATTACGATGTAACATGGGTAAGAATTGATCACGGTGAAATTCAGCAATTTGTTCAACATTACCAAATAAAACATATTTTTTGCCTCTTAAACCAATTGGCAGATCGTTACGTTGGAATATATTGCCATAGTTATTAATGCCAATCCAAAGATTTTCAACATAAGATTCTTCGGTTTTGATCAGCTCTTCCAAAATGGGTTTTATGAAACTATAACCCTTGTCACGTAATTCAATCTGTTCCTCATCATCAGGTTCACTGTAAGGAAATGATAAAAACGATTGTTTTATTATAAAAATATTAAATTATTTATTAAAAAATAAATAAATTATTGGGTATACAATTTAAGAATAGACTTTTTTGAAAAATTCATCAAACAAACATCTGCACAAACGCATAATGCCCTAAAATGTGTGTTTGATTCAAATGAATGAAGCTACTTTTTAACACGCTGTCCAGAAACGAATCCTATTCCAGTAAATAAGTACTTAACCTATAGAAGCATTAGTCTGTGATTCGATTAAACTGGGTGAGCAAAAGGTATACATCCCCCGCTTTTAAATAATTTAAATTGAGCCAATTTCTAATTCCCTGTTCTAAATTGAAGCACATTCCGGCAAAGGAGTTCTTAAGCGATCGAAGCATGTAATAGTCAGAAGGTCAAGTTGAGAGCTGGGAAAGCAATAAGTTTTCATTAACGAATTTTCAAATAAATTCGTCCTTTTTAACAGCAAAAAAGTTATTAATCTCTCGAAGCACAACTTTGTGATTCGATTCAAATTTAGAACTGGAAAAGCAACAAGTTTGCATTCAGGGTTTTCCAAATAGATTCGACTTTTTTAACAGCATTTCTCTGTGATTCAAGTTTAGAACTGGGAAAGCAATAAGTTTCCATTCATGGTTTTCCATATAGAATCGTCCTTTTTAACGGCAAAGGAGTTCTTAGTTTCTCAAAGCATTATTATGTGATTCGATTCAAGTTTAGAACTGGGAAAGCAACAATTATCCATTCATGGTTTTCCAAATAGATTTGTCCTTTTAAACAGCAATGGAGTTGGAGCATTACTATGTGATTCGTTTCAAATGTAGAACTGGGAAAGCAACAAGTTTTCTACAATATGTTGCCAGGAATTTATTTAATAGTAGAATATGTATAAACGTTCTTACTCATACTCCTCATAGGAATCTTCTAAGCCTATTTTACGAACTAAAAATATCAAATACAGCGCATCACCTTGCTGTCATAGAAATTTGCCTTCGGCGTTGCCGCTGTTGTTGCAACAGATCGGTTGGATTGTGTAGTTTATTTCTGGAAAAAAACTTCCGTGTGATAAGCTTTGACCAGGTATAAATCGAGTCATCCTGTAGCGTAGATCCACCTATTGTTGAAACAGCCTTCGCAAATGATAAGTCTCATTAGCCTCGATTTACATATGACTTCTGAATTTTTTAATGTATGTAAAAATTGCTTCATTTTTAGCATTCAACTATGACAATCATTTTAATGTCTTTTGACTTCAATTCATCTGACACCCAATATCCATACTAGCAGGTTGATTTGCTATTTTCTTATTTTTTGCGTTCAATCTTCGTCGATTAATGTCAACAATTCCTTATCCTGGCAGACCAAGACTCGTCTTATTATAATCACCATTTTGGAATTGAATTTTTTTGTGTAAATTTTGATTCCAATATCCGCAATATAATGTTATTACTAAAAAACCTATGTGTTATCCAATTAGACACTATTAATTTGTATACCCAATATTTATAACATTTACAAAGAATGTTTTTTTAGTGTAAATTTACCTCTGTTTTGGTTTATGATGCAATGAAGCAAATCTGTCGGCTTCACGTGGACGAAGATCAGTAGAAACAGAAATAATTTCAGTCTTTGGACGGGAGCGATAATTTCTGAAAAGAAAAAAAAAAAACAAAAAATAGATAATTAAACACAAAATGAGTAAAATTTAAAGAGAAATAAAAAAACTGATATCATTTAAAACCTTTAAACACTTTCTCTCCTTTATTATAGCAGTTATAACTTTATTTTTATTAAAAAAATAGGACGCCGCCATAATAATCTTTATATACAACAATATTATTTATTTAAAAATATATAATTTTTGTTAACAAATACAAAGTAATAAGAATTATTATTTTTTTACGTTCAGCAAATATTCTGATTCATATTTTTCATTATGGCAGAGACAAGGAAATGATAAAACCAATAAATATTTAAAAATAAAAAAATCTTATCGTTCAAATTTTAAAAGAAATTGGTATTATTCAAGGGGTTTACTTTTTTGGGTTTCATTGTCGCAACTTCAAGTATTTGGCAAAAGATTGTGAATGCATAATTGATTGAATGAATTTAAATGGAGAAAGAGAAAGACCAGATAGAATTGTTTAATACTTGATCAAATTGGTGATTATACAAGTGAAGAACGTATTTGTGTTTTCGTACCTGAGTTATTGTAAAAAATATGTTGGTTTAAACATAACAGCTGGAACAGCTACGAGTTGATTTGGAAGATTCTTACAAAATTAGCCATTTCAGGATGTTGATTTTCGAAACATTTGCCATTAATGCATTTATAATATTTACTGGTGTATATTCCCACAAACGCACATAACTGTTTTTAATTAAACAAGAATATGTATTGACTTAGACTTTATTTAAAATATCGGTAACTAAAAACTTTATTTGTACTTCATTTTATTTTTTTAACTTAATTTTAGATTTCCAGTGTAATTTTTAATGATATTTTCCTATAAACGCACGTAATTTTAGTCACTTTAGCATTATTAATAATGGAGGGATGATACTTTGTTGCGTATAACCTTAAAAATATGGTATTGTATTGATTCTGCACTTAGTTTTAGCTCTGTTAAAGTGCTTTTGTTTTGGGCATTATTTAAATAAACTTAACGGTCTATGTGTCCTCACAGTTCTCAGTTTGCTTTAATTCCGGACTGCAAGCCAGCCAGTCCGACAGAGGCATGATTTAGCATTATCTTGCTGGAGTAAGCAATCTTTATCCATAAAATAGATAAGATCATCTTCGACCAGTTCGTTATAAATTGTGCTATTAATTTTTTTTTGGAACAAAACAAATTTTAGTTTTGCCAACTTTCGAATATGTTACCCAAACCATAAAACTACCACCACTTAACATACGAACATAGTTTGATCGCAAAACGTGTCAAAAACATGGATATGAGTCAGGACCATCAAATTTTTGTTTCTTCAGAGAATTTTGGAAATATTTTTAAAAGCAATTTTCACGACTGCGTTTATAGAAATATTACACATAAAATAGCACCGAGAACATTTAATCACATGAATAAGTCAAACAACAAGATTAAGAAAAACAAATTAAAATGTTATAATCGGTTAAGTTCGATTATTTAATACCCTACACCAAATTGTTGACTGTAAATGTCTACTACAAAAATTCCTGAACTACCCTCGTTCAATTTGCCTTCCTTATTATACTTATGTGAGCAGAAATGATACAAACATTTATGTGAAATGTATGTGTTTTAACGGGAATTTTATCTGTTGGGTTATAAGAAAATTAGAAAAATTATGGAGCGACCCTCGTTTAACTTCTCTTAGCGATTTTGGATTTTATTTATCTCTTATTTGACAAAATATTTTTACAGTACCCATGTATATGTGTGAGTTGAGTTTCAAAAAATAGACCGATCCCCGTACAATTTGGCATATCGTTTTAGGATATAGTAAGACTTTATATTTAGAAATTCCGGGGGACACTTATATGGGACCTATGTGAAAAAATATAATCAAAATAAATTTCAATAGAAATCGTCCTTGAACCAAAAAAATAGTATGTGCCAAATTTCATAAAGACATCTTCAAAACTGTGTACTTTGCGAACAAGCTTTACATGGACAGCCAGCCGGACGGACGAACGTGGTTAAATCGGCTCAGGAAGTGATCCGGAGTCGAACAAAAAGTGGTGCCTATTTCAGACAGCTGTACAAACGCATAATACCACCACCTACGATGATGTAGGGTATACAAATTTGTGAACATTAAAAAAGTACTGATAACTTTCTTTTCATTAAAAATTTTGACTTTATTTTTCAATGAGAACAACAAAGATAAAACAAACATTGAAAAAAAGTAAAAACGTTTATAGGAATATGTATCAGTGTATATAATAATACTCAAGTCGGAAAGATCTCTTAATTTTTCATCACTATGGGCTCAATATAGCATAACCAACTACTGATGTACTGATCTGCCAAATTCTCTCTACCTTTTTTAATGGCAATTTTTACAAAACTCACCTTGGAAAATCTTTATTTCTTGGTTTCTGTATTACTTCTGTCGTTTCCACTGCAACGTTTTCTTCTGGATCTTTTGTGCTATTAATCTCTTCAGGATGACTATTGGAATGTTGAAAGACGGGTGTTAAAAATGATTTATTTATAGCGGCTACCGGAATACGGTCATTATCCACCACATGACTTTCATCTATACTCGCTGATCTACCAAATTCATCTTGTTTATCTTCCGCTTTCTCTGTTTCCACACTTATTTCATTTATTTCATCTTTTATACTCTCCACTTCATCCTCGGAACGTTCCTCATCAATGCTCACATGATACATTGAATTTCGTTTTGCATCCGTCTGAGCTATACAATTTCCCATTGGATAGGCTTTCACTAAATATGAACCAGATGTAGAGGAAACAGACGCTAAAGAATTAGATGAACCTTCTCGTTCACTTTGTAATAGAGACTGTGAAGACTTTGATTTGTATTTTGAGGTTTTTAAGATGATTCGTTCATCGCTTTGTAGATTTTCGAATAATAATAATTTCTGTTTTACACCCAATAAAGCCGGATCAGGGGATTGTGGTGTGGTAGGGGATTGACGCTGAAGTTTTTTACCGCTTGCTGCTCTAGATTTATTTTCATTGTCAACTTTGTCATGGTGATCATCATTATTCTGTTCGATATTTATATCAATGGTACGCATTTTTAGTATAGATTTTTTATTAAAAGCATTTTCTGTATCGGAATTAACAGAATATGAAATATCCATGGAACTAGAAGTGGCATTGAGCGAAATAGATGGTGTGCTTAACGTAGACGCTGAGCTCTCATCAGCATCCACAGAGTCTTCTTGGGAATTTGTAAAATTATAAACTTTACTTTCTGCCGAACTATGACTTTCTGTGCTAAAACGCCTACGATTTGAGCCTCGTTTATTAAAATTACGATTACTTAAATTACGCTCACGACGAAATGGTCGTGGACTAGGTTCTTCATCGGCCATTATCGCAAGTTATTTGAGCAAAGGTTTTTACGTTTGAGACAGATTTGAGCGATCTGAAATTAAACGATAAAATAAGAATAAATTTATTATAATGTTTTTAGTCCACATTTAATTAAACCGCAATAATCTGTATTACTTATTCCAATTTTATTTTGTTGTACATATGTAGTAGTAATTATAATTATTTACAAGTACATTAAAACTTAAGTATCAGATAAGATACGACTAATGTGATTTTTTTTTTTTTGGGTCAAGATAAAGTGCTAAATATTATAAGCGTAGGGGAAATACCCCAATCATATACATGCGTAAGAGTGTATATTACTTATTCTAATTAATAATGTTTAAAATCTATTTTTATTTAAGAAGCGACAATCCAAAAACTTTTCAACAAAAACATGGAATTCTGAACATGACCTGCTCTTATTTGGCTGAAATTTTAACCATTTAATGTTTAAATCAAAATAATTGGAAATAATTATGCTCGTTTTGAACCGTTTGAGATATCTTAATGAAATGTTATAGCTGAGTTGACATGAAGAAGAAAAGCCTTCTAATTAGACATTAATCTGAAGATTGATATTTTAAAAAATCGACTTTTTTCCAATGGTCATAGACGACATTCGAAAATTGTCACTTTTGGGATTATATCCGACATATAGGAGAAGTCGTTACTTCCCTGGGCCCGAGAGAAGCTTGAAATTTATTAAAGAAACTCCAATAGGGTTAGCTGGGAAAGTGTTTGCCCTAATGCCCTCCGATTTGATTCACATTCATTTACGTTAAGAATTGAATAAGAATTAAAAAAAATATATAAAAGTCCAGAGGAAATTAACTGATTTTAAGTGTAACAGTTGAGAATGATATATACGGCTGTGCCGAATCTTTAATACCCTCCATTAATTACATTATGGAAGCATTTCCATAAGTTGAACCCATTCTTCAAATTTCCTATAAATGTTGATATCAAGCCAAAGTTTTTATGGCCAACTTTATTTAAAACAAGTAAGAATGTATTGTAGGTCAAGCCCGATTTTCTGACCTATGAAAAAAATGAACCGATTATCGTATATTTTGCCACATCGTTTTAGAATATTATAAAATTTATTTGTGCCAAATTTAATTTAAATCAATTTATGGTCTTAAAATCCCAATCTGGGAAGAACATTTGTATGGGAGGTATTTGAATATGACCATATTCAATAGGCTCCATTCTTAGGCCGATATAATAATATATCTATCATCGAGATATTTCAATTTTGCGACCTGAAGACCCTACTCAGATGAACGGACTTCGTTAAATCGACTCATAAAGTCATTCTGAGTCGATCGGTAAGCTTAAAGCTGGATGTAACAGCATTTTTTCCGCATGTTACAAACATCAGCACAAAAGCATAATACCCCAAATCACCTTTGGTGGTGTAGAGTATAAAAACAGGCTGTGACGAATTTTAAATACTCTCAAAACCCAAAAAACTTTATATAATACATTTTCAATGGAATTGATCTATATTTAAAAACCATTCAATCCAAAAATCCTATTCCGAAAAAGTTTGAACCGACTATGGCCCGATAATTGTTAAATTAAATACAGAAGAAGGTTTAAAAATTGTTAAAATGTCAAAAAAATTTGTTCAAATTTTAAAGTCTTATAAGCTTAAACCCCTTTTTCGGGAAAGGTCTATAAATGGAAACTAAAGCAAAACATGCGCAAATATTTATAATATTAGTTATATAAATATATTAAATACTGTTAGAAATTTAATTAGACATTTTTCAATAATACTGGACCCCGTATGGGGTCTTAAATTAGAGCTCTATCAAAATATAGTCATGTGCATTAAATAATTTAAGAAAAATAATTGTGCAAAATTTCAATAAAATTTATCTTTATTTAGGACTTTAATATAAGTTCAAACCCGATTTCCGGGATAGATCCTTATACGAAAATTTCAATACAATTGGTGAGTATTTAGGAATTTTATAAGCTTGAAATCATTTTCAATGAATGGGCCTTATATGGTCATATAATGAACCCAGAAAAATCAGTTTTTTCAGATATACAAAATTGCGAACTTTATAGCACTGATTTTGAATTGTATCCAAATTTTGCATATTCTACCCTTCACTTTTTTCTATTGATGACGAATCACATACAGCTGTATATTAGGATTAAATACTACATAAATCCACTTACTCTTTGTTACAAAATTTAGAAAAAAATCTTTTCCGGAGTTTTGAGGTTGATGGACATATTTTAATCGATTCAGATTTAGATTTACTGCATGAATATATAAACCCCATTACTTATGGTGCTGAAGGTATATAAATATTACAGGTTTTTTTGAAAAAAGTTTTTTTTTATAAATTTCTATTTTAAAATAATATACCATTTTACTGATTCATCAATGTAGGTATATGATTCTTTTATACAGAATCTGGACAATATTTTAGATATTTAAAAAAAAATATTCAAAAATGGCTCAAAATCTTACTTCGGATTAAATATCTCTTAAACCATACGAGTTATGTAAAATTTTTCAATAAAATCATAAAAAATGTTTTGACCATTTAATAAAAAAAATTGGTCCCATAGTTAACGATAGCCTTTGGGGTCGGGGAGTGGACCGCCAAAATACTCCCCAAAGGCCTACTTGGAACAATATCAATTGGAAAACCCTTCAAGAATGTCCATAGGAAATTTCCTTAAACCAATATTTAGAAGTTTATTTCCATGCAAAAGCGTTTCGGAACCACTGTGCTGTAAAATAATTTTAGTGTCCGAGATAATTAATTTTTAGCCCCCATAATGCAAAAAAATAGAATTATGCACTTCTCTGCTACCGCTATATTTAATTTCACATAAATCCAATTAAGGAGTGGGGTTTAAAATTCTAAACATACACATATGTTATTAAAAACTAAACTCACAGTTTTAATTTTTTATCTGATTTGATTTTTTTTTTTGAAATTTCCGAAAAATAATGACAAAATTTAGAACTTTGAGGAAAATCTTTTAGTTTAAAAACTACTACTCTTTTGGATTCCTTTTATGTGCTCTTCGATTCTCTTTTCAAAAGAGCCCAATATCTCTCCATTTAGGAGAATTTGCCTCTCTTGGTACATACCATAATATTGTTCTTGTACCACTCAAGGCCTTGTTTACCATAGTGACAAGATGCTAAGTTAGATATAACGTTTGTAACAAATAATTGGCTTCTTTCTCAGCAACTGCATATTGCTTGGGAAATTTTTGACTGATTTCGGGTCCTCAACACTTTTTTACATTTTTGATTTTAATTTCCATGCTTTATTTTTGACCACTAAGTCCTTTACAGCGTTCCTGTGAGGAACTTTTTGAGCCTTGTATGTTTTTAAACCCGCATAGGCTTTAACTTTTTGTACCAAATAGTTTGAGCACTGGGTTCCTTTTTTACCGGATGTGTCGGGAGCTCTATTTCAAATGCTTTCTATATTTTTGACTTTAGAAATATCATGTGGACTATTCCTTCTACCTGAACCAGGATTACTATGACCGCAGACCTTTAAATGTTTCGCCAACTTTTTGTAGGACCAAATTGGGTTTTGTTGGAAAATATACCCACATTTTTCTGGTCAGTCCGGTTTGTTATTAAACAAAAAAATCAAATAAAAAGGGTTAAAAGATTTAATAAAACACTTGTGTTAAGAATTTTTCAATCTCATTCTGTAATCGATTCAGGCGATTTATTTTCAAATAAGCCATACCTTTTCTTTTCGATAACAAAAGATAACACTGTTATATCAATTTGCTTTGAATTGATAAAAATATAAATTTTCTTAATATTTTTCATAAAAGTGATTCATTTTTTAATTCAATTCAATAAAATTTATATAAAACAAGTTGAATTCGTTTTCATTTTTTATACAATAATTTCCGCAAAAAAGTAGAATTTAAAATTCTAAACACAAATAATTTTATTTGTTTTGTATCACTAAAAAAATATATTATTTCACTCAATATTTTTTAAATGTTATTTTTCCTTATATCGCTCATTTGCTGCAAGATAGTCATAACTCAAAAAATTATTTTTTTAATAATTTTTTGACAAAATCATATTTCTTGGAATTTGTGAATGAAAACTTTGTATTTTGTTTCATTCGCAAAAACTTTTCAGATAATAATATACAACTGCGTTCAAAATAATAGCGCCCCTCACATACGTTGCTGATTTATGTTCTTCTTCATACTTCTCTGAGAAGATGTATGTATTATTTTTAAATTAACTCGAGTATTCCAATAAATTTGAGTATAAAGACAAAACATCAGATTGAGAACTCTCAAAATAATAGCACCAAGAAGCGTGTTATTAGAATTTAAATAACGGGTTTGCCTAAACACTGTTCTTCAGAAAAGCGTGAACTCATTAAAAACAGGGTTTTTATGAGCAAACTTATGCCGAAATAAGAAATATTATTGGATAATCAAACAAAATGATTTGAAGTAACATAACCTACAAATTAAAAGTGGAGAATTTGAAAGCCCATAGACCACCTCATAACTCCTACGCATGACTCATATAGATTAAAGTTTGCTAAAATTTACTTAGTTTGGTATATTGAAAAGGAGAGTAGTTTATTCTGGACCGATGAGTCTAAAATAATTTTATTTGTAAAGAGGCCTCGAATCAAGGAATATAGTCAAAATCTTCCAAACACCACGTTTCTAGTGTTATGGTATGAAAGTGCTTTTCATTCTGTGATGTTGGACTAATCGACCGTATTTAAACTATTTTGAATGTGTTAGAATATGTGAAAATATAAGATGAAGTAATGCCATCGTATATGTCTAAATAAATGCCATTAATTTGGGCCATGCAACAAGACAAGAACCCGAAACATATCAGAAAAATAACTAAAAAGTGGTCTCAAATTAAGGGAGTCTAGATAATGAAATGACCTGCCCAATCTGTTAAAGTAAAACTATATAAAACAAGGTTAATAAACCGACCAATAACAGCGATTTTGAGTTATGACGACCTTGCAGCAAATAAGCGATAGAACTTAAAATTTTTATAAATATATACACATTTTTTAAATAAATATTTTATTATTTTTTAACATAATTTTTATATATTTTTTAATATATTTTTGTTAAAAATAAAAGTTTAAATATCCACTCAAATTATTTATTATTTTTTTTTTTTTTCAAAATTTTTATTTAATTTTTTTTTCAAAATTCAAAATATTAACACATGTTGTCGGAATATTTGTTTAAAGATTTAAATACACATATATTTATGTTTAAATATAATTTGTTTATTTACTTTTTAACCAAATATTTGTAGTATTATTTTATTTATCGTTGTTTTTGTTGTTGTTTTTCTTTTTCTTTTTTATAAAAAACTGTCAAATTTTATATTTCAAAATTTATTTTACACTTCCATTTTGTATAAAAAAAAAAAAAACAAAAATTGCCGAGAACTAATTAAAAGTTGACCGATCTTAAGAAATTTTAAAATACTACTAAAATAATTTAGAATAAAATAATTTTTTATTTTTTTCTCTTTGTACCCTACACCAACGTAGGTGGTTGGAGTATTATGTGTTTGTGCTGATGTTTGTAACATATAGAAAAAATGGTGTTAAACCCATTATTAACTATACCGTTCATCTTAAGTTCGACTCAGAATCAATGTCTGCGTCGATTTAATGAAGTCCGTCCGTCTGTTTGTCCGGCTGGCTTTCCATGCAAACGTTGTGACCACTCTACAGGTAGTAATCTCCATGAAATTTGATACATGTTCTTACTTTAACACAAGCACAAATCCTATTGATATTCGCCATGTTCGGTCCAATATTTCGGGTACCTCCAATACAAATGTTCTTCCGGAATGAGGTTTTTAGCTTATAAAAGTCAAATGTAAAGCGATTTAATATTCCTAAAAGATGTGCCAAATTATGCGATCGGTCGGTCGGTCCATTACTTCTTATAGGTTCCATACAAGATAGCTACCAAATATCACTTTGAATGGCATAAATCTCACATAAACTTTAGTATTGCAATAATTACTGGTCAAATTAGTATAATTAAAAGCAAAATTGGATGTGCAAAATTAAATGAGGGTTGGTCCATAATGTCTTCTAGGTACCATATAAACCCTCCAGAAAAAGTTGATTTTAAAACTCCAAAATGTCACATAAATGTTAATTTCACCGTAATATACTGCGCACTTAAGAATAAATGAATGAATAAAATTATACGAGGATCATTCATACATTTTTCGTAAATGCTATTTATAACCAACATTGTGGTGTAGGTTATTACATAGTCGATCTTGCCCGACTATAACAATTTTATTTGTTTAAAATTCTCTTAATTATTCTTGTCACTCTCTTAATGATTAAATATATTTTGTTGTGTTCGTGTTTTTGTTCATCCATATAATTTTTTTTAAATTCATTAACTTAAAGATTTTTTTTAAATAAAAAAAATGTTTTAAGGTTAAAAACAGAATTGTTAAATTAAAAAAATGTATAAATTGTTCTTATAAGATCGTCTATTTAGCGCTCTTTTAATGTTTTATTAAAATTTATAGAATTTTTAATGGTTAATACAAGTGTTATTTTAAAAATGATTATTATATTCATATAGTTTGTTATATTAGTATACAGTATTGGGTATTATAAAAAGTTTCTTCTAAAAAAATAAACGATTTCTATAGTTTCCCCTTATAAAAATCGTGTCATATATAATATTCTATAGTTTTTTTGCCCTCCACGACCACTAATAGTGAATGAGGGTATATTAGGTTTGTTATTCATGTGTAACAACAAAAAGAAATCATCTAGAATTCGATCAAGTATATATAAGGAGTGAAAACGAAAAATTCTGAGCACACAAATATGTTAATAAAAAACAAAACCACTAAACTTACAGTTTTATTAACGTTTTTCTATTTGCTTTCTGTCACTTTCCACTACCATTTAAAATCTATCACACTTTTGGGCACCATTTCTCTGTTCATCAATTCTCTCCACTGGCATTAAGTCCGGAGTGTTTGGAGAATTTGCCTCTTTTAGTACAAATATAACATATTTTTTTTGTACCACTCAAGGACTTATTTAGCATAGTGACAGGATGCCAAGTCAGGCCAAAAATAAGTTGACACATTTTAAAGTCTTATGAATTGCATCCTTTTTTGTAAATTTCAATATTTGTAGAGCGCATAGTAACAAATGATTGGCACTTTTTGTCGCTACTGCATATTGTTTGCCATGTCAAGAACTTTTTGGGAAATTTTGACTAATTTTGGGTCCTAAACTTTCAGAAACTTTTTGGGCATTGCAATAGCTATAACTTTTTGTCCCAACACTGTGCAAACTGGGCTGCTTTCTTACCGGGTGTATTGGGAGCTCTTTTCAAAATCCCTTCATCATGTGGACTATTCCTTCTATCCAAATCTGGTTTTTTTATGACGGCAAAATTTTGAATGTTTGGCCAACTTTTTGTAGAACCAAGTCGGGTTTTAATGAAAATATTCAATTATTTTCATACGCTTCTTACATATTTTAATACGATCGAATAATTCTCGGTTAAAAAGCTTCAATGAAAAACATGATTCCGGGAAGGAACCTTATATAGAAGCTACAGCAAAATATAGACCGATATTCGTCAAATTATTTACATGTATTCAATGCTTTTATAATCCTAAAACCATATTCCAGAAAGGGACCTGGTGTTACACACTGAATGACAAAATCAAATCACCACTTGTCCCAGAATCAAGAAATTTAAAAATCCACACTCTCCTTACGAAAGTCGGACTTTAATTTTTTATGCTTGTCTTATGTAGGGTAGGGTAGGGTATGTAGTAGACTATAGCCGACTATTTCGCTCTTATTGTTAAATAATATGGATTGGAGCTTATGGCCTCGTGGCTGGATAAAAATTCTGATTAATTTTGGTTGATTGCTCTATTCAATCAAATCATTTCATCAATAACCTTTATCTGACTAAATCAAGAAGATTATACATAAGTTTGTCATTCCGTTGGTAATTACTATAATTTTCGTCTTAGACCCCCCCAAATATATATTTTGAATCGGTATGAGAAGGAAAATTATTAAGTTATATATGCCTGTCCGTGTATCGGTTGAAATTAATTCAGTATCAGTTGTACGAATTCAATAAAATTTGGCCAAAATGATTGTTGTTCTCCTAAGAAGTTTGCTATCTGAGACAATCTCCAAATTCCAAGAAAGAACTTTTTTAAATTTCTCCAAAAAAGTAATATATGTAATTGAATCTGTGTTTGGGACGTATAGACATCTAAACTACTGGGCCGATTTCGCTGAAATTCGATAGGACCAGGGAGAAGCAAAGCAAATATTGATTATCGAATATATGAAGAAATATAATAACGAGAATTTTCAAATTTGGTCCCAACAACTTTTTCAAGGAACTATTTTATAAGACAAAATATGGGGCGGATAGAATTAGGAAAGAGATAGAAAAACAAATTTGTATCATCGAATATCTAAAGAACTACAACAGCGGGAATTTTCAAATTTAATCCCAACCACTTTATCAAGGAACTGTTTTACTACGCAAAATGAAGGACGGATAGGATCAGGAGGAGAGGTAGTCTCCATGCAAAGAAAATGTTGATAATCGAATATCTAGAAAATCACTACACCGAAAGTTTTCAAATTTAGTCCCAATAAATTTTTAAAGTAATTTTTCTGGTTTGAATAAAGGACGGAGGACGGATTTAACCCCAAAAACTTTATCAAGCATTTGTTAAACTATTCAAAATATAGGAAGGGTAGGATTAAGGGGAATGGCACTCCCATACAAAGCAAATATTAATTATCGAAAATCTAAAGATCTGTAAAAGCTGGAGTATTCAAATTCGTTCCAATTACTTTACAAAGATTATTTTTTTTTTTTTTTGCCAAAATGTAAGACGAATCGGACCAGAGAGTAAGTTCCATCCATACAAAACAAATAATAATTATCTAATATCTAAAGAACAAAAGTTCTCAACTTTGGTCCCAATCACTTTCTCATGAAACTAGAAAATGATTGGGACCAAAAAGTGTAGAACCGATAAGACCAGGGCTAGGGATACCCCATACAAAGGAAATCCTGATTATCGAATATTTGAACAACTATAAAAGCGAAAAATCTAAAATTTGGTTTCAAACAGTTTTACTGGACAAAATGTAGGACGGTTAGGATCAAGGGATTAGGTAGCTGCCACGCAATGCAAATATAAAATAAAATTTTAGAAAGGATAGGGCCACTGTCATTTGTGGTTTGTGAAATTTCTTTCGAGATCTTGAACTGAGGAGAATGTTTGTTCAGCAAAGCGCAACGGGTAACACTTAATAATTTTATAATTAATATCGAAAGAATCTAATATGTACAATATTAGATTCTTTCGATATTTATATAAATTAAACATTATGAAAAAAAATTTATTCAATCTCAAATCAACTATGTTTAAAGTTGATTTTGCTTCATTTTTTCTGCTTCATGTGGTTTTTGTTTTCTATAAATAATGGAAAACAAATACAACGTTCAATGTTGTACAGCGACTTCATTTTTACTTTAAAGTCCAAGATTTTGTATTATTAAAGCTTTTGGGAAAATATTTACTCTCGATTACTTATTTATAATGAAAATGTTTAGACGTCATATTATCATATGTGATTGTTATACCCTTTGATTTGAAATTGACCCAATAGGAGCACAAGAAGTCGTTGTAAACCTAATGTCAGTCAGAGTTATCATTAAAAGTATATAATTTATTTTTATGCCAATTTTTATTGATCAAAAATTACGTATAAAATTTTTCTTAACACCTTTTTTTTACTCTTTGCAAATTTTCTCTTTTATTAAATTTACGCTCTTAAATTTTTTTATTTCTATTTAACACACATATTTTTATATATTTTTTCTATAAAATTAATTATCTTTTTAAAAAGATTTTTTATTATTGTTGTTTTTGTTTTTAATTTTATTTATTATTATTATTATTATTTTTAATTTATTATTTTTTTCGTATCCGAAACAATAACGTCAGATAAGTTTTATAAATAAAATGACTCATTAAGATTCATTTCATTCAGAACGTATTTATTGTTTTTTATTTATTTAATTTTAATTTAAAATAAAGCGAATAAACTGAAATAATAAATATTTTTAACAAGGATGAAATTTTCCCCAAATAAGGAAAGTGGAATTATTGATTAAAGAAATAGGAATTTTTACAAAAAATTATTAGAGTATTTTGAATTTTTTTGAAATCTTATTTCAATTTTTTGCATGCAAAAAATAAATTCAGATAATTTCGTAACCAAATACTAATGGGAAATATACGAAATTTTCGCTTAATTAGCACTTTAATTAAAATTTGCATTACTGTTTTTTTCACTCTCTCTCTCACACTTTTTAGCGTTTTCTGCTTAAAGTTAGCAACAAAATTTTAAGTATTAATAACGAGAATTAAGAACAAGTAAGAATGTAATAATCGGTTAAGACTGACTATAAAATACCTTACATTATGACGGTGGTATGAATAATTTTGACTGGTCCTCGCACATTGGTTTCAAAACGCTTTTTTAATATTGAAAATTTTAAACGAAGTTTCACATGGACATTTTAGAGACCTTTTCCAATTGATTTCGCGCAGTTATTTCTAAGGTATTTTGTGAAGTGTTTTGGAAGGGCATAAGTGTCCAACTCCACTCAGAGTCCTGGGATCCTCGAATGCGACACTTTTTTCATTAAATTATTCACTCTTGCCGTATAAGAGATTTGGCCCAATACGGATTTCTTGAGATCGTAACTAATAAATGTAAAGCTTTAACATTTTTATACTGAAAGGAATAAAGAAAAATATTTGAAAATTAACGAACTTCTGGTACAAGCGGGGATATTGTGTTTCGCCTTATGCCCTCGGATTTGTTTTATATGCATTTACGTTAGTAATTCTTTCAGAATTAATAAAAAATTATATAGTCCAGAAGGAAATATTAGGAATAGTTGAATAGCGAAAGAATCCCTTATTTCTAAATTTCAATTTTAAAATAATATAACTTTTTATTGAATCCATATAGGTGTATGATTCTTGAGGAAAAATTACTTAGAATTTTGTACAGAATCCAGACAATATTCTAGATTTTTTTTGGCCGGAGTTGAACCCTACAAGTTCAAAAAACTAAATGAAAACCAGTAAAAAAAATGGGTCATCAAATCAAATTTTACTGTGGTCTAAATATCTCTTAAACTATTAGAGATATCTTATACATCTAAACGTATTTTTTGTAGAGAATTATAAAGTCTTTATGAATGTAACATATTTTTTCAATCAAATTATAAAAAAAAAAATTTTGGCATTTTTTTTTATAACTTCAATCCCAAGGTGAGCAACTTTGGATATCGATTTCCCGACCCCAGGATTCATATATACCTTTATTATATTTTGGGCTATAACATTTTACTACTGACCCGTTTTTTATAACTCTTAGAATGATAGTGAGGTATATATAGCTTAAAATTATTCTAATCTGTCAATTAAAAATTCTATGAAGGATCTTCACTTGAACTTGGACGTTGCCTCAGATATACCATTTAATGTACTAAACCGATTTTGCTTGTTTTAAATATAAACTTCTCGGAACAATAACACTCAGACCAAATTGCTTTTAGCTCAATGAATTATTCTAAATGTGAGCGTGCCAACAACAGACAGATGGAAATAACTAAATCGACTCAGATTTTGATTTGATGAAAGAATATATATGTATATATAGAATCTAAAATTGTCTTTAAAATTCGACCTTTGTGACCTAATTTTGAAGGGATTAAAATTCTTGCAATATTTTTTTCATACCGAACCGAGATATATAAATTTTGATGTCATACAAAAAACACATGATTGCATATTCCGGTATACATTTGATATAATCCCTTTTTCCATTTTTTAAGAAATGCCAAAATACTTTCTTAAGTTTAAAAAGTTAGATCAGATATATCCCTATAACTTGTATTACTAGTTGGAACAACTATGTGCATTCAATCTGAATTCTTTTAACTTGGACTATTAGTTTAGTAAACGTCACAACAACACAGGCAGGCGGGAGGACATTGCTAATTCGACAAAGTTTTTGATTTGGTCCAATTTATCACTTGTGGTATTAAACATGGTAAGTACAGAATGTGGATGTAACCACCAGATTCAGAGACAATTATTTGAACAAACAAATTAATGTATTAAAAATTTAATAGTTTTAGAGATATAAAGCAATAAAAATTTAATTTGCATGGGGAAATATTAATCCGACCCTAAATCGAAAAATTTTGCAGTCTGCAATCTTCTAATGTCAATCTATTGTCGGGGACAATAATCAAAAAAATAAAGATTAATTCGGACGGACAGTCATGCAAGTTATATAAAATCATACTATATTATCTGGAATGTCATACTTTATATACCGTCATTCACCAGTGCGTGGTGGTGAATGGTATAATAAATAAATAATTATTTTATATTTATACAATTGTTGTAAATACAATAAGCTTTTCTTTCTTGGAATATTTGACATTATCGCTGTAGTGCATAAAAAAATATTTACTCTCACGTTTTAATGATACGACCAATTTTCAAAAACTTTTAATAAAAAATTAAATAATTAAGGTGAATTTGCAAATAATAATATAATAAATGTATGATTGTATAATAATTATAATAAGAAAAATAAAATTATAAATGAAAATTGAATTTTAAAAATTTGAATTGTCTCCAAATAATGATTACGATTCTTTTGAAATTTGCAAACCAAAATGGCGTATTAAATATGGCGATCAAATAATTGTTGGTTGTTATTCAAAAAAGTTTCAATATATGATTTTTGAATTTAAGGTATAAACAGTAGGGTATTTTCAAGTTGATCTTTACGGGAAATTCTTGTAAAATAAATCCGGAAAAAGTCTGCCCCAAGACCTATCCAAACTTTATAAAAAAAATTATTTTGTTCTCAAATGGCAAAACTGAAATCATCTTGAAATAAGTAAGAATGTGTAGTCGGTCGAGCCCGACAACCTAATACCTTACACTACATTGTAGCTTAAAAGTGGTAATAACGAACAATTAGTGAACTAACCTCGTATAATTTGATTTTCTGATTTATTCTTAAGTGTGCAATACATTATTGTGACACTAAATTCTGTGTAAATTTTATGAGTTTTCTTTTTTTCTTCTGGGGGGGGTCGTTATATGGGAGCTACAAGAAATTATGAACCGATCCTCGTATAAATTTGTAAATCGTTTTTTTTTTTTTTTTTTTTTGCTTAAATTTATCTTAATTTGACCTGTTTTCACTACAATACCAACGTATTTGTGAAACTTATGGCTTTAAAAGTAATATTTTGAAAGGGGGTTTATATGGGACCTACGTGAAATAATAGACCGACCCTCACATACGATGACACATTGTTTTAAATTATTATACGATTTACTAGTTTAAATCTCTTTATATTTAGAATGTTTATGACCACAAAACCAAATTCCGGGAGAAATATTTGAATGGGAAGTATCTGAAACAATGGACCGAATGTGGTCAATCTCAATAGGAATCAAATTTCATCGAAATATTTAAAAAAATTACGTTACATGGACAGCCAGCCGGACAGATAGACGAGCGGACGGATGGACATCGTTAAATCGACTCAGAAAGTGATTTTGAGGCGAATGGTGGCTGTAACACCATTTTTCTGCACGTTACAAACATCTGCACAAACGCATAATAAACCAATAAGATAAAACTAAAGAAATATTTTCTGCCGGATGCTTCACTGTTTGTCCAAATTGATTTTCGGAACATCTTTGCCTTATTAAACACTTTTGATATTAAAGTAAATGTTCGTAAAATCATATATATAGAAACTATTTTGAAATTGATTTTATAAATATTTAATATATTTTTTTTATAAAAATATAAAAAAATCAATGTCATTTAAAATTTATTTTCACATATTTTCGAAAAAATCCGAGACATAAAATTCTGCTTGAATATAAAACGAATTTAAAATATACTTCTCGGTAAATGAAACGATCACGCCGGCAAAGATGTCGGAAATTGAGTAAAATATTTTTAAGCATTAATTGCAATCCAAATATATTTAATGATTAATTAATTAGTCAAATTTCTTATTTAAGTAATTTAAATGAATGTCGATCAGCGTGAGTGATTAATCGAATGATAAACAAATAGTCGATTGTAATTTTTGAAATCAAAAAATACAATATTTTCTTTAAATTTTGATAATTATAATACTTAATTCGAATGAATTAAATTTCGAAAAAAGTAACTGTAAATTACAGATATTTTATTTGGAATACAAAAAATGAATTAATGTACATAAATATGTGGTTTCAAAAAATGAGTTCTGCACAAAGTGCAAACTTTTTCGGTGCTGTAATAGCAGATCTATGGGAATCTGATTACAAGTTATAAGAAGTAAGATCGAAAAACTCTTAACATACATAAATGTTAATAAAAGAGCCGTTTCGTCATCCATTTTGAAGAAAGATTATTTTTTTTTAAATTGATGTAAATTTCAGTGCTCTGTTTTTGACCTCTTAATTATAAGCAGCATTCCTGTGATGAACTTTTTTGAGCCTTGTATATTTTTAAACTTGCATTAAATTTAACTTTTAACTTTAATAGTCCAAATAGCACTGAGGTTCACTTGGATGCTTTCTTACCGGATGTTCTCCTGGTACTGTTTAATAACATTGAAAACAGTTTGTCAGCAGACCTTTGAATTCTTGGCCATCTTTTTGTAGGACCAAGTTGGTATTTGTTGCAAATATTTAATAATTTTAATTCACCATTTTTTTAGTTCACTAATTTGAATCAGATTAACAATATATTCATATTTACAAAGCTAAATTGATAAAATAAAATCAAATAATACTTGGATTAAAAGTTTAAATGAAAAACGTGTGTTAAGAATTTTTCAATCTCACTCCTTATTTTATTTTGCCTGACAAAACTTTGCATTGGTTCTTAATAAAATATTTATATTTTATTATCTTTAAAATCAGCTTAGATCTAAGGAATATGGATCATTTTCAATATTTTTATGACTCAAGGTTTCCACTTTGAGACCTCGTGGACCGCCCTCAACAAAGTCTAATTTAAAACTAAAACTACACCTCTTCATTCATTGAAGGAGTGTCCTTTCGTAAGTTACAGATTTATTTCATTTAATTTTTCATTTGAAACGTGTGCACTGGTAAAGGATGATTTAAAAGAAATTCATAAAAAATGGACTGAAATCGATTTTGATATAATGAACTTGAATCTTTATAAATATATTTATAATCCGAGGTGACGAACTTTGAGATTCTGTAAACCGCATCCTTAGGGTAAAAATTCATTGAAATCTGACTCTGTTTAGAAACTACAGATTTATTTCTATTTTATTTTCCATTTGACATACTGTGTACTGATACATATTGCTATAAAAGCACATACTTTTTTAAGTAATTTACTAAAAATTTATGTTATTTACCTGAAAAATATCATAGTGATAAATAAACAAAAGAACCAACCGAGTCAAACTTCAAAATGTTATTCAAAGGTGAGAATTTCATGGGAGCTATTAGAATAATGGACCTTTCTTTGTAAACCTTTTAGGGTTAAGTGTATAATTAAGAAAATAAATTATACACTTAACCCTAAAAGGTTTACAAAGAAAGGTCCATTATTCTAATAGCTCCCATGAAATTCTCACCTTTGAATAACATTTTGAAGTTTGACTCGGTTGGTTCTTTTGTACCAAGAGATGCAAATCTTCAAAACTGCCAGGAGCTGAGACCAGTTGCGAGATATTAGTCTCTTCTCAAAGAGAATTGAAGAGCATAAAAAACGTATCCAAAAGTATGGTAAATGTAAATTAAAAACTGAGATAAACTACCAGTTCGAGGAAAGTGACAGAAAGCAGAAAAGTTAATGAAAGAGTTTTCAAAAAGGATTATATTTATTATTATTATTATTATTATTATTATCATTATCATTATTTTGTAATAACTTCAATCAAAAAAATAAATAAAAATGTACATTGAACCAAAAAAGTTAGTAAATACAACGAAAAAATGTGTAGAATTGAAGAAAATTATATTAAATATCAGCCACCGAAACCTTTATTCATCAAAACGAAAATTTTCGTTAATTTTTCGTAAATTCTTCAAATTGATGAAAAATTGTCAATATGACTATTTCACAAAAATAAATTGTTTATATTGATGAATATTATTACATTTTAATACCATATTTCAGTTTAATTTACGAAATTTTAGTTGAATTGAGTAAGGAACTACGTTAAATTGTTGTAATAAATTATTACATAAAATATTAAGGAACAAGAGATAATAGAATATCTTAAGAACTCTAACAGCGAAAATGTTTAAATTTGGTCACAATGACTTTATCAAGGAATGGTTTTACTGGACAAAATGTAAGACGGAGAAGATCAGAGGAAAAGTAGTCCCAATACAAAGCAAATATTGAATATCGAATATCTAAAGATCTACTACAGCAAGAATTTGGTCACAATTGCTCTTTTTTAAAACATTTCGATTTGTGAAATTTTTTTTCGAGACTTAGAGGAATTAGAAGTGCGGCCAAGCTCACCGGGTAAGAACTAGTTTGAGATAATAATTAAATAGTAAAAAACGCAATAGACAGCTAAAAACAATAGTGCAATGCTAAAGGACGGCCGTGAGCCGACCGGTTTGTATTTCTGATGAAAAGTTTCTTACATGTCAGTTGATCAGCTGATCCTCTTATGAATTAGAATGTTCTACAAAATATTTACCTCCTGTATGTATATCTGAAAATAATTATGAAAAAAAAATAGTTAAATCAACAAAAATTGTATTCAAATTAACTTCTTTTTAATGCGTAAATACCTATTTATGCAACATATTTTTCGTTAAGTTTTTAACGAAATTATATTAAATTGAACAATTTTTATTAAAAAAACTTTTTAATTAAATTTTTTTGAATTGAAGAAAATTCTTCAATTTGAAGAAAAATTCTCTTAATTTGAATAAAAATAGTTTTTTAACACCTTTTTTTCGTTTTTAATAACATATATGTATATAAGTTAAGAATTTTTCGATCTCACTTCTTATATTCATGAAATCAAAAGTTATGCGCCTTAAATTTGAATTTTCAATAAATGTCTGTTCTTAGAGTTATAAAAAAATGTCTCTTAAGTAATCTAAATCCTGTAGTTTATAATGCATAAGAATATAGTGTTCCCTACACAATGACAAACTTAATATACCCTAAATTACCTCTTTTGGTCGTGTAGGGTTTATACCCCATTAAAATTATTAACAGATTTATTTGTATTCGTCAAAAGTGTAAAAAACACAGATAAAATTTTTTATTAAACTGTTTATAGTGGGCGATTTCATACTGCGACGATCACACTAATAAATAATAATAAATACATAATTATAATAATTTTTATGTACATTTGATGAATTAAGTTTTATTTTTAAAATATTTTTTTACATAATTTCATGGAATTTCTGAAAAAGAGATTTGGATTAATTTTTTTTAATTTCTAAAACTTAGTAATTCCAAATTATTTATTCTTATATAAATTTGATATTTCACAATTTTAAAGCTTTTTTTTTTCATTTTATATATTTTGCACACAATTTTTTTATTAAATTATTTTATTGAATTGTATTTATTTGATATTCAATGTATTTTTTATTCAAATGTATAAAAATTAAAACAAACAAGTGATAAAAATGGTAATTTAGACCGAAGACGACTGATTATGACTCTAACCTTTAAAGTAACTGTTAATTTAAAATATATAATTGTAAACACGATCAATTTATTTTACCGCATAAAAATACACAAACCTCAAGCTTTTAAGAGTATAAAAATGAACTGACAATTTAACGAAATTCAGAAAACAAAATATAAAAATTTATTTTTGTTTAGTTAGAAGTTTTTTTTTTATACCCTACACCACCATAGGTGGGGTGGGGATATTATGCGTTTGTGCAAAGGTTTGTAACAGATAGAAATAATAATGCTACCACTAATTTTAAGCATACCGTTCGATTCTGGATAATCATGTCCGTCCATAACCATGGCTGTTCTTGTGAAGCTTGTTCGCAAAGTACAGTTTGCAATTTTGAAAATACAATTATTTTAGCCAAGCCCATTGCCTACTGAAGTTGGTTATGATCGGTCTATTATTTTATATGGACCCTATACAAATGTCCCCCCGAAATTATACGAAGGTCGGTATATAATAGTGTATACAAAAAAAAACGATATTTTCAGAAAACCGGGTTTGCGAGTTATGCTAAAAATGGGATATTCATAAAAACCGATTTCGAATAAAGCTTTACGTCAAAAAACCAGTTAACCGGTTTTTGCTTGATTATTCTAAATCTATAGAAAATATAATTTAATAGGAATTAAGAGTTTAACGAATAAAAAAATCTATATCGTGTAATGAAGTTGAAATAACGGTTCCATCGTAATCAAAATGTGTATTTGTTCTTATATCTAAATAACCATTTTAACCAGATTTCATTAAATTAAAACTTGCACTGTATAATGTCCTAAATGGGTGGATGATAAAAGTTTTTGGTAGTGTTTGGTAATGGATTTAGATACCATGGATTTCTTTAAAACGATTAGTTTTCCTTTACAGAAACTTTCTCTTAAATTTCTGAATATATCTAAATTATAAGTCTATATTCGAATAAAAGATCTTGCAGAATATAATTTAATGATATTGATAATATAGATTATGTCTAAAACAGAGGGACATAACAAAATCGATTTAGAATATGATGTCTTATAATGCATATTGTACTTAACTCTCATATAACATACGGAATGAAAAATTGCATATATTCTCACTCAAAGCTGAATATTCAAAAATGATGCTGAATATTTTAGTAAAATGCTTAAAAGTGCCTTCAAATAAAAACCGGTTAAACGACTGAATAAAAACCGGCATATAGAATAATTTGAACATAGAAATTATTCGAAACCAGTCGGTTTTGTAAAATGCGGTCCGGTTTCAGTTTTTGAATACACTAGTCCTTAGTTACTCCCATATAGCCCTCCAGAAAAGGATTCTTTTCTATAAAAAAAATTCACATTAATATTAGTAACATAATAATCTATTTTAGACTTAAGCACAAATAGGAAAAGCAAATCATACGAGGGTCGTTCATAAATTTGTTTGTACCACCAATAATTTGGTGTATGGTATTACATAATCGGGCTTGACCGACTATAACATTTTTACTTGTTTCTCTTTATAAATAAAAAAAAGATAACATTATTTGATATTATTGTTGTTGTTGGTAATGTTGACGTTTTTTTTTTGACGTTTAGTATTATTATTTTATTACGTTTTTTTTTGCATTTAATACACCTGTATTTACCATATTTGCTTTTGAACAAACGAACATTTTGCTTTTGAAAAATATATAAAACTTAGATAATATTTTTTTTTTTTTTTTCAAAAGAAAAAGAGAGAAAAAAGCTTCTGGCGAAATAAATTTCTTAAACGGTAATTAAAAAATTGATTTTAAATAAAAATATAAATTAAAATATGTTTGAATGATTATTTTTATTAAAATGTGCTTAATTTAAAGAATTATGTAGAATTTATTTAATAAAGCGAATTCCGATTCAAAAGTCGAAGGTGGAGAAAGTTTATTGATTAAAAAAATTTTAAAATTATTTCTTCCATAATTAAATTTTAAGAGAAAATCAATAAAAATTTAAATTTCATTATTAAGAATCTTTTAAGTAAATGTTCTAAAATTCCAAAAATTTCTCAAAGTGTAAATTTTTAAATGAACTTCGAGAAATCCGAAATTGTTGAACATCTACAAGAGGGCAGAACCCATTTTTATAATCTCCACCGCAACAAGTGGAGAAAGGGGTATATTAACTTTGTCATTCTCCGTGTAACGCTAAGAACAAATCTTAACACAATAATTAGCAGAGCTCAATGAAATTTGGACTTAGTATTTGTTATTGTCCTTAGAATTTCCCAATCCAAGGCAACATTTCAATTCAAGCGAAAAACTTCAATAAAATTTTAAATTATAAATCGACAAATTAAGGAAATATATTGAGCACAATAAAAACGTTAATGGAAGGGTTTCCGAAAAAGTTATCTGTTATTTTGCTCGAACAAGTAGTTCACCCTCCTTCAAAAATCTACCACACTCTTTAACATATTTTAAGTGCTCTTCAATTCTCTTTTGACAAGAGTTCAATATCTCTCCACTGGCCTTGCCTCGGAGAAGTTTGAGGGTTTTTTCTGTCCTGGTACAAATATCACTCATAAAAGCAGCGTTTTTTTAATATTCCTTTAATGAAGTTTCGACATTTCTAGTGTCCGTTCTTACAAATGATTGCTTTCTTAACAATAAGTTTTTGAAAAATTTTAGTTGCTTAAAATTTTTGGGCAGAAAGTTGTCGTACGTTATCCATTTTTTAGAAAACTCCAGGATTTTTTTAAAAACTTGACGTCAATTTCAGTGCTTCAGAAACATCATGTGGACCATTCCTTCTACCTGAAACAGGTTTTCTATTACCTGTTTCATAAGTTAAGTTAAGAGTAAATTGTCAGGATAATTAAAAGATTATGATTATTCCAGTTTTGCGATTTGAGAACTTAACAAAAAAAGTATTTTTTTTTTTTTTTCAAAATTTACCAAGTTTTAAAAGTCCGGTTTTTGTGTACGGACATTCTCATTATTTCTTTATAAAACAATTAAAAATTTAAAGCAAAAAAGAAAAAACGTTGCCACCTTTTTGTAAAAATTCCAAAAAATAGTTCAGATTAATACAACTTTTAAACGGATACATACATTTGTATATTTAATGCCCCAATATCTTTGACAATTTTGTAGGGAGTATGGGACATATTTGTAAAAAATGTGTGCGTGACCTACAGTAAGACCGCTTTCTTAAAAAACAAAATGAAAACAGGAGATAAAATAAGTTAAAAATTTATTTCAACTTGAATATCTCCGAAACTATAAGAGATAATAGAAGCATATAAGCCAATTTTTCTCTCAATTTATAAATGGATTTTTGGCGAATTTTTAAAAAATCAACAACATACCCGAGTTGACCACTTTTGAGGGTCACTGACTACGTCTCTGACCATATAAGATTTTGTATCAATTCAAAAACACCACAGTTCCAACTATATGAAATTTCCCGAAATGGTCAACTCTAGAGGATCACTAACTACGTGCTTGACAATATTAGGTCTTGTATTCCCCTAGATCTACTCAAAAACACATCAGTTCAGACTATGTGAAATTTCCCGAGATGGTCAACTTTAGAATATTCATTTGTTGATATTAAACATAATAGCTGACACGATTTACAAAAGGTAACTCGATAAAATAACAACAAATAACATTTGAGTTAAACATTTTAATATAAAACGTGTGTTAAGAATTTGTGGACCTCAATCCAAATATTTTGAGTAATATATCAACTCCGGTTTGATTATAATGAATGTAATGCCGTAAACGACAATGTTGATTATAAATAGTAGTTACGCAAAAATAATAACGACCCTCGTATAGTTTAATTTTCTGATTTATTGTAAGTGTGAAGTATTTTATTGTGAAACTAACATTTGTGTGAAACTTAGAAGTTTTAAAATGATTTTTTCTGGGAGGTTATATGGATGCTAGAAGAAATTATGGATGGACCCTCGTATAATTTTGCACGTAGTTTTTTGCTTATATTTATTTTACTTTGGACAATATATGTAAGATTTATCCCTTAAAAGCGATACTTGGAGGAAACTTGTATGGGACCTATGAGCAGCAATGGACTGACCCTCGCATAATTAGGCTCATTGCTTTAGAATATCATAAGACTTATTTTTTTGCCAAAATCGCTTTATATTTAGAACTTTTATAAGCTAAAAGCATCAATCCGGCAGAGGGTACCTGAAAAATACTACCGAACATGGGCAATTTCAAAAATACCAAATTTCATCGATATATTCCATAATTGCGACCTGCATTCACAATGTTTACTTGGACAGCCAGCCGTACGGATGGAGGAATGAACATCGTTAAATCTACTCAGAAAGTATTTCTGAGTCGAACGGTATACTTAAAGGTAGATGTAACACCATTTTCTTTGTATGTTACAAACATCAGCACAAACACATAATACCCCAACCGCCTACGTTGGTGTAGGGTATAAAAAAATTCTATATTGTTAATTTGTATACCCAATATAAGAAATGATTTGGATGATTTGGAAAATATAAGAAAATTAACCTCTCAAATTAACAGTGATTTATTTTAATTTTTATTTTGTAATTGAAGAAAATAAATTTTATGAACCATAATTTGTGAAAATAATATAAATAAGATCACACTGTAGGGTATTACATGAGAACTTAAAAAAAACTTTTGATTTTTGTTTTAATATTTTTGCTTTTGTTGCTATTTTATTGTTGTAAAAAAAGCAATTCCATTTAAACAAAATACAATCAAAAATCTAAATACTTTGATTTAAGTTAAACACGTACAGTTTAATTAGTTTGTACGAATGTGTTTTTGTTTTAATTCATTATAACAATGACAATTTTATTGTAAGTTGAGACCAGACAGAATTTAAGTTTATTTCAGACTTGTAAAATATAATTGACTGAAAAACGTAACCACTAATTTTCAGTTATTTTTTTAATGTGACAATTTAATTTATTTAAATACAAATAAGAATGCTATGTATTCGGCTATGCCGAGCCTTCATTAACCTCCACTAAAAATGAAGAAAACACGTTATGTTTCGTACAATCACAGTCACAAATACACTCCTATACAATACAATATATAAATTTTTTTTTTAATATAAAATAAGTTATATTTTAGACTATAACTTGTTTTCTACTGAACCGATTTTGATAAAGAGTAATGATGTACATATAACTTAATATTATGGTAAATTTTTTATTATAATTTGTCGATTTATAATCGGCAATTTAACGAAAGTTGTTTACTTGAACTTAGAAGTTGCCTAAGATGTCGGTCTATATATTTTAATATACTGGACCGATTTCCTAGTTTTAAATATAAAACTTCTCAGAACTATAACAAATACTCAGACCAAATATCATTGAGCTCTGTCAATTATTGTGGATGTGAGGTACCAATATAGCCAAATGGACTCAGATACATTACGAGGTCTGCTTCCTTCTTAGAGTTACGCATGGAAGAAAAAGGTAAATATAATTTAAGAAATATTTGTGGGATATTTGATTAAAAAATAACCGTTGAAATTGTATAACAAAACAATGTTTTGAAATTTCAATACGTCTGTAAACAACTTAAATACAATGTAAACGCCATCTGTTGGTGTGTAGAATAACAATATAAACATTTGGCGAAAGCTTAACAATATTGAAAAAAGCTGATGAAATAGCTTAATACACCTAAAAAATATGTCAATCTAAGAAAGAGATATTTTAGAGCAGGTCGCGACAGAGAATACTTCCACCATTTTGTGTTTGTGTATGTGAGAAGTGTTCATATGTTTCTCTTAAAGTTCACACAATTTTTTTTTTACTAATTTGGGTTCAAAATTAAATTGTCTTCTACTCATCAGTAGAAGACAATTTAATTTTAAGAAAAAGAAAATAAAGTTATGTTATAAAATAATTTCATGGTTTTAAAAATAACATTTATTCCTGCTTGAAATAAAATGAATATTTGCAAATTTCTCGATGAAGTTTTCTTACAGTGTATTTCATAGATTATCCGACAATACCACATTCAATGACGGCTAAAGCCAGACTGATTAAATCTTCAAAAATTTAAGAACATGTACATGTGAAAAAGTAAAGAGAACAGGCGCACATTTGCCCCTATTTTCCGAGTTCTGTTTTAGAGGTTATAATATATGGATAGAAATTAGGATTTTTGTAACAGGGTTTAATAGTTTGTTCTAGAAAAATGTATGGTAAAATAGATAATTTTGGCCTGTGGAACCCTTGTTTTTTTTAATTGACAAGAGTTTCGCGGATATTGAATATTGGATTAGATTTTTTTAATTTTAATAGACTTATAAAGTTATATAAAACAAATAAAAATTATAGTCGATCAATTCCGATCGTTCTTATAAATAATATCTACGAAATGATTATATGAGAGCTTTAGGAAAATAGGGAAAGACTCATATAAAATAGTATAGATTCCTGCTTATTAACAAAATATAAATTACGTTTAAATCCTTTTAACAAATTTTAGAATTTTATCAGTTAAAATCTCTATCCCGGGGAACATCTGTGTGGGACCCTATATTCTACTTATACCACCTATGCTGGTATAAGTAGAATTTTTCGGTAAAAATCCTCATATATAACGCAAATGCCATTAAAGAATTATTGCAATATCGTATATCTAAATAACCATTAATGCGCGAATTAAGTCAAGAAGCATATTCTCAAAAACGGCTTTACAAAAAAATGCACATCAGATGGAACAATGTAACACCCTATAAAAAGCAAATGTTAATATCAGTTGAAATATCTTGTCCCATTCACTTTCTTTCTTAAATTATTGGAAAAATGTAGGGCAAATAGGGCCACCAAGTGATTTTTCACATACACTATTGCAGAGGAAATTTTAAAATTAAGTACCAACATAGGAGTGAGATTGAAAAATTCTTAACATATATGTTAATAAAAGCGAAACCACTAAACGTACAGATTTCATTTGTTTATTTGATTAATTACAAATTATAAAAAATAAACTTGTTATTTTAATCACTTGTAATGCCATTTTGAACCTTTTTCGGAATCTATTAACATTTTTATAGTGCTCTCTATCACTTTGCTCGGACAGGCAGTTAATCTCCGTTTAAAATATACCACACTTTTGACGCCTTTTTGTGTGCTTCAATTCATTGTTATACCCAAGACTTTTTTGGAAATTTTGACTTCTTGTGGGTCCTAAACTTTTCTTCAACATTCCCTCGAGCAACAGCAACTTACAATTGTTGAGCAGGAATTTGAGCTTTCTAAACTAAGTTTTCTGCAGCAAGAAAACTTTGTTTAGAAAACTTGATTTAGAATTTTCCTACTCTGTTTTTGACCTCCAAATTTTTTACATCGTTTCTATAAGGAACCTTTTGAGGCTTATATGTTTTTAAAATTATATCAACTATAGCTTTTCGTACCAAATATTCCGAGTTTTGAGCTAACCGAGCAGCTTTCCTAGTTTTTTTTTTAGCTTTAGAAACATCAAGTGAACCGCTCCTTCTAACAGGTTTTCTATTAATGGACAAGTTCTCCTGGTATTGGTTAATAACATTGGAAAAAGTTTGACGGCATAACTTCGAATGTTTGGTCATCTAGTAGTACCAGCACTAGTAGGACCAGGTTGGGTTTTGGGGGACCCATTTTAATCAGGAGTAACTTGATCAAAGAAATCAAATAATACTTAAGTTAACAGTTTTAATGAAAAATATGTGTTAAGAATTTTTCGATCTCACTCCTTACTTCTCTACTGAATTGCTTAACTAGAGAAAATTTAAGACGACGCAACTATAGAAAAAGATACTGGGTGAATCTCTGTATAACAAATGTCAAACATCAATAGAACTATGGCAGCAAGAAAATTATTTTTCCTATTAAACTGGCGAAAAGGTACCCGCTAGTAAATTAAAAAACATTAAAAAAATATGTCCAAAAACTTATTTTACAAGGAAATTCCCTTTTAAAGCATTTTCAATTAACAGTTTTTCGGTCATAAATCGCAATACAGTTCGCCAGTCTAATTCAGATTTAGCAACATTGTTTTATGTTCTTCGAAGCGCAAATAACAATTTTTGTTGCACAATCTGACCTCTAAATATATTAATAATTTTAATTATATTTCACATACTAATTATCTTTATATTAATGTATTAGAAAATTAATAATTTTCTTTTTACAAAAATATTCATATATTTTTCTCCCCACAATTACAAACCACAATTAACGCCTTAATAAGTTTTTTGGTGTCTGAATATCGAATAACCACACGAGAAAACAAATATGAACGTTATAGTCGATCAAGACCCATGTTACAATGTATGATTTGAGAAATTAGGATCTCAACTTCATTAAATTTGGATTAATGAAAAATTCAACATTGAATAATTAAGCCTTAAACTTCTAGTGTATTCAAAAAGCGATACCGGAAACTGGTTAACCGGTTTTTTGCATCTCAGAAAAGCAACCGATTTCGAATAAATATGAACTTTATAGTCGATCAAGACCCACGGTACAATGATTTAAGAAATTATGATCTCAACTTTATTAAATTTTAGACAAATTCGAAATTAAAGAAAGAGTTTCTGTAAAGGAAACAAAAAAGATGATATCTAGACACATTAACCAAAACCCACAAATAAAAAAATTGTTATACCTCACTTATTTAGGACATTTTACATTTGAAGGATAACTTGATGAAATTTGTTACAATGGTTATTTTGATAATAAGAATAAGTCATACATAACTCAAAAACCGGGTTTCTGAAAATGTCGGTTAGGTTAGGTTAGGAAGGATAGGTGTTAAGATCTTTTAAAACCGGATAGCCTAACACCACCACTCGAAGACCTTTACGGTCCATTGTGATCCCTTCAGAAGGAAATAATAGCTGTAATAGAAATAGAATTAGAAAGAAAAAGCAAATGAAGAGTAAAGATAATAAAGAAATATCGGGAGAAATACATCCACTATAGGAAACCTCCTAGTCACTCAATACTATTCACGAACACTATCAGATCACCCAATCTATAACCATGAATATCGACCAGTTCCTCAAAGTAACTAATACCTAACCTCTGTCCATAGGACTGCAGACTTGAACAATGACACAAGATATGTTCCACTGTCTCCTCTGCCTCACCACACATCCTACAGAATTCGGGGGAATTCCTATTCCAAAAGTGCAACCTTCGTCTAAAGGGTCCATGATCCATTTGGACTCTTATCAAGGATCTCACCCCTTGCGCCCCATGTCAATGATGATGTCTTCACCTCCAGGATTAAGCTGTGGCCATAACGTTCTAGCCATCCTACAGTCAGACCTCTCACCCCATGCATGGTTCACTTGAGTCTGAAGTCTACAAAAATTTCGATGTTTTGAATACACTAACTAAAACCGATGTTGGAAAAATAAATTTTTCATAACAAATTAATTTGCCTCAGAAAGTGTTACTGGTGTAGCGGTATAAACCACATTAAAGAAATAATGTGCAAAATATGACATAAACAATAAATTAAAAATCAATAAATAAATGACAATTAGACACCGTTAAAATTTATAGAAAATCAAATAACACTGATTCGATTTATTTGAATTTCGTTTGAATGACATCAAAATGCAAAATTTATTTATTTTTACAAATTGAGATTAAATAGAATTGAAATATTATATTTCAATTAAACATTTAAAAATAAAACAAAAATGACAGGTGGAGTTAAAATTTTCTTTGAAATTAATTTGGAAAGCGAAAATTATATATCAAAGAAATTAGAAATGTTTTGGATTCGACTGTTTATTATCTTCCAGACCCAAAGATTTTGAAAAGATCTTGAAGTTATAGACAACATACATGAAGTTATATACATATACAAACGACACTCGTATTAAACATTTGTATAAGTTTTGGCTGAAATATTGAATCTTACATCACTTACTATACCCTACACCATCATAAGTGTTTGGGGTATAATGCGTTTGTGCTTAAGTTTGTAACGCACAGAAAAAATATTTTTAAGACCTCTTTTAAGTATACCATTCGACTAAAAATCACTCTCTGAGTCGATTTAACGATGTCCGTGCGTCTGGCTGACTGTCCATGTAAACCTTGTGTACAGAATGCAGCTCGCAATTTTTGAGATACCTCGATGAAACTTGGAGTTTGTCATTATTTTGGCCCAAGGACGATGCCGATTGAAAATGCTGATAATGAGTCCATTATTTTACCTAGCTCCCACACAAATGTACCTCCCGGATCGGTGTTTTAAAGACATAAAAACCCTGAATATAAAGCGATTTTTTAAAGCGAAATTTCTCCTTATATGATGTACTAAATTGTACAGGGATCGGTCCATTATTTCTTATAGATCCCATATAACTCCCTTTTAAAATAACACTTTACCTTAAATCTCAAATATACGCAAGTATTGTGATAATATTCGGTCTAATTAAGATAAATATAAGCAAAGATCGATGTACGAAATTTAACGAGGGTCGGTATATAATTTCATCTAGCTCCCTACTATCCCCCTAGAAGGAGGGATATATATTTGTACCATAATATACTACACTCTTAAGCACAAATTAGAAAATATATTTATACGAGGATCGATCATTAATTTTTGATAGCTACCATTAATAACCAACAATGTGCTGTAGGGTATTAAACAGTCGGACTTGACCGACTATAACTTTTACTTGTTTTAATACTTTCGTTCTTAAGCAAGATAACATAAAGTAACAAATTTCATCGAGATATCATGAAAATTTGTTTATATTTTCACGGATGGAAGGTCATTGTAAAATCAGTGCAGATAGTGATAATAAGAGGAACAGTATTATTTTTCTGCTAATACGGCATAATACTAAATCATTGTCGTGTAGGGTATTAAAATCAACATCAATGGCCAATCAATATTCATGATACCAAAGTAATGTCTTGTTACCAATGAAAAACTACCAGAGTTTTCAACCTGTCATGAGGCTTTTATCTTCCATATACAGTTTGTCAAATATATGTCTGCCATCGTAAAAAGTATGAAAATTGCTAATTTCGTTTAAAAATCATTTCATATCCAATTTTTTCTGAACACATGTCCGTTTTCAAAATCAACGGACATATTACAACAATAGAAGATATTTAATAATTTTAAAACATGTTAATGTGAATGTGAAAATGTGAATGTTTCAAAAAAATTTGAAAACATTGAAAATGTAGAATTTATTTTTCTTTTATAAAGAAAATTTAATTTTTTTGGAATAAAAAAATTACCCTTTTTAAAGTAATATCTTCAAATAACCTATGGACTTCTATTTTTTATATTATTATGGTTCCATAGATACAGACAAACTGTATGTTTCAATACCAATCAAAAACTGTAAAGAACAAAGTGGATTGGAAGTTTTGAGTAACCAGCCTTCTGACTATTATTACCACTCATCTTTTTGGAGAAAATACTTATTTATACAGAAAGATGTTAAAAAGGTAACTAACAATGTTTTTAGCAATATATGATCCCAACATTTCAAGACCTCGTATCGATCGATCGATCGATCGATCGATTCGATCCAACAACTTACAGTTGATCAGGTCAACTGTCAACAAATAAGAATTCTATAGCGCCGTGAACATATAAATCCTCTATAAAAAGCAAATATTAATTATCGATAGATAAAAGTTGATCCAAAAATAACATCCACATAGCTTGATACAGCTATAAAGAAAGATTTTGGTAAGGAAGTGCACTGTTAAACTGTTGTTACACAATGGTGGTTTCAAATCAAGTAACCATCGATATTTGCTATTAATCGGAAAAGAATGCAACGCAATTTGAAAAAGAGCCATATAACCTTTGGAATCATATTCTCTTCTCAGATGAGAATAAATTAAATATTTTCCGATGTGATATACATTCTAGAATATGAAACCTACACAAACACTAAATATACATAGACAATCTTACACTAACAGTAAAATTTGGTGTATGAGGAGAAATGTTTAGGGCTGCAGGAGTAGAAGAACTTATGTTTATTGATGAATTAAAGGAAAAATGTGTTTATCTTATTAATATTTAAAAGGAAAATGTTAGGAAATATGCAGAACAGTTGACCACAAACATTCATATCGAAGCACTATAATGATCCGATACATTCAGCTGACGATGAAATATTTTGACTTGAATATAATACTACACATGTCTTGCCATATCCTCCACTTTTTATGACAATTTTCGTTTTGTTCCTACACTAATGTCCTTGACTGCATACAGAACTATGGCAGGAATAATTGTAAAATTTACTTCATACTGATTTACTACCCTGGTAAGTTTATAATTCCACATCACACGGTGGTCTTAAAAACGATTTTTTCTCAATTCTGAAAGAATTTTAACCGCAAACGCATATAAAGCAAATTGGAAACCAATAGGGGGAACAACTTCCCCGCAAGCACTATTGGAATTTTGTTAATTTTTAAATATTTTTTATACCCTCCACCACCACAAGTGGTGAGGGTATATTAAGTTTGTCATTCTGTATGTAACGCCAAGAAGGAATCATCTCAGACCCAACAATGTATATATATTATTGCATCAAATCAAAAACTGAGTCGATTTAGCTATGTCCGTCTGTCTGTCTGTCTGTCTGTCTGTAGGAAACATTCTCACGCCTAGAATAATTGACCGAATTCAATAAAACTTGGCCACATTGTTTGTTATTGTCCTAAGCAGTTCGCTATTTAAAACCAGCTTTATCGGTTTATAAGCAAGGAAGTTGTAGACCGATATCTGAAACAACCTCAAAATTTCGAAAATGAACTCTCATAATTTCTTCTAAAAATGTAATTGGACTTAAACAAAAAACTAATTTTAGCATACAATTGCACGTGCTTCATCATCGTACAAAAAATTATCAAAATCTGATTAACCGGAAAAAAGTTATAGGCTATAATATGCAAAATTTTGATACACCCCAAACTCTTTGTGACATATATGCCGCAATTTTTAAGATAATTTACTAAAATTTGTCACAACTAATTTTTTAACCATTCTTAATATATGTTATAAATTTTATTAACATTGGTCCATATTTTGATATAGCTCCCATATAACGCCCCTTCCCAGAATATGATTTACAGCTTATAACACTTTTAGATTTGAACCAATTCTATTGAAATTTGACACAGTTAATTTTCTAGCTATTTTAAATATATGTTATAAATTTCATTAACATGGGTCCATATTTTGATATAGCTCCATTAGAACGCCCCTTCCCGAGTAAATAAAGACCAATTCTATTGAAAGTCGACACAATTATTTTGCTAACAGTTCTGAAGATATTATAATTATTTGGCCTATATCGGTCCAAATTTTTCTATAGCTCGCTTATAACGGGATTTTTTTGGAAAACGGATTAGAGTTTATAAAACATTTAAATAAAAATCAATTCCATTAAAATTTAGCAAAATTTTTTTTTCTAACTATAATCAAAGTATATTATAAATATGAACAATCGTGGTCCAAATTTTGCTGTAGCTCCCATATAAGACATCTGCCCGGAAAATAGTTTTGAGCTTATAACAAGCATATTTTTTGTTTTTATGCGCTCCACAGTACAAGTGATAGAGAGAGAATATTAACTTTGTCATTCTGTGTGTAACGCTAAGAATGAATTATTTCAGACCCCATAATGTATATATTCCTGCATCAAGTCAAAATCTCGGTCGATTTTCGTCAATCTCTTTGTCTGCTCACATCCACAAAAATTAACAGAGCTCAATGAAATTTGGTAGAAAAAAGACAGTTCAGTAGAAAAATTTTATGACTAATTAAGTATTTCTGTGTTATATACATTTGTGAGTATATGTGTATCTATGGAACCTAAACTTATTAACTTTACACGAATTTGTGGTGGAGAATATTTAAGATTCGGTATAGCCGAATATAACATTCTTACTTGTTTTTAGTTTATTTAGTAGCAAAAAAATGTCAAAGCTGGAATCGTCAAAAAAGTACCTTGACTACACAGCTACATTTAGTAGCTACCTGCTCAAAAAACCCGTAATGGGCTAAAGCTCTTATAACGGCAGGAACATATTTTATTAAAAAAGAAACATATTTCATTAAAATTCCGCAAAATCATTTCTAAGGAATTTTCGGAGTGTTTTGGAAGAACATAATATTTCTAGCTCCTTTCAGGACCGGGGGAGTACCCGCAAAAATGATCGCATTCAAGGTTATATCCGAGGACAATGCAGTTTTAATACGGCCCCGTGGTGACTCTCCAAAGTTGGCCTTGGGTATGTTGATATTTTAAAAATTCGCTAAATATTTATTTATGCATTGAGAAAATCTCTCTTGTAAGTCGCTATAAATTTAGAAATACTCAAGTTGAAATAAATTTATAACCCATTTTTACCTTTACCTTCATTTAGTTTCTTTAAATTGTGCCAGTTGGATCACAAATGTGATTTCATACACGTAAAAGTTATGTTTAAGGATTGCGTTTTTATTTGTATCCTTTGCCCTTTTTAAATTTTACCATAGAGAGCCTAGTTTAGGTTAGATTTACATACATACAAATAAGCTACATCTTAGGGATTCATAATTTTTAAAGTAAAAGTAAGTCAAATGCCATTTAATGTCAAAAATTTATGATAACAAAATTTTTTTAAATAATAATATTTAATATTGAAAAAAACATGTTTGAAGATTTATTTGTATTCCTGAAACTATAAATGATAACAAACACTTTTTATAGAAACTTACAAGGACTTTCTTTATATAAAATATTTTTTGCCTCAAAAGTTTTGACAATTTTTTTAAAGAACCAAATACCAAAGGTGATCAACTATGAAGTATCATTTAGGGGTCTGTAATCCTTTAAATAATCTCTAAAACAGACTAGCTTAAAACGTGTAAATTTGAATTCAGAAATCTCTAACGATACAAACTAATTTCCAAAATAATCGATTTTGAACACATTAATAAATAAACAATCAAATAATTGTATTACTAAAGGAAACAGAGTTACAGTATCTTCTACATTTGTTACAATTTAAAAAATTCTATTCCTTAAATCTTAAACTTTAAAATAATTTACAGATTTATGTTAATTACAATAAAACGTTTGGAGTACAGCGGCACTAAAACACTTAACGAGGAAAAAGTTGAAAAACATCATGATTAGTGGAGAAAAACAGTTACATGCACCTAAAGCAATAGGTTAATTGAAAAATAACAAAAAAATCATTTATGAACATTTACAATTAAATTAACAAAAAGACGATATTTTTTTGAATATATTTATCATTTGCAAAAAATTGTTAAAAGTTAAATCTTAAATAAATTTAAATTTAAAAAAAAATATTTTCCTAGTATTTTGCTATATAATATATCATTAAAAAGTATTAATATTTATTTTGATTTTTTTGTTTTCAAATAAATAAACTTAATAGTTTTATTTATGTTTCATTTAAATAACCATTACTTAAGTAATCAATAATTTAAACAAATATTATTTTTAAAACGAAATAAAACTTCTATTAAGGAAAACAATTTTAATTTATTTCATTAATTTTATTTCGGTAAATATTTGATCTCAAAAAAAAAATTATCTGAAGAAATAGACGTAAAGAAATCTAATTTAAATTTAGTTGGACTTGTGCTAGTTACAAAAGCAACAACAAATATCTATTATAAAAAGAAATAAACAAATAAGAGACAAAAGCAAAAAAAAGTATTTTTAATTTAAAATTGAAATAACAGAAAACAACACGAAATACTTCTTTTCGTTAATACGATCTTGTGATGTTTTAACGAAATAACAATAATAAATTCACCCTAGTGGTGAATATAATTAATTACAGATCTTAATGAAATAAACATGGACTTATTAAAATCCTGTTATTGTTTCCTTGAAATATTTTAATTAATAAAATTATTATCTTAAAAATTCTGTTGTTTCTCAAAGACGGTCAAGCTGTACTTCGTTTGCTTGCCTTCGCGAGTTTTTTTTCTCGCTCCTACGCATTGGTGAATGTTAAGTGATCGCAAAGCAGTATTGTTTTAATGTTGTCCTGGGTTTTACGCATTTACCACAATTGTATTAACTGTATTATTACTGGCGAAGGCCATAGAAAAACAAGGGATTCAAGGACCTCTGTTTCCTATATGAAGGTGTAGTTCGCGATTTAATCGTGTGCAGTTTGCACCGTCATTTAAAAACAAATCCAAAAAAACAGTTCCCAAACATGTCATCAAATATTTTTTTTTATTTAAATGGAATTTATTTGATTTATAGTTTTAATTGAGAAAAGAATTTAAATAAGAAATTATTATAATTATCTAAATGCCATACTTAAACATTTTATTCATAATTTCCTTTTTAATTAACTTTAATTCAAATATGAATATTATTTTTACTGAATAAAAAAATACAACATCGCATAAGCTTAACGTAAGAGAAATTCTATTATTCTCATTTCAGAGCTGGGAATTCAAGACTATTTTAATAAAATAAGAAAAAATAAAACCATACAAAGATTTAAGGAAAAATTAACATTTACTCTGATATTGCAAAATAGGGCATAATCGACTTTAGATAAAAAGAAGTAAAAACCACTTCACCACAGTTAATTGAAAATATTATCTACGAAATATTATTGAGATTTGATTTTCTGATTTCTGCTTGAGCATTCAATACATGATTATGATTTGTGTATATTCAATAAATATTTTCTTTGAAGACGTACCTCTTCCAGGGACAAGGACAAAAATATTTTAAACTGTTTCCTTCCAGGTATACAGAAAGGTACAGTATCAGTTCAGACTTATAACCGTCTATAAGATACAAATAACATGTAAATTTTACAAAGAATGACCTCGTGAGTTTAATATACAGTGACTCACAGCAGTAAATTTTAACAAACATAATTTTTTGTTGAGTTCAATGTGTTTTAAAATTTTTTTCTTCCTCCTTCTTTTATTTGGAATCTATGGAAAATTATGGACCGATACTCGTAAGAAAAAGATTTCGTATATTAATTCCAGTTTATATTTATCTTATTTAAACCAAATATAAAAACAATACCAACGTTGTGGATATTGGTGAAATGGTTATATCACCGAAATCCACAACTTCTTTACAGCACGTAACTTGAAACTTTCACCACCTGGGCTCATTTCCATGATAATTTTTTTACAACAACAACTACCTGTACTCAAGGGATAAATACAAATTTAGGCATCGCAGTCGATGGAATCCAAATTCCGATTGTTAACCACCCGAAGGTCTTAGGGGAATAAGGTCCTCGAAGTACTAGCCGGCAGGAGAAATATTCAAATTTGCCAAAATACAGCCTTAAGAACTGTAACGCGTTTTAATCAAATGACCTCCATACAACATCTACATGAGTAAACAAAGATTTTACCAGTTAAGGAACACACTTAAATGCTTAATAAGCAGTTCCTTCTTGGATCTCATCGAAGGCATCATCCTAACTTTAATATAACACAAATGGAGTTACCCCCAAGGCATGTTAGAAAAGATCTTCGAATATATGAAGAGGTATGTGCATGATCCTTTTGATCGGGATTCATACATAGCAGCTTTCATAGAGACGATACAAATTCTACGATTTCAAGTTACCGTATGAACTTGGAGGCCGTCCACCTCCCATTGCAGACTTGAAAAGAAATCTGCCGAGGTCTACAAGAGTAGTTCTGGCACAACTACGTTCGAAATGGAGCAGTAGGCTTAATGCCTACTGGTCTCGTATTGAAATGTCGTCCCAAATATTTGTTTTGCATGTTGCCAAGGACCACATGATACAAAACATTTGTTTAACTGCCAAACAAATCATACCACTCTTATCCCAGAAGATGTATGGACTCATCTTATAAAAGTGGCACAATTTCTTGGCCTGGAGTTAAACCAGAACCTGAATCACAACAATTAACTAACTTTTTTTTACAACAACAATACTAACGGCAGCTAAAAGGAAAATTATTAAATATATTTAACAAAACCCAAGTTGGAAGAATTTACCTCTTGATAAAAAAACTAGGTAATGGTAGACACATCCGGTAGGAAAGCAGTCCAGTTAGCTCAGTGCTCGGATTATTTAGTACGAAAAGTAAAAACTAATGCAGGTTTTAAAGCATGCAAAGCTAAAAAAAAGTTCCTGACAGGAACACTGTTAAAAATTGAAGTCATGTTTGAATGACTTAATGCATGGACGACAAATACACAATCCCATCTTTGAGTGTACCAATTTTAAGTACCCTTTTTCTAAACAAAAGTCCAAAGCATTATTTTACTTCGATATTCTAAGATGAGTTCAATAGTTTGGAAAATATTGCTAAAATATATACTTTTATATCCGATATAAAGAACATAAGCGGTTAAATTGTTTAATATTAACTTCATTATATAACAAATACACAATCCCATCTTTGAGAGCACCGATTTTAAATACTCTTTCACACAATCGCTCTTAACTCTCCACAGAGTTATCAAACTAAATTTCACCACACTCAGCGAAGCGTAAACATTAGTAAACACATTCAATAACACCTCAACTAAGTTTTCGTAAATTCTCTTTTAATCAGCCACCATTCGGCTCATATATAAACCTTAACTTGACCACTAATTGATTGTAGTCTGTTCAGTTACACTCGAAGGTTCAGCTGTGTAACAAGCTTCTAGGCATTAAGAAAAATCGGTGAACTAATAACAGAATAACGGTTACAAACAAAATTCAAATTTTATAAAAATTTTATTTAATTTTATTTTTTTAAATTTAAAAGGTAAGATTTTTTCAAGGAACTACAAAAGAGAAATAAAAACTAATTTATTTTCGAAAAAAATGAGATAAAATAAAAGTGGAATAAAAGGAAAGAATAAAATATATAAATTAAATAAAATGTGAAGTCATAAAATAATAAAAAATTATTATTATATAACACAATTGCAATAATTGACTTGAAATAGAAATCTTATAAATATTTGAAGGACATAAATTAAGAAAAAAAAAACAATTAAAATAATTCGAATAGAAACATTTAAAATTAAAACGAATAAAGTGTTGATTTATATTTAGTATTGAATAATTTTGTTGGTGGGTTTTTTTAAATAAATTAAATATTGTTACACGCAGCGAAAGTCTTTTGAAGAGACCTTTTTTCTGATATATAAATTTTGTTTTTGGTTTCATTCTTTGATCGAGTGTAAATTAAATTAAAAAAAAACAATTAATTAAAGTAAAACAACAACTACAACAACAACGATGGCAAAAGCAAGAAAAAAATCTTCAAAAATAGAAATTTTCGAAAATCATTGTTCGTTGGTAATTTTTTTTCTAAACTACGAGGTTCGTAAATTATTTCGATCAATCGATTGATTATCTTATTACAAATTTCGTAATGAAGCAGACGTGTTAATTTTCGTCTATAAAGAAATATTTTTATAAGCAATCATCGATTACACAGTGCAGGTTCTTATTAAATTTTTAAATAAATAAAATAATAATTAATAATTTTTATTTGCTTAATTATTGAAACTACTCAAAATAGTGATTTAATCAATAAAAAAAAAATAAATATAAACGTGATTAAAACTGATAACAGCAGTTTGAATTGAGTGAGAGTTATAAATTTGTGTTAAATTTAAAATTTAATTAAATTTTAAACAGTTTTTTTGCACGTTTTTTATTTAAAGACAGATGGGAAATTTCAAAAATGACTTTCAAAATTTTGGTCCAAATTAGAAAAAAGAATATATAAACCTATTAATTGATCAGATGTTGTATAATAAAAAATAGATCGAGGAACTAGAAATCATTGAAAAATTGGATTTACCTGTGATATAAGAAAAATTTAAATGTTGAAAATTTCTGAGCATCTGTTAAAATATTTTATGATTTTCCAATTGCCATTTAGTGGTCGAGTTTCATTTGTGTTTGAAAATTTTTTATTGAATGAATATTCGATTATAATGTTGATTCTTCAACAGAAAATCTGAAAGGAAAAAGATTTTATTAGTAAAATAAATTATTTTTTTTCAATTTCAATTGTCATTATTTCAAAATATTATAAAAATCATTTCAAATATTTTGTTTTAATTGAAATTTTTGGAATTTAAACAAAATATTAAAAATAATTTAAAATTAATAAAATCGCTATAATTTCGAAAATATTGAATTTTTAGTTATTCAGAATTTTAATACTTCTAAAAACAATTATAATTTTTCAAATACATGTACAAATTTCTAAAAATTGTACAATTTATTTAATATTATAAAATATTTGAATTTTAAGTTATTTAAAACTTAATAAAAAATAAAAAATCTCTTTCCAAATAATTAATAATTTTTAAATACATTTTTCTTAAACATGCGAAAATATATTTTAAGAATGTTATTTTTTAATTAAAATTAATTAATTAAATAACAGAACTTAATTCTAACTAAATATTTGAATAAAAGCAAAATAATAATATTATTTTCTTTTACGAAAGTTTCCTTCAATTTGAATCTATTACATAATCATTTTTGGTACCTCTTTCCTTTACTTTTCTATGTTTTATAGTAAACAAGTTACATCGAGACCAACTAATGGTCCATAAACATTTTATGTAGCAATTTAGAAATTGTATTAAATTAACATTATTTTGAAATATAATAATTGTTTGAAAGGATCTCTTTTTCCTCTCGATTAAGGTTCAAACAGCAATCACCATTTCACTCCACATAGTACCTTATCAACAGACGAATTTTCGGCGACAAAATATTGTATTTCTTATTCAAGGCAAAATTTCTCAATGCCTAAAAAAGAAACAACACAGATTACAATAAAGAAAAGGATTATTAATCCTTTTCTATTGAACTGATTGAGATCGATTAATTCTTAACATATATGTTAATAAAAACAAAATCGCTTAACTTATATAGTTAAGTGCTATCATTTTGCTCAGTTAGGTAGTCCATCTCCGTTTAAAATCTACCACATTTTTGGACATCCTTTTTGTGCTTCTAAAATCTCATTTATCATTAGGCCAATATCTCTCTACTGACATTAGCACCAGGCAATTTGGAGTATTCGTCTCTCTTGGTAGAAATACCACATGATTGTTCTTGTCAGACCAAAAATAACTGGACCATCATTCCTTGATGTAAATTTCGATATTTATAGAGCCCATTGTAACAAATAATTGACTTGTTTTGTCGCAGTTGCATATTACTTGCCATACAAACTTTTGGGATACTTTGACAACTTTGGTTTCTAAACTTTCCTGAAACATTCCCTCGAGCATCAGTAACATAAAACTTTGACCAGGAAGTCGCAACAAATCTGCCAGAACATACGTTTCATCATCTATTATGCAACTGTAATTTTTGCTTTTGGCCTCTAAATTTTTTAACAGCGTTCCTGTCAGGAATTTGTTTAGCTTTGTATGTTTCATATCAATTAGTCCGAGCACTGAGCTCACCGGGCTGCTTCCTTCTGAATATGATGGGAGCTCTTTTAAAAATGCCTTCTATTTCTCTTTAGAAACATCATGTGGGCTATTTCATCTACCTGATCCAGGTTTTCTACCAACTAACAAGTTCTCCAGTATTGTTCAATAACAATAATTGGCATACCTTTTGTGGGACCAAGTTTAGTTTTGTTGAAAATATTAAAGAATTTTAGGACGTACCTTTTTCTGATTACTCATCTTAAAAAGATTAACAATAAATTAATTTGTTTAACATTAACATAATAATTTATAAAAGTAATTTGATAAAAAAATATCGAATAACATTTGGATTAAAAGTCTTAAAGACTGACGTGCGTTAAAAGTTATTCTTATCCTGAAAACAAAAACAGATTAATGATTTTGAAAAATACAATTTAGAAAAAAATCCATAAGGGAATAATAAAAAATTATGAACTTACCCTCGTAGAATATGATACTATAATTTATGTTGGTATGAAGTTAATATTATTTAAATTATTAGCACTGAGGTTATTTTCAGAAGTGTGGTTAAAATCGTGAAATTCGATGCTATTTTTTCCGATTGTGTAAATCTTGAAAATAAGAAATATTATTAAAATATTATTTTTATTTTATATTATCGGTAGTGAGTATGTATGTTAGTTTAAGTCATTTGAGGATTGATCTTCCTGAAGTTTGGCATGGGGATTTCCATATGTTAATGAAAATTATATATTACAACAAATGCGGTCACCGATTCTAGTTAGTCAATATATTGAAATCTGTGCATAAGTTTGATCTGAATTAAATTTATTATTGTAAATACTTAATTGGCTTATTGCCCAGTCAGTCAAATTAATTCAAATTAACCTATTTTTCTTTCTCTCTTTCTTTTTCAATTTGGATTTTTTATTTTTATGTTAATATAAATACTCTTAAATATACTTTATAAACGATTGGTCAGATATTGCGAAAATGTGCAAAAATAAATCCCTCTTTAATAACATTAATTAATTAATAAAAAAAATAAAAAATACAGGTTATAAGTGGTTATTTAAAGAATTAGAACTTAAAAAAGAACTTAAAATTTAATTTCTGCATTTAATTTAAATTAATTGCTAAATTTTCGTTTCTTATTTTTATTATTATTTTTGCGTTTAATTGTAAATTTTTTTAATTTAATTTTTAGACAATTTCAATTGCATCTAATCAAGGTTAATAAAATTGATATATAAAAGAATACTAACGATGGGAATAATTTTAATTTCTTTTGTTGTTGTGAATGGTATGTAAACTGTATTTCCATTGCATTTTTGTATAAAGAGCGGAAATGAATAAAATAAAATGGGAGTGGTCTATTGCGAAAAAATAATTGTAATTCTTTTGTGATGGACTAAAATTTTAATGCAAATTTTTAGTGAGAGAAAAAATTCTTAACATACATATATAAGTAACATACACATTTCACTTTTTAACCTTACTTGTGCTCTACAACTCTCTTTTAACAAGAGCTTAATATCTCTCCACCGGCTTAAGCTCTAGGCAGTTTGTACGATTTGCCTTTTTTGGTATAAATACTACATTATAATTTTTGTAACCTTTAAGGACTTGTTTACCATAGTGACAGGATACAAAGTCAGGCCAAAAATAAATGAACACATTATGAAGACTTATGAATAGAAGCAACCGTTTTTGTAAACATTCCTTGATGTAAATTTCGATATTTACAGAGGCCGTAGTAACAAATGATTAGCTTCCTTGTCGCAACTGCATATTGGCTGCCATATTAAGAACTTTTTTGTTCTAAACTTTTTTCAACATTCCCTCAAACATCAGCAGCAAAAATTTTTTAACCAGGAAGTTGCGAACAAATCTACCATGACATACGTTTCATCATCCGTTATGTAGCAAGTATATTATTTTAAGCTGCGTTCTTGTCAGGAACTTTTTAAGTCTTGTATATTTTTAAACCTGAATTAGCATTAACTTTTCCTTGCACTGAGCACACCGTGCTGCTTTCCTACCGGATATGTTGGAAGCTCTTAGAAAATGCTTTCTATTTTTAGCTTTAAAAACATTATGTGGACCATATATTAAAAGCTTTTCGATCTCACTCCTTATATAAAACTTTATGCTAAAATTTTGTTTTTATCGCTTAAACACTGTCAGTTCATCCGTCCGGTTGGCTACAAATCAAAATATTCTTTTTGAATCAGTCATAATGGATCTTAGATGTTTCATTAGAAAGTACAATAATAATAATTATTACTATCATTTTTCCCAAAAACCTTAACAATGTAAAAACTGCTTAGGTTTCGAACAGTGATTTTATAAGTTTATTTTGTGAAACTGTTACCAATGTTATTAAACAGCACCGGGAGGACTTGCTCATTGATAGAAAACCTGGTTCTGGTTTAAGGAATAGTCCAAATAGTGTTTCTAAAACATTTTATGGAATATTTATGGGAATATTCAGAAAAATTTTGGACCCAAAAACAGTTAAAATTTTCCAAAAATTCTTTTTATGGCAGCCAATATGCAGCTGCACAAAATAAGCCAATCATTTGTTTCAACTGGCTCTATAAATACCGAACTTTACATCAAGGAATGTTTTTAAAAAAAGGCTACTTTCATTCATAAGACTTCATTATGAGATCAATTATTTTTGGTTTGACTTGGTATCATGCCACTATGGTAAACAAGCCTTTAATGAGGTACTTGCACCAAGAGAAAGAGATATTTGGCTCATGTTTAAAGGTTTAAAATTTCATCACCAGTGATTAAAACTATAAAAATATTCTTTTTATTTGTAAAAATTTCAATGAAATAAGAAAACAAAACTGCAAGTTTAGTGGTTTCGTTTTTATTAACATATAAGTATGTTAAGAATTTTTCTATCGGACTCCTTATATTAATGAAAAATTAAAAAATTGTTCATTAATATATTTATAGACTGTAGTAAGACTTTGAAGGTTTCGAGCTATTTTTTTTATAAATTTTAGTTTGAAACTACGAATGTTGTGTTTTCAACATTAAAAACATAAAAGAAAAACAGTTCAACATAATTATTTTTCTCAGTGTACAAGAATTATTGAATTTTTATACGATTTCCTAAGCGAATTGTTATAACTGACTTTTAAATTGATTTTTTGTTGTTGTTATTATGCAGACATATCTATATTTAAACTTGTTGCCGGCCGGCCGGCTTAATATTTAACCGGTTATCAGCCCACAAATTCAACATTCTTTCATTTCATGTTTTTTTTTTATTTCATACTACAAAAGTATATATACTTTATGTATTTATTTTGTAAAATTTCTTTATATTCTTCTTCACTCTTAATGATTTTTATCTGTATTTTTGCAAATGTTAATTGGCTTCATGTTGGCTGGTTCGACTGACTGACTGACTGGTGGCATGATGCACAAAAATTGCATACAAAGAGAAACTGCAGTAAAATTTAACTACAAAACAATCAAAATTTTGTAACTGTGTTCATATATTTCAACGGGGTACAGTTTAATGCCAACGCCCTACAATTCTTTCTTTATATGGTTTGTCTTTTTTTTTTTTTTGCTCTTCCATGCCATTGGATTTCGATATGGCACGATATGTATGGCTTGTCTTGTTTTAGATTTCATGTTAGACATAAACATTTTTGTTGCTGCCTGCCGTTGCTTCTGAGGAAAATTATTGTGGGTGCAGTTGCAAGACAATAGTGATGAAGTGAAAGACAATAATTATTTGTAATGAAAGTAGGAGTTGATTTCTTGTAATGAATTTACTATTTCCGTTTTCTTTTAATTTTTAAATGACTTTTTTTCATTCTAAAATATTAAAAAATGCATAATAATTTATCATTGAATTTTTCAAAAATTCTTTCAATTTCCTGTCTTGTTTTTAATTAAATATTCCGATCTCATTTTAACGTTGGGACAAAAATAAATTTTACAAAATTAATTTTTATTTATATTTTTTTTAAGAAACAGAAATCGAAAACGGAGCTGCTTAAAGACTTTATTGACAGACAACACTGTTAATGAATATGCAAAGAAAGTATTTATTTTAAATAAAATTCAAATATTTGAAAACTTAGATAAACCATTTTAATTGTTACTCTTATTTGGGGAGCATCATTCTCTCCATCTCTATCTCAATTGCAGAAATTGGAAATTGAATACTACTTCCAATGAAGGTACTTTTACCTTCTACAAATTTTGCATACCTTCGGCTCCTCCTGTCCTTAATTTTATGCCTTAATTTCCGTTAACAACAGTTGTATGTAGGTATGCTCTTTCCCTTGATCTTGATCCGTCCTACATTTTTTCCGTTAAATTCTCGTGTGGCAAATTTCAGAATTTTTTGAATATTCTGAAATAATTACTGAATAGTTTTCAAAGTTATTAGTGAATAATGGGAATTTGTAAAGCACTTCATTGCTCCATTTCCAACACTTAACTTATAGTCATTTTTTATTGGAAGACCAACTGTTACAATAATCATGCTTTAATTTCGTAGGGTTATCTAATTCAACCAGTATGTGGATGAATTTAAATCATCTCTTTATTAATTAATTAATTTTTAATTTTTAGTACGGATATGGTACTGTATACCATCCTGTTTACGGGAGAAAATTTTTCCAAGGATCTTTTACCAACTCCTTTTATAAAAGAAATTCATATTGCAATAAAAAGTTTCACATTGCAAACATAAATTTGACAAACTGTATATATGATTCTTCAATCTCATTTAAACTACATATGACCTGTTCCACTACAAGCCTTATATTATTAAAAAAATTCTAAAGTGTCATTAATCTTGTTAAATTTTAAAATTAAAAAAAAACAAATTTCATAATTAAATGCTTTAAACAAAGTATAATTTGTAATCAGAAATAAATACAATTTATGAAAAACTGTTCAGTCATTCTTTAATAGTGGCAGTACTAAAAGCTCATTATCTTATCGGTGAATAATTCAAAGTATCTATGTTTGTTAGATTTTAATTAAGAAAAACTATTATGATAAGCATAAAAATAGAACAGCATTTAAATTAAAAACACAAAAAAATAAAACGAATAATATAAGAACTCTTATGTGTATTCAGAATCCTCTACCACTAAAGCTATGGAAGCATTATACGAAATTACTACAAAGTCCCAAATTAAAAGGCCTAAAAGAACGTGAATTTGACTAATTTCTTATAAAATAGGAATGACTTCACTTCAAGAATATATTCTTTATAATTCATACGAACAACAAAAAATCTAAAAAGAGAAAATCAAATCAACCTTTGACTTTTTTATCAAAAAAGTTTCCTGAACACGGTTTTTCATAATAAACCATTTAAATATTTTGTTTTTCTTTTATTTTTAAGCTTTAAATAATGGCCGACGAAGCACAAGTACCACCCGCTGAAGGTGCACCAGCACCAGCTGAGGGTGAGGCAGCTGCCGCAGCTGATGCACCACCAGCTGAACCCACTGAGCCCGTTAAGCACACCTATACCTTATTCTATTTCAATGTTAAGGCATTGGCTGAGCCGTTACGTTATCTTTTCGCATATGGCGGCATTGAATATGAGGATGTGCGCGTAACCCGTGATGAATGGCCAGCATTGAAGCCGAGTAAGTATTTATTGTGTGAAAAATTTTGATTTTAATTTCACATGTTTTATAAAAAAAAATCTATTTTTAATTCGATAGCTATGCCAATGGGCCAAATGCCTGTTTTGGAAGTTGATGGCAAACGTGTTCACCAGAGCATATCGATGGCACGTTTTCTAGCTAAAACTGTTGGTTTGTGCGGTGCCACACCCTGGGAAGATCTACAGATTGATATTGTTGTTGATACCATCAACGATTTTCGTCTAAGTAGCGAACAATGTGTGAAGTTGCATGTTTTATGTTGTTTGATTAATCTTTGCATTTTAATATATAGAAATTGCAGTCGTCTCCTACGAACCCGAAGATGAAATCAAGGAAAAGAAATTGGTCACATTGAACAATGAAGTCATTCCATTTTATTTGGAGAAATTGGAACAAACCGTTAAAGATAACGATGGTCATTTGGCATTGAATAAGGTAATGTTTATATTTCGATTATATATAGAATTAATTGATAATTCGATTTGATATATTGTGGATATTTGTGTTTAAAATACACTGTGTGACAAGTTATCAATTTTAGATTAGGACCTAAAATTTGATAATGAGTTAACATGATATCCTGTCATATTTACTGAGTCAAATTTAACACTTTTCGACAAAGAGAGGAAGAAAATTAAACGCACTCCCAAATACAGAAAATATGAAATGTCTAAAGTCCTCTAAGTAGTCCGTCTTCGTTTACAATCAATCACACTTGTTGATACCTTTTTTGTGCTCTTCAGTTATCTTATAAAAAGAGCCCAATATCTCTCCTCTGAACTTCCACCAGGCAGTTTGGAGAGTTTAACTCTTTTAGTACAAATACCACATTTCTGTTTTTTTAACACTCAATGGATTGTTTGCCAAAATGACAGGATGCCAAGTTAGCCAAAAATAAGTAAACACCTTATGAATTCTTATAAATAACGAATTTTTTATTATTTGTTTAGCTTACCTGGGCTGATATCTATTTCGCTGGTATTTTGGATTACATGAATTACATGGTTAAACGTGATATTTTGGAACAATATCCAGCTTTGCGCGGTGTTGTCGATGCCGTCAACGCTTTGGAACCCATTAAGGCATGGATCGAAAAGAGACCACAAACTGAAGTTTAAATTTTTTTTTTAATTATTAGAAAGAAAGATAAACCAACCAATTGGAGTTATGATAACTCCTAAAGATGATATGAAGAAAAAAAGAAAAAGAAGAATAAAAAACAGAAACATTTAACATTTTTTCATACAATTTACAAAAATAAACACAGCAACAACAATATTATAATAACAACAACTATATAATGATATATTGATTTAAACATCACATTTTGTTCCTTTTTTTTAATTGTTTTATGTAATATTAATTATCATAATAACAATAATATGCATACTACTTTTAAAATAATAATTAATAATTTTAATAATTAATAAAAAAACAATTAACACACATTTTTATTTGTATGTTCTTTTTTTTAGTTTGTTTTAATTAAATGTTTTATGTGGCATAAAATATAAAGATTAAATTACACACATACATTTAATAATTTTGCAAAAGACTCTTTGGATCAAGACTCTTTTTGTGTTACAAATTATTTAAAACCAAAATAATAAATTATATATTTTTTAAATGCTAATGAATCTCTATAATAAGTGGACTTAACTGGCATGATGACGTTTCTCGCTTAATATTAAATTTAAAATAAATAAAAAAAAAATTTAAAAATATATTTCTTTAGTTTAGTTGATTTAGTTAGTAAAAGCATATACTTTTTGTTTAATATTTACTTTATAATACAATGAGTTTCCAGAAAATAATACAATAAATACTTAACATAAGTTTTACAATTTTAAGCACTTAACAGCTAATTAATATTATTAATTAATATTAATTATTATTATTAACCTTAATTTTTAATTGTTCTAATAAATAATTAAACTTTCTAACAACAACACCAATATTTAAACTACTACATTTACATTTAATACACGCTAAAATAAGCGTTAAATAAATACATATTCACTTACTATGCTCCATCATGTATTTGATCATTGTTGCACTTCACCAATATCATCAATATCTTTTTAATCATTTTCATAAATTGCAATATAAAATCATTGACAACAATTATAATTCAAACAACAGCGGCATTATTAAAAAGAAAAACACTGTTAAACATCCGAAGAATATTGGGTATAAAAAAGACTCAAAATTAAACAACTTTGGATTATTTGAAAAATAAAATAACTTAAAATATTTAATTTTAGCACAAATAAATAATAAATTGGTTTAAATTATAACATTATAATTCGGTTTTAATTCGGTCCATAATAAATTTTTTTGCCTAAATGAAACACCATCATCATAACAACAACAACAACTACAATAATACACTTAAAATCCTTTAAGGATTTAAAGCTAAAATGAACAAATTTTTAGTGAAAATAATGTTAATCGTTACAATATGAAATTTGTAATTCGATAATTGTATTTTTATATAAAACATTTTGTAATTAACCTTAAACAGAAAGGAAAATTCATTAAATAAAAATACAAAAAAATTTAAGAGCAGTTGTTGTCTTTTAATTAATTCAATTAAAATGGTTGAAAAAGAGGAGGAATGGGGAAAATAAAATACAAAAAAATAATAAATAAAATAAATAAATTAATAATAACATAATTATAATTTCAAGAATGTCGTATTATCTTGTTGCTTTTTTATTGTCGTGTATTTTTCACCAAAATATTTATTATTTACTTCTTGTAAAAGTTTTCTTTTACTGACTTGTTTGAAACTTAAACTTTTCCCTGTCAAGTTAATTCTTCTCAATATACATATATGAAACTACTAAACACCTTTTTGTGATTTTCAAATTAATTCTAACTGGAGCCCAATATTTCTGCACTGGTCTTAGCTCCGAGCAGTTTAAAAGACTTGCCTCTCTTGATACAATTATCACATTATTGTTCTTGTTATATTCTTGTATTGTTATAAATGGAAGTAGACTTTTTGTAAATGATTGGCTTCTTTTGCCGCAAAAGCTTTTTGCCAAATTTTGACTGCTTTTGGGTCCTAACCTTTCATTCGGCATTTCCTCGAGCAAAATAAATTTTTTGACTAGAAAGTTGCGAAACATCTAACAGAGCATATGTTTTGTCTTCAATCAATATCGGTACTCAGTTTTTGACCACAAAATTTTAAGCACTACTCATTTCAGAGCTTTTTAGTATTGTATGATTTTAAACCTGCATTAGCTTTAATTTTTCGCATCAAATAATCCAAGCACTAAGCAAACCGGGCTGATTTCCTGCCAGATATGTTGGAAGCTCTTTTGAAAAATCTTTCTATTTTTTGGCTTTAGAAATATCATTTGGATCATTTCTCCTACTTGAACTATTTTTTCTATCAACGGACAAGTTCTACTGGTACTGCTTAATAACATTAGAAACAATTTGACGGCAGTCCTTTGTTGGCATGGCCAACTTTTTGTAAGACCAAGTTGGGTTTTTGTTGAAAAGTTTTAATAAAAAATGTGCGTTAATAATTTTTCAATCTCACTCCATAGTATTTATTATTAAGCCTTTATTATTGTATTTATTATTAAGGCTTTATTCTTGTCGTCAACCCTCGGATCAGAGAACCAATTGTCGTGGGAACGATCCATCAGATGACATTTTAGCTGGACTACGACTGTTGATACGAAGAAAATCGGCATGTAGGATTGTCCCTCATTCGCGTCTCTTTCAAGTTTTTGCACCAGAATGACTCTACTCTTTAGCATCATCACAGAAATTCTGTCGGAACCAATCGCTTTGGATGATTTTACTTCGTTGATGGCCTCTGCATCGTCATGTGGAGTGAACAATAATGGTGTGGACGTGACTGGAAGGTTGTGAAGTTTGCTCGCCAGAAATCCTTAGGATCGGATATTATGATATTTGCAAACTTAATCGCGATCTTATCTTCTTTCCTCCTTTAGGTTGAAGATTAATCGAACGGTCGACTCAACTTATTTACTCCAGTATTTAGGTTGCAGTTGTTATTCTTTATGTCCTTATTAACTTACCTGCTGATTTTACAGTTCTGCATTGGGAGTTTTGGGTCACTGAGGTTGTTTTTTCGGATCTCATCACGCTGGTCTGGGGGTCTCGCTGCTTCAACAGCAAATGCGAGCACATTACAGATATTCTCCCAGCTGGCACGAAGTGAGCGACTACTGCATTGAAGGTTTTGCACAATTTCCTGTGGGCGATGTGTACATTTGAGGAAATTGGCAGATTATCAAAACTGTTTTGTTTATATAATTGCGGCGTTCAGAGGCGATAAAATCGTTAGGTCGCTCCAGTGAAACAATTGTGGATAAGTGATCTGGTCTCAGAGATTCTTTTGACCGCTAGGTTGTGCATTTGATCAAGTATCCATATTTGGTGTGGGGGCATCGTCATTAAACGTGCAAATGGTGATTAATTTGTTTCGCTTACAGCGAACCTGTTTGGTCTTCCCCGAATCTCGATTGCAAAAATTGATAGTACGTCTTACAATCCCCAAGGACTTACCTGGGGAATAGCCCTTATATCGGAACAGTCGAAACATTAGATTTATGTAATGTGAGGTGATCTTCGGATAAATGAAATATAGGAAATGTTGAACCGATTCCATAAAATTATGAACTAACTTTTTATATAATTGAAATTTGATTAATTTCGAAGTGATTCTCGGGAGGTGGTAAGCAAAATCAATCATGTAAATTGTCAAATCATGTCTGTTTTAATTCAGTTTTCCTTGATTTTTTTCTCCGAATTATTTAATGTGTAACAGATTCGATATTAAAATCGTAGAACTTGAAGATTCATTACTTTCTTTCTTGAATACCTTTTATTTCAAACATAACCATACATTTTTTTATAAAGTCATACTTCGATAACACTAACATCATCAGTTGCATAAAACGTTAGAAAATTACATAAATACATAAATACACAAACAAAAAAACCAATAGATAAGACATTAATAAAATACATTGTTAATAAGGTTAAATACGAATAAAGTTATAAATATGAAAAAAAAGATATAAAAATGTGAAATATTTAAGAAAATTGTTGAATACAAATTCTTTAAATTATAGAAAACTTAAAATTAGTTGAGTGTTTTTTCTTTTGTAAGCAAAAGTAAAATTATAAAATCACCAAATATTTAAGATTTTTTGAGGTTTTTGTTATTTTCAGTAAATGATGATGTTGGAATATTTGATAATGAAACCGATTTTCTTAATAAATTTGTTTTCATTTTCTTATTTTTCTTTTTACGCAAAAATGTACCATGTTTTTTACATTCATCCATAATATAAGCAAAATCGGCATTACGTCTTAATGTTAAGGGATTTCCCATTAGAATAAGTAACGATTTGGGTCGTGATAATATAACATTCAAACGCTAAAGTTTTAGATTTCGAAAAACAAAAACACAAAAAAAAACATTTTGTATTGTATGGTTGCCAACATTATTAGTTAATTCAAAATTACCTTAGGATTCCGTACAAATCCCAGACCTGCGAATGATCTTACCAAAGAAACTATAATAATTTGTTTTTCTCTACCTTGAAAAGTTTCTACAGCACCACTTTCAACACCCCACCAACCGCGATCATTTAGACGATGCTGTATTCGTTTATTTTGTACTTTATAGGGAGTAATAATGCCAATATCAGATTGTTCAACTTTTTGCCCATTAATACCGTCGACAAGAAGACGTTGCAAAAACCACATTAACACTTGAATTTCCAAATTATTATATGAACTTGGAGTTAAAGTATCTTTTTCAGTGACACCATGTACAGCTTGAAATATAATGGGAAAATTTGGATTTGGCAGTTTACACCATTTAGCTGCCATATTAACATCCTCTAGAAAATAAATGAAAATTTTTGTCCATAAGAACAAAAACTGTCAAAATATGGAAGGAAAAATATAAACAAAGAATAATTGTAGAACAATTAGGACAAACAAACATTCTATAGAAAAACAAACAGAAATCGGTTCAACAGTTATAAACCGATTTTATTAAAACTTCGCAAGTGAGCTGATCCATTTTTTTTTAATTTAACTATATGTGAGTTCATGATGGTGTAGATTGTAACACTTAGGACAAAAACAACAATTAGTCGAAATAAAAAAAAAAATACGAACAAAGACAAACATTGCTTTAAAGAAATTAAATATTAGATTTAAAAATTCCAAATCAAGTTACTTCGTATATATAAATTTCATTAAATATCAAATGAAAAAAGTAAATTTTAACTCACCCATTTTAGCTTCTGCAATTAGTTCGTCATTGTAATATAAATGATTATAAATACGTACAATTTCAGGGTGAGAACGATAATTTCGTTTTAAACGTGCTTGTAAAGTTCGATCATAATTGGAATTGGCATCTAAACTATAACATTTGCTCTTCAATAAACGTTCCATTAATGAACGTTCCAGACCCAGCTGAGCAGCACGATCAGACTTAAGTATTGGTCCCAATTGTTTGTGATCTCCTGATAAAATCAAACGACAGTTTGAATGTGATTTAATCCCCATTATGCCAACTAAAGCTTCAGGCTCTGTTGAAGCACCAGCTTCATCCATAAAAATATGAGTAAAAAAATTCATTTCACCCAAATCACCAGTAACCAATTTACCAACGGTACATAGAGTAGCCACAATAATGCCATATTGACGTATTTCTTTAACAGAGGGATAATGATGGATACCACTTTTACAATTTGAATTGACCAGCAATTCAGAATCAATCAATTCTATGCCCTTCTCGATAATACTTTTTGAATATATTCGTATAAGAGATTTTTGATTTATAGGATCTCTTAGTTCCAACTGTTGCAAACAAGGATTGCTCTTAAAATATTTGCATATTCGTAAGGCAATCGTATCGCAGGCTGAGTTTGAACCGGCTGTAACAAGTATACGACTTCTGGGTTGATGAAGTCGCAGTTGTAATATTGATTCCACTGTTGTGGTTGTTTTGCCAGTGCCTTTATATAGGAAAAACACGTTATGATGATGTATTACAAAAATTTGAATAAAATAGTTTTCACCTGGTGGACCAAAGATCACAAATGGTGCATGAGAATTAGGTCCTTCGGTTATATAATGTACAGCTTCTAATTGTTCTGGATTTGATGCTATAGTTGAATTAAATAACTTCAATCTTAAATAGCAAAAAAAAATTATATTGTTGTTACTATAAAATTAAAAATTCAAAGAAAAAAACATACTCCAATTGCGGTTTGAACACAAAATCTCTATAAGGATTTTCATTCGGAAAAAGATAATTGCGTATATCATCACTTTCCGCCAAAAGTTCTAGAGCACGATGCTGATAACGTAAAGGATAACGACGTGGTCGGAATATTATATCATATTTTGTGGTGAGTAACGAAGCCACCTGATGTCCAGTCAAATGTTCATCTTTACTAAAACGAAAATATGCTCGTTCTTTGGATATTTGTTGCACTGTGGCAATACGACGTCTATATAAATCTGTATAAAATTCACTTTCATGCTGATGTGGCAATAAAAGATCGGTTGTATATTTCAAGGGTACAACTTCTGCCATGGCACTACTAGCCTTTGGTACCAATACCACTTCATCCATAAATGGTGCTACAATTTCATCGATATTCGGACAATCTTTTAACTATAAAAACAAACAAACGTTTATTTTGTGAAATAAATTATGTTTAAAAGTAATTATATAAGAAAATATACACTTATCCAATATTCTCTAGCCATGCCAGTACAATTTAAAATAACATCTTTTTGTGCCAAAGGTGGATATTCTGACATACAAGTAATATCTTCGATTTCCACCATCATTTTAAAAACCGAATGAATGTTATCTTTGTGTAATTTTAAATCTTTCATAAAGGTCTTAATAGTTTCCGTGTGATTCTCTTGTAGAGATTTTGCTGAAAAATTTAACATTTTGGCAAGTTTCATTTCTTCGCTGGGCGGATATAAGGGCAAAGTCTTTAAAATTTTTAAAAATCTATAAAGAAATTTAAATTTTATAGAAAAAAAGTAATGTGTTTTAAAAAGGAAATAATTGAGACATATACAATAATTTGGGACAAACATTTGTAGTTAACACAATTTTCTATAGAATATTAAACATATTTTTCTATAGAAACATATTTTTTCATAGTAATCATATTTTTCTTTCAAAAAATAATCATATTTTTGTATATAAAAATTGAAATTTTTAAACAAAACAAGAATGTTTTATTCAGCTGTGCCGAATCTTAGATAATAATTTGCATTATGGAAATATTTACATGTGTTGATAATATTCCATTAGGAAACGTTTATCAGTTCAAACTCTTATTCAGGAAAAGAACTTAAATGAAAACAAGTAAAAAGTCGGTCAAGCCCGACTATTTAAAACCCTACACCAAATGCTTGGTTATTAATGAAAGCTACCCAAAGTTAATGAACGATTCTCGTATAACGGAATCGTAATAAAGTACACATTTTTGTATATTATGGTAATTTATTTTAATTAATTTTATTCTAATATATAGATTTTGCAATTGTTATTTTACGAAAATTGTAGTTTAATTTAGAGACATCGGCCTATATCTTTTAACATACTGAACCGATTTTGCTGGTTTTAAATAGGAAAAAAATCATTGAGCTCTGTAAGTTATTGCGGATGTGAGGGTGCCAACAACAGACAGGCGGACTCAGATTTTAATGTGATGCAAGAATATTTATACATTATAGGGTCTTAGATGATTCCTTCTTAGCGTTACACACGGAATAACAAAGTTAATATAGCCTTCGCCACTTGTGGTAAAATAATAATGATTGACAACAGACAATATTCTTGAAATGAAGACAATTAGATAATCGTGAACGTGAAACGTTTTAAATAGACCTAATTAATGAACTGAATCGATTTTTCTGAAATTTTAACATTGTTTTTGTTGAATGGACCGAAGGTCAAATATCTAAAATTAAAAACTTTAACAGAGCAAGCTTTGAGATCTTCCAACATAACAATGCTTCCTAAAAATAAATAAAGAGAAAATAGAAAATTTTTTAGACAAGTTAGGGTCAAGGGGAGTGATTCTCTCCTTAACAAAAATTTGAAGATCTTATATTGCACTAGCAGAAAGTTTTAAATTTTAACTGTAACTTCATTTTCATTATACTGGCGCGGAAAGCATAAAGCTGGAGTCATAAAGTCGTTTTAAATTATCCACTGAAAAAAATTACTGTCTAAAGGATAAGCAGAATAAAGATTCAATTTCTTACTATTTACATTTTAATAAATTCGTTGTGACAGGGATAGCGAAGCGAACTAGTTATTTGCTAGTATATTAAGGAGTCAGATCGAAACAGATTTATCCCTATCTTACTGATTTATTAATTTGCCCTGGATTTCCCCCAAGAAAATTATATCTATACAAAAAATCAGAAAATTGTTGTTGGTTATTAATAGAATAAGGGAAATTATAAACCGATTCTCTAAGGGATTGGATCTAGCGAAATAATAAACCAATTCTAAAAAAAAGTTTGGTGTTTTAACAATAAAAAACTTTTTTGTACCAAATTTCCTTAAAATTCTTTAACATTAAGGAATTTAATGGGTAAAAAACTCGATTCCCGGAAGTCGTTTGTGTGGGGCCTATATCACAAAAATTACCAATAATTACCAATCTGTATAGGCATCGCTTTTAGACCAAAACCTGCCCAATTTAACACATCTTTAAAACTGCGATTTATACTGTAATAACAAGACTTAAATTGAAAACCTGATGGACAGGATTAAATCGACTACCGAAATGATTCTAAGTCAAACTGTATACATAGATGTGGTGGTAAAACTATTTTCGCCCGTTACAAACATCTACACAAAAGCATAATACCCCAACCACCTACTCTAGTGTAAGGTATAAAGATATTTTTTGTTGTAACCTTTAAAATTTAATAGTGTCAAAAATCTTCCTAGTTATACTTACGATATTTTTTGTTTTCTTTGCTTGCAAGTACTACATGTCTCTTCATTAAGATAATCTTCGTCCTGCGAGGATTCCGAGCTTATTTCCCAAATTTCATTATAATCTTCATCGTCCGATATAATTAAAATATCCTCATCTTCTTCCTCATCAACATCACCTTCGTGAAGAATGGCACGATGTTCAGCTTCTTGTTCATCATCGTTGAACTCTTCATCATCATAGCCGCTACTAGTTTTGGACGCATTATCCAAGAAATCCTTTTTTTGTTTTTCGCATATACGATGACTACATTCTTCAAACTTAAATCAAAGAAGATAATTTTCATGATTACATAATTTCTAAACGTGAACCGAAATCAGTGAAATTACTCTTACCTCGTTTATTAAATCTTCGAATTTCTGAAAGGATTCTTGCAATTTTTCCAAAAACTGTTGAGATCCACAAGATGGTTTATCCATATTGTTATTTAAATTAAAATGAACAACACAACAAATATGATTAATCAAAAAACAATTTTACAATTACAAATTGAACATAAATACATAAAAACAAATTTTCGTAATGAACAGTCTTCAATGGAAAATATTAAATTATTCTGTATAAAATAAAAAATAAAAGCGATCATTTTACAAAAGCACCGTTAGAAATCAATCTATTTACAACACTGTTCTTGTTGTGGTAAGATTATACACTGAAAAAACGTATTGCATTATTTAAAACATTTTGTAGATTTAAAGTGTTTGTAAGGGAAATTTGACCATAACATAGTACGATCCCTACGCAATCGATCTTTTGAAATTCAGGTACTGCCTGTCAGATTGGAAAATTTAGGTATTAAGCCTTTCTAATGTCTAAGTTCCTCCAGTAAGCCAAACTGTCCAATAGGCCATCGTACCTTAAAACCGGAGTAGGATTTTGACACAAACAACCCTTTAGCCCCATACTGATTTAAGGAGAAAAGATCTGACTACTTACCCATAAGTCGTATCTTTGGAGCGACCCAACGATTTAATGGTATCTTAATGCTATACGTATATGCAAACAAAATAAACAAGGCTTTATCGCTTGAGAGAAGTTTTACCAAGCCGTCGTTTTTGGTTGATCTACCTCTGCTTCAAATGTTCAAATAGCCGAGAGGAAATTCCCCGTTGCAACTGAGAGTGCGCCCGCGTTTCTCTTGCCGAAGCACGAGATTCGCAGACAGATTGATGATTGACCCGCGAATACCAAACCCAAGTGACAGATTAATAAATGCGCCTGGTTTCACCTTACAAATGCAATCTAAATACTGGTGTGAATAAATTGTGGTCGACTGTGACGATCACTCTCTATTACCAGAAAAAGGATGATGAGGTCGCGAATTAGTTTGCAAAACAAAAAGGTATTTCCGACCCTAAGGATTGGTCGCGAGCTTCTTGTCGGGCAATTTATTAAGCACCAGGAGAGAGATAAGGCGAAACGAAGTGCTTTGGCTAAGAAATTTGCTAATTTCTTAACCTTCCAGTCATGAACACAATTATTTACACCACATAAAATTGCATAGGCCATCAATGCGGCTAAACCATCTATAGCGATTGCCCTTGACGGAATTTCAATGCTAATGTTAAAGAACCTTGGCGAGCAGCGAGTTGACACAAGTTTTTAACCTGACAATGGAGAGACTGATAATACATCATGTCTGGAAAATGGTTACAATCATTTTACATTGAAATTGGGAAAGATGGGAATGAGGGACAATATTGCAGGCCGATTTTTCTCATATCATCTGTCGCAAAGACTCTTGGAACCTTCTCCATCCCCAGCTAAACAGCCATCCCATTTCATATCAACTATTGCTAATAAAAAGTGAGACTTTTTAAACTTGAAGTGTTGTCTATAGGTTTTGAAATTGTTACTTTTGTGAAAAGTCGTGGTAATAAATAATTTAAATTACTGATACTCATGTTGTACATATATGTCTTAATTATCGAAGGAGAAAAATTGATCTATATCTCGAAACTTATAGATATAGATCTCAAAGTGTAATCGTAAAATTTAAAGAATATTTGAATTCAATAACGTATTAATTCAACCCAGAAAATCAAATTTTGCGAGTATCTAAAAATGTTTACCAACACGGAAAAGTGATGCCAAGTTATAATTTATTTTCATTGGCATTCTCTATTGTGAATTGTTATATATTTGCAAACTCAAACAGCTGAGCATTTGCGTACAAAACAAAAACAAATTGTTATCATTTTTGTTTACACAATCTCAACAAGTTGATTTTATTCCTAAAACTTCTTCCCTATGTACAGTTCCACTTCACAAAATTTACAACATCATTTGTGGATTCGGGAATCGAACTTAAATCCGGGACGTCGACATCCTATACCGCAACGTTTTCTATTCCACGAACGAAATTTCTACAAATGCATAACACCACGTCTTACTGTACAAAACGTAGACAAACCTCATGGATTTTTGCGTAAATTTACACCAGATGGTCAACTTTTGTTAGCCTTCACAGTAGATCAAAAATCCTTAGATGTTTATCACTATCAGGGAATTGCAACAGTTGGCGATTTGCTGAGCAACCAACAGTATGAATGCATTACAGCTGCCGATCATTCATTACAATCGTTACACATACGTCAGCAATTATTTAATACTTTATTCAAGAAACATTTCAAGATACCCATTATAACGGCTCCCACTGCCTCAAGACATTTTTTAAATCGCGAATTTAGTTTATTTTTAGATAATGGCAGATATGTTTTATTAGCTTCCATGGCCGGGGGATCAATATTTCCCAATTATTTAGCATATCACCAATATCCAGATTTATTTGACGATACAGAATTGTATGATTATATATTTTATTTAGTGGATTTAAGACGTGGCTGTATTGCTGATACTTTTAAATTGGAACATGATTTTGTTGTGCTTTCCCATAATCACAGCGTTTCACTATACGATCGTACTTTGGCCATATTATCAACTTATCGCCAGTGCATTGAGCTGCTCGAATTGAATATTGTGACAGGAAAACTTCAACGTTTATATACTGTGGGACCATTTGGTAGTGATTTGGATCGTGATCGCATTTTAGCTCATCAAAGAAATATGAATTTTCAAATAGATCCTGGTCGTAATTTACCTTTTTCGCATTTAAAACAAAAGATATTAACATATATGTATCGTGAAATAATGGAATTAAGTTCACCTTTGGAAAAGCGGGAGCAGTTAAAAGAATTCTATAAGAATTTTGCACAGGTATTAATGAATATAATCAACTCTATTAGAAATTTAAATAAATTCCATTTTTGTATGTTACAGATAGAACGAATGATTATTTTAAAAATGCAATTGATCGACAGTGATCATTTGCTCTTGCGCTATGAGAAGCGTCAAACACATATGCCTTTAAGTATTATTGTTGGCAATAAAGATGATAATAAAAACTTCAAAATCTATGTGTTTTACAATATAACACAACAAAAGATTTTGAAAATTTATACAAAAGACTCTGTAGAATTATTACAATTATTGCGTAACTACTGTGATGATTTTAGAAATGTTCACTCTTTACAAATTCCTTGGCATGCATCATCTCCGAGTAACAATGACTTTTTTCGAGCAGCATTTGATCAGTAAGTTTTGAAAACAAGTAAATTTAATTGTGTTAATTTCTAAATATTATAAATTATTATTTTTTAGAGCTCTCAACTCATTCGGTGGTGGTATTGCCGAGGCAGCTGCTCGTTTCAATCCCACTTTACCTATTAGCTCACAAAGTTTCTCCACCAGTCCTTATTTGGATTATTCACTATTTAACTATGACGATCGTTTTATATCGACCTTAGAAAGGCCAAGACTTAATAGTTTAGAACCTATACGTTTTTGGGATCGTAGCACGGGTCTTATAAAGTTTCGTGTATTCTTAGAACAACCCAACGATTCTAGACATGCTGACTTTGAGTTAGTTCGTAATCCCCGAGATTTAGTCTCTTTTATTTTCCATCCCTATGAACCATTTTTTATAAGTATACAAAAGTTTTTATCTCGTTATATTTTAAATTTCCACATGTATAATTCAAGTACAATCACAAAAACATAAAATGTTTTTATGTGAGTAAGAAATTTATTTAATATAAATATTCTAATAGTTACTAATATTAATTTATACAAATTAAATAGAAGTTTAAAAAACTTAAAAAAAATATTTTTAATATATCACAGTTTATCATATTTCGTATTTTGTCGATGGATATCAGTAAAGTGGAAGTATTATAGAATTAACCCTTTCAGAGTCAAAAGCAAATTTTGAGACTTTACAAATCGCATTTAAATTTTTAAAATTTATTTCGCACTGTGGTTCCACAAGAGTTAAAAAAATAACATAACTTTAGAGCCCTTAGCATGTCAAGCCTGTGGCCCGGACCCTCCAAAGTTGGCAAAACCTCATTTATGTTTTGGAGAAAAAAAAATGTTTTTATGTAGATAATCCTTGTTTTTTAAGGTTCTTTTAAGTAAAGAGATTTAATATGGCATGGAGTTGAACTATAACATGAACCAAATTTAACAAATATACTTATCATTTTCAGCTGATGACACAACAAATAAGAATATGCACAAAATAATGGAATGTACCAACTTTATTGTGATATTTTCGCCATTTTTCCTTATAGTAAGGCCGCTTTCTTGTTAACATCTTGTTAGATCCAATTCTTCCCTACAGTGCTTGGTTAGATTAAATTCTGTACACTATGGAGGATATTGCAAGACATGTGGCGTATTATATATATCATCATCACATGTGAGTTGAATTTTACGGTTCAGTATTGTGCTAAATGACTGAGCTAAAGCATTTCCTTTAAAATATTTACACACATATTCATTATTCCACTAATAAGGATAAGTTCTCCAACCCCCGCAGACCATTACTACTTCGGTACCATACTATTGGTGTAAGATTTGGTTTAAATTAAGTTTCATATGCAATTGAATCTAAATCTTTTACTAACATTATGAAAACAAAAACTTAAATCAACTATTAATTTTCTCGTTCCCACGACAATTGTTTGTTCTGTAACGACCCGATTAATACTAGGAAATAGATTGTCAAGTTTTTTTTTTTTCAAGAAAGAAATATCGGGTACAGGTGAAATTTTCAAATTTTCTTTTTTTTAATTTCTTTTGCTCTAGTTCGAAGAATTTCGATACGAAAAACCGACTGGGAAATCAACTGCAACACAACTTCACCACCTGCCCCAGTGTGAACATCATCGCTAAGTAATATACAGTGGAAAAATATCCGAAGTTCTCCAAATGCAGCCTTAAGTCCTGCTCATTTTCAAATTCTTTTGCACAACACATTTTACTCTTCCGTCTAATAGCAGATACGATTGGCTTTCTTCGAGCTATTCTTGAACTGTTATTAGCATTTGTAGCCACCATCGTAAAGTTTTAATACATTTTGAATGATATAACGGACATTACAATTTTCATTAAAAGTTGCCAGATGGCAAAAAAAATTGAAAATATCCCCCGTATATTTAAAAATTCTCTCATATTGTTTGTTAACATTTGTTTATTGTTTTATTTCTTTAGAGGAATCGGTTATTTTTGGTGAATAAATATAATTAATTTTAATGTTCCTGTGTAGACTTGTTAAAAATTTAATAATTTGCCTTGACCACGTTATTGTGAATGTTAACTGTAAATACAAACAAATTTGGCAGCACTATTTAAAATTTGTTCTCACCAAACTAAAAGTTTGCTAATAATTTTTTATAAAGCAGTTTAAAGCATAAAATGTCCTTAAATATCTCAAATTCAAGTGATATCATAGTGGAAGAAATTGATAGTAATGATATATCAGAATCTGAACTATCTGAATTTCAAGAAACAAATCCACTTAAAGTGGTATCCATATTGCATACCGATGAAGATATTGAACAGGATATCGATATGCAACATTCCGAAGAGGAAGAAGGGCAATTAATTAAACAATATTTAGGCGGAGAAGGAGAATTTCCAGATATTTATACAAAATTAGAACCATATGAAGAAGATGAGGATGAGCAACTAGATGAGGATGATGAAGGTGGACAGACAGAAGCTGAAGATAACGCTGGTGGTGATAGCAATGTTATAAATACTTGCTTGGAAAAAGAATATGGAGAAAATACAAAATCTCGTGCTTTGAAAAAACGCAAAATAACGCAGGGTGATGAAAAACCCAGTACAAGTAGATCGTCTAGGATAGGTTGTGGTGCTGGTCGTAGAAGACCACAACTAAGTGCTGCATTGCAAGGTTTAATGGGTGAAGCTAATTTATGTTTTGCTCGTGGACAAATACAAATGGCCGAAAAGATTTGTTATGAGATTATACGACAGAATCCTTTGGCCGCTGAACCCTTTGTTACTTTAGCCGAAATCTACGAGTCTAGAGATTCAGAGAAATTTCTTAATTTTCTTACCATAGCAGTACATTTGAATTCCAGCGATCGCTATCAATGGATACGTATAGCTGAAATGCATATTGCCCAAGGAAATTTACAAAGAGCGCGTATTTACTATACACGTGCCATTAAAATACACGATTCAGATTATGATTTACGTTTGCGCAAAGCTCGTCTATTGGAAATGATGGGTCTTAAATCAGCAGCCATGTTTACTTATTTAAAGATGATACCACATTGTCCGCCAGAGGCTCATGAATTATGTTTAGTAACGGCTAAAAATGTAGCCAAATATTTTCATTCCTTAAACAAATATGTGCAGGCATATGAAGCAATGCAAAATGCTTATTTGTTATGTGCACATATTTTTACTTTGGAAGACTTGAACTTATACATGGAATTGGCTATTTTAAACAAAGAATACAAAACTGTAAGTTGCAAAAGTTTCTAGTCAAAAATTCTTATTTTAAAAAATTTATTTTGTTAGGTCCTGGATTGTCTCAAAGAACGTACCAATTTAGAATTAAATGAGCAAGATGATTTGATAATCTATTGTGTAATACCCGATGATTTTGTACCCGATTTTCGTGTTAAACTCTGTGTAGCTTTAATTCATTTAAAGTCTGATCATTTACTCGGATATTTAATACAAAATATACATGAACATATTCCACCATTCGAAAACGATCGCTTAAATTTATATTGTGACATAGCCGAAGCTTTAATGCAACAGCATAAATATGCCGAAACCATAGCATTGCTTAGGCCTATTACTGATGGTGATTTTATTGAATGTCCTGCATTTGTTTGGCTGAGACAAGCTGAGTGTTTACGCCATTTGAATCGTTGTAATGAAGCTATAGAAAGTTACTTTAAAGTTGTAGAACTGGCACCATTTTGTTATGAGGCAAAATTCACACTATCAGCTTTACTAAAACAACAGGGGCGGCATATAGAAGCTGTCAAAGCTTTGGAGCAATCTGGCGAACAAGAAGGACAACCATTACATGCTCGCTTATTATATGAACGTTGCATAATGCTGCAACAAATTAATGAAATCGATGAATTTTTAGAAATCGGTTATGTTCTGCTGGGAAGGCAATCGATTAAATTACGTAACAGAGAAGAAATGCTGGCCGCCGCAAATGGTGGTTCATTTTACAATGCCGATGGTCTCAAGAATATTTTACAAATGCGCAATATTATAGGAGAAGATGCAGAAAAAGCTTTAGAGGTAAGTAAATCTACAAATGCTTCGGCAACCGATAATTTATCGGTCCATGATGAATATCAATTATTTTTGGAATTGATGCGCATAGGATTTTTGCATAAAAAATATAGTACATTACAACGTTTGTGTTTCTCTATGGTGACCACCAAACGTTTTGTATGCTATCATCCCAATTTGGAGCGCATCATTATACTGGCCTGTTATTTCAATAATGATTGTACATTAGCATTTTCGTATTTGAGAGAATTGATAACGAAAAATAGCTCCTCTTTACCTCTATGGAATCTTTTATCTTTAATGATACAAAAAGGACAAGATTTACGTTATCATCGTTATATAAATCGCCATTTGGCACGTAATCCTACAGCCAAACAAATGCGTATTTTTATAGCCCATTATCACCTACACTGCAGTTCATACAAATATGCTCTTAATGTTTATGTACCCATGTTCAAAGAACATCCCACAGCCCTGATAGCACTTTGCATAGCCTGTATATTTCAACAGCTTTCACTGCAAAAGAAGGTATTACGTAAATGCGCTGCAGTAACACAGGCCATAGCATTTGCTAACAAATATGCTGAACTAAGGACCAGTTCAAGCGTTAAACCTGAGAATTGCGTAGCTTATCAGGAAATTAATTATAATATTGGACGCATTTATCATCAAGCTGGTCTTTTTCATTTAGCTGTCGAATACTATGAAAAAGCTTTAAACTTTAAACATCCAATGTTGGAAGCCAATAAAGCTACACTGGGTTTAGAACAGGAAATCGCATTTAATTTACATCTTATTTATAAAGCCAGTGGTAATTTTACGAAAGCGCGACATTATCTATTTGAATATTGTGTTGTTTAAAATGGAATAAAATGTATAGAAAAAAGTTTGACATTTCTTTTACTTCTCTCTATAAAAAATCATACTCCCAAAGGCGAAAAAGCAAAAAATTAAGTTTGTTGTATTCTAAAACGCGCATTACTTTCTATAAAAAATTAGGCAAAATTAGTGGACAAATAATATTTTTATTATAACTATAAACTTTATTTCTATTTCATTTTCTAGTTTAAACTTAATTTTAAAGTTTAACTCCCATTTCTAAAAGCATTTTCCTATAAACGCATCTAAGTTTATCAGTTTTATAGCATTGTTAATAATGGGTGGATGATCGTTAGTTGTTAATTATATCATAAATATGGTCTGCCATTGATTCCACTTATTGTTTAAGAAGATTGGAATCAATTTCTTTCCAAATTTGTATTTTTTTAGTTTCAGCTCTGTTAAAGTCATTACGTTTTCGTTTCGGGCATTATTTGAATAAACTTTAAGCGTCATGTAATCCCACAAGTTTATCGTTGTTGTTGGAAAGCTGGAAAGTATATGTACATTTATAAATTTTAGTTCATATTGTTGTTCAACTGCAGGCCAAGGAATCTGTCAATAGTAGGAACTGCTTACTTAGCATTTCATTATGTTCCTTTATTTATTGGGAAGGATCCTTGTTTCCTCAAGTAGATGGTGACTTGAGAACATTTGTATAGAGCCCATTATGGTTCTTAAGGCTTTATTTTGACAGCTTTGAACATTTTTCCACTGCGTATCACTTAGCGATAGTGTCCACATTGAAGTAGCATAATTCGCCACTGGCGGGTAAATCATTTTATATGTAGCCAATAAGGTTTCTTATCCATACCCTTATGGATAAGAAACCTTATTTCTATTTCACATCTTGTTCGTAATTGTAGTGGCAAATGCTGAAGACGTGAATAGGCTATCAAATGTAACTCCCTATTTTTTTTGGGGTGGTTAACTGTTGAAGTTTGCACTCCATCGACCGTGATTCCTAAATTAATATTCACCTCTTTCGTCCAGTTAGTGAAAAGTTTTGCAGTTTATTTCACTGGTGAAAGTTTTAAGTTTAGTGCAGTGAAGAAGTTCCTCATTGGGTTTAATTTCGATTGCAAGTAAACCAATCCAGCGGAGGTATGAATTATGTATTGCAGCGTTAGTTTACAGGAAAATGCAATCGCCATCTATTTTTACATCCATAAAAAAAACGAGTATAAATCAGGACCTTCAAAAAATATTTTTTGTCCGTCAGAAAATTACCTTTTCCCACTTCTCTTCCCATTTCATGTATTTTCGTGCGAAATTTAGACGATTTATTTTATGCTGTTTTTTGAGTTGACTTGCACTCTGGCTTCTGGATTTAGTTTGTGCTCTATTTGTGTAGAATTCAGTAATGCTTCTTGTTTTGTAAATTAATCTGCGTTTATTGGAATATTCATGAGTGTATATCCGTTTTTAATGAAATTGTGATACTAGAAATGTAGACGAGTTTAAGTTTCGAGATTGGATTTTGTCGACCTAACGGGAACCGGTCCACAATGTCCTAAAGTTGATAATCTCGGGTTATAAAGATATTTAAAACGTTCCTGATTCCTTATATATGAATAAATTTTAAAGATATGTAGGCTTTCTCTTTTAATTTTGGAAATATTTAACTTAAAAAATTAACAAGTAAAAATTTTATAGTCGTTCAAGCCCGACTATGTTATACCCGACACCACATTGTTGGTTGTAAATGACTGCTACAAAAATTTAGGAAAGACTCTCGCATAATTTGCTTTTCTTATTTATGTTTAATCTCTGATACATTTATGCGAAAATTTTGCGTTTTAAAAGGATTTTTTCTGGAGGGTTATTTGGGAGTTAGAAAAAATTTGGATGGCTGGTTGAATGGGACCTATAAGAAATAATGGCCAAATTTCCATATAATTTGGCACATCCCTTTAGAATATAATGACTTATTTTTACAAAATTTGGTTTTGTATAGGGCCTATAAGATAAAATGGACCGATCATAACCAATTTTAGATATCTTCTAAACTGCTACATGTACTTTGCGAACAAGCTTTAAATGGACAGCCAGCTGTACGAACGGACGGACATGCTTAAATCGACTCTAGAAATTGATTTTGATTTTTGATCGATTTTTTCGCAGTTTTTTTTTTTTTTTTTTTTTTTTTTTTTTTTTTGATACAGCGGGTCCAAATTGTATTCAATTATTACAAATATTTTTTATTTTATTAAGATATGAAGAAATTTTGTACCTTTTTTCTAATATCTTCATAGATGGGACGTACGTTTCCTAATTAATATTTTTCTTAGAAAGATTGACTTCTGTTTTTGACGTCTAAACTTTTAACAGCGTTTAGAATCATTTTGAGCCCTGTATGTTTTTAAACCTGAATTAGATTTAACTTTTCGTACCAAATATTCCGAATACTGAGTTAACATTAAACATAATCAAGTAAAACTTGGGTTAAAAGTTTTAAGGAAAAATGTCTGTTTAGAATTTAAATAACAAATTTGCGAAAAACTTGGGATTTATGAAACCCGGAAAATTTATTTTTTTTTTTCACATTTCGTGATTCGGAATTTTATGGATTAACATTTCTATTTGCCACACAAAAACATATATAATTTATTGAATATCTGAACATCGGATTCAACGAAAGACCTCAATTATTGTCTCAATCTTTCCTATGAAACATATTTTATAAAAAAAAACAAAACTAATAGAAAGATTGGGGATCTTTACTTTGAGTTACCACAAGTTTGAATTGAAATAAAAAACGAAAATTTGTTATCAACAATAGAAAATCAATAAATATTTTACCAACATTCGCTCTTGAAAAGTTTTCAATATTTAGTTTTCACAAACGGCTCTATTTTCTTTTGAAAATGATCAAATAAATGTAGAAGCTCTTGTTCTTTAAGTTCAATACGTTTTTTAATATCGGTAATTGATTCTGTTTTAGGCTTTTCTCGTTGTAACAACTCATCCATAGATTCTATAATTCTAAATAAATTAAGAATCGGAATATAGTAATTTAAATAAAACAATATCGATTCCTTAGAGTTAAACTTACTTTCGATCTTCTTCTAATAAATTATCGCTCAACTTATGAGGTTTACGTGTGATATAGTTTTTATCTAAAAATTCTTTTAAATTATCTAAATTTCTTTCGTCTTGCAGAGAATGTTTTTCAAATTTTCGTGTAGTTTGTAATAGTTTTTTAGTTTCAATCTCCTGTCGCATTTTATCTATTTGATCAGTAACCATTCTAGAAGGTTCTAGAATTTTGAAATCGCCTACTAAAAGCGTTTGATTTAAAATCTCATTTTCATTAGTTTGTATGGCCATTTCCGCTGTAACCATTGGTTCCTTTAATTCTGTAACAATATTTAACATTTCATGGGTTGACTCACCCGTGTCACCTCCACTTTTTCTAATAAATTTTCTTTTATTTGTAGAATTATTTGGTGTGATTACAATTTTGTTAGCTGGCATTTTTGTTAACGAAGTTATTGGTAATTTTGTTTTTCTAACATAATTTCCCATTTGATTTTCCTTTCTTGCTATAAATTTTGGTTTATTCTCAAATGTTCCCATAACAGATGAAGGTTGTTGCTTGTCAACTTTTAAAGTAAATTTCGATTTATTGATAATTTTATGGCCTGGAGCTGTATTGTTAACATTCATTTCATCGATTTTTCTAATTACAGCCGTGACCATTTGTCGGTTAGATTTTTTGAAATTTTTGTTAGATTTAATCATTTTTTGAGGTTTTCAATTTCTTGATTTAAAAGTTCAAATAGAAATTTGTATAAATTTTTCGAAAAATTTTAAAATCGCGTTAATACTTTTTTCCGGATTTTAGTTTTAAATTGAAATGAAAATGATATAAATTTCAATAATTATTAGATCGATATGAAACATTTTTATAGGGTGAGATCGAAAAATTCAACCCGAGTATTATTTGATATTTATAAAACATGTCAGTTTCTATGTTTAACTAGTTTTTATCCTCTGACTCTATCCGTTCTAAAATTTTATTTAATATTTGCATTGCATGAGAGCTACGTCTTCTTTTGATCCTAACCGTCCTCTATTTTGTTCAATAAACTGTTTGGAACCAATTTTGAGAACTTTCGCTGTTAAGTTATTATGATATTCGATAATGATGATTTACTTTGTAAGGGCTATCGCTTCCACATGTCCTATCGGTTCTACATTTTGTTCACTAAAATAGTTCCTTGTGAAAATGATTGGTTCTTAATTTAAGAACTGTCGCCGTTATAGTTTTTTAGATATTTGATAATCATTATTTGCTTTGTGCAAAAGGATCTCTACCTCTGTTCCTATCCGTTCTACATTTTGGTCAGTTAAAAACATCCTTAGGAAAGTGAGTACGAGAATTTCGCAGACAACAGTACAATCGATGGCTTGTTGAGAATTTTTCAACATTAGATTACGGCAACTCCAAATCGCGATATATACCTTCATATAGAAAGGTGGGGTTCCCGAATCATAATTAAAAACTTAAGTATCTTATGGTCTTCACCAGTATATAACGTATATATTTAAAGTCAAAAGCACATGGTCAATATATAAAGCCCACCTTAACGGTAACCAATACCGCTATGCGAAGCCTTGGAATTCACTAATGTTCAAGAGTGAGACGCAAAACTCTCGAAGACAAGCAAACAGAGTAAAGCCTGATCGTCTTTAAGAGATAACAACGATGCTTCCACTGGAATAAAGTTGATGTTTTTCATAATTTTTATGTTTGCAAAAATATATTTGACAAACTGTATGTGAGAGAGTAATTATTTTAATTAAATGATTCTCTCAGTTACCCTTCTAGTTTTATTCTATGGTTACTGGTCTTAAATATATTCGCATTAAGAGCGATTATTTATGAATCCTTTAATGGCTGTAGCCTTTAGTCAAATTCAAATTGTGAATGCAATTAATATTTTAAAAAATTTAATTTTATTTTTTAATTTATTAAATAAATTCTTATAATATTAAAAAAATCCAAAATTTCAAGTACTTCAAATCCCAGCTTAAGATGGACTCACAAGTTTGTAAGATTTTTTAAAGCCTTTGAAAAGCTTTTTTTCATTTTTCCAAAAGTAGTTGGAGCTTTAAAAAAAATAAATTTATTTTAATTATTTAAAAAAATATGGGAAAAAAATCTATAAATGAGAAATTACTTGTTTATTTGGATCAATTATTTGTTTGCTATTTTGATTAATAGTTTTAATTACGTCATCTATATTCTACCAATAAGATTAAAAATAAACTTTTTATTTGGTAAAGAATACTTTTAATTTTTATTAAAAAAAAATATTAAATATTTTTATATTTCAAAAAACTACCATAATTATTAATTTTATGGTTTTATTTGTTAAAGCCGTTTATTGTGACAATAATATATTATTTTAATAGCTATTTTAAATAGTTATTTTTTCAAAATTTTTATAATTTAAATGATAAATAAGAAAAGTAATTACTTTTATTGATTATTTTTAATTAATTAATAAATTTCATTAATTCTATTAAATAAATTTGGTTTAGTTGTGAGTTTATTTATTATTATTTTTTATATAAATATATAATAAGGCATTTATAGTATTTGTTAGATCTGGTTTTGTTATATGAACAAAATACAACACTGTTAATATAGTTAAAGAATTTTAAATTTTTTGTTTAAACAAAAAGTTTATTAATGAGAGTTTTTAAAAAATTTTATTTAAAAATTGTGTATAAGAAAATTTAAATTCCATTAAAGGCGAATTCAGTTATTAATTCGCTCTTATCACAACTGAGTTTAAAATCGTTTATAGAATATTATTTATATAGAATCATTTTTAATTATTTACTTTGAATAAGTCCTTTGGTGTTGCATAAAAACATTAATTGATTTTTGGGAGTTTAAATTGTTTTCAAAATAATTTGTCTTTCAATCCAAATTAAATAAGGTTATTTTTCTAAAACTAGACTATAGGGCAAGATTTTATATATATTATAAATTATGTTCTCTCATTAATATTGAATTCCAATAATTTCATTCAAAATTGTTTTCGCTCCTCGATTGATTTATAAAAAATATCAAACAATTAAGCTCCGCAGAGGCACGAAGTAATTTTGGGAATTATAAGCTTGACTTGATTTCGAAAAAAAATCTCGTTACACCAAAACCAATAGACATTATTTCAAACTCTTAACCCACTTTGTACCAAATATACCAAAAATGCAAAGTTTTCATTACAAATTATTTGAATTTTTTTTTTTAATTTTAAAATTTTTGTTGTTCGGTATTCAATGGTGATATGGGTTTCAAATGAAAGCTCGAAATGTTGTCTACAAGTTTTGATATCAATAAAAATTCCATTATATAGATAACTATTCGAGATATCGGCGCTTTTATGGTCTTAATAAAAAGTTTGTAAAAAAGGTTCTTATCTCTAGCATTCGAAAGTTCTCTCTTCAAGTAGGGCCATTCTTATTACTTTTGCTGACGTTGTTGTGTTCGGATTGCCATTGTTTTACAGAGACCGCAAGCATAACATGTTGTTTCTTTTACAGACTAGTGGGTTTCTCAATCGGAACCGAAAATTCCAATGATGGGGAAAACAAATGTTCCATAGGCTTCTCGAAAGTATCAGAATCTGTATGTTTAAAGTCTGTTAGTTTTATTACATTCAAATTGATTGGAAGATTATCACATTTATTTATCAATTTTGGCATCTATATAATCAGATCTTATAGAATTTTTACGTTTTGTGTATAGCAGTGAGGATTGTTTGGTAATCTTATTATCACTACCAAATATAGAACTTAAGGCCCCTGGTTCAACGTATTCTTAACATTCAAAGGAAATAGAAATTGTAGAAGCTTAATTCATGTTAAGGTTATTTAGCTTTTCCTTTTATTGTTTATATTTCAAAAATACTGCCAATGAATATGTTTTTGACCCATATTATTCACCGATTCTGATTCTAAAATATTTGGTGAAGGTGTAGCACTAGAGCTTTTAGCATTTGCAGCTTTAATATCTAATTTAAAAGGTTATTTACGATTTTAAGCAGAAGTATTTCTTCTTAAATCATGAGGATTTTGATTCACAGCGAAATCATTAACACACGCTGTTCTTGCAGGCATTTCATTATATTCTTCGAACCCTTCATTTTACAAACCACGTGGAGAGAGCAAATGCTTCTGCTTCCCAAACTGCGTTATTAAACAGATTAGAATGATATTTTAGTTTTTTCTATTGCCCATTGAGTTTTTTTAATTGAAACTTTAGAATAATGAGCTCAACTAAAGAGGAAGAAGGAGAGCACACTTTAAGCTATAATAACAGTGTTGTATTCATTATAATTTCAACTCATTTTCATTTTAATTTAATGCGATAATTTATAGTTAATTAATAATTTTTGTTCGTATATTTTTTGTTTCATTATTTTGTTAATATTTGTTTTTCAGTTTTCTTCTTTTTATTAATTTTATTTTGTGATCGTTATTTATTGTTCTTTTGAGTAAATTTTCTTTAAAACTATATTAATTACGTTTAATATTTAATATTTATTAAACTAATATAAGTATAAAGAAAATAAAAATTACAAAATATGTTTGTATGTAAAAAAATGGTTAAATATTAATCAATTAATCATTTAATCAATCAAATAACTTAACTACTAGTAAAAGTAGTAGAAAGTAGTAATTGCAAATCTACAATTAACTTCTTACAACTTGAATTTATAGATATTATGCAACATGAATTGCAATTACAAATATACACATACACAAAACTACTAATTCCATAGTTCCATTCAAAAACAAATTATAATGAATATGATTCTGTTTATATATCATTATTTAAATAATTATTTTTGATATGGTTGTTGTTACTACAATACAATACGTTTAACACCACAATCCATACAAAATTTAGCCTGATCGAGTAGAAATTTACTACCACATTCATGACAGAATTTTGACATTTTCATACTTGTGCTCATGGTAGAGTTTGAGGTGGTGTATTGCTGTAAAGATTCTAAATTGGAGTGTGAATTTGTGTTTCCTGTCAATGTAGGATGAGAGGGCTGTACATCGTAATTATTATTATTATTATTATTATTATTGTTACGTTCGTAACGCATTAGATCATCTAAATCATTGGTTATATTATTATTGTTATTGTTATTACTGTTGTAAAAATGTTGTGACTGTTGCTGCTGTCTTTGATAACTATTGCTATTGGTGTTGATAGATGGTAAAGCATGTTCGGAACTGCTACTAGATGAAGCGCTTAATTGTCTTGATCGTCCCAAAGAAGTTTCTTCCGTTAGAGGACGATTTATCAGTGTATTAGCTGTATTTGAGGTCATAGGCCTTGTGCGACTAGAGTTACGTTGGGCTGTTAATTCCGAAGAACGTTGGCGTGAGAGACTTTAAAGAAATAATATAAATATTTAAACTTGAACAAATATTTATTATCACTTACCTTCCATAGGCTGAGTCTGCACTCGTTTTTGAACTAACACCCAAACGGGAATTTGGTGAAGACAAAGGATAACCATCTAAACTGCTTAATTCATCTGAATCTCCATATGCATCACCACTTGGTGTACCAACTGCTCTATTAATTTTTCCCATATTGCGTGTTGCTGTTGTTGTTGCTGCCACATTAGTATTCATATTGACATCTATAGGTGCAGTTCTATGCTCCATTTGTAATCTTAAATTACTGCTCATTTCTTCACTCATTTGTCGGAAATCTTCTTGCATTTGTTGCATTAAATTTTTGGCATTATTCAACTGCACATTGGGTAAATGTTCATTTGTCAAGTGGGTAGGGAAATTCTTTGATCTACACATATTTTGTGTAGTATCTGTATCATCATCCGATATTTTGCTAAACTTATTATCATGTGCCGCATCCACTTCTACCTCAACAACTGTCTGAGGATTACCCACCATATTACGTATAGAATTGGGTGATATGGGTGATTTATCCAAATCATTTTGTTCCGTTTCAATGCTAATGAAAATCTCACGTTTTTGATTCAGGCATTGATTATCCAAACCTTTGAATTCTTCCGTTTTCGAACCCAAATTAAAATTATCCTTTGATTCGGTAGCATTCGTAAGTTCATCATATTTATTTCTTGATCTAGTGTTGAGAGAAATGGAATTAAATAGACTTTTTGGATGTTGAGGCAGTGCGGGAAATTGAAAATGTTGTGAACTGGCAGAGTGTGTTTGTGGTGTTAGGGGTGGGAATGTTTGAGGAGAGGAAGATTTTTTAAAATTCGTAGAGTTATTGTGCATATTTGTAGTAGTGTTTTGTGTTATAGAATTCGGCATTAACATCGATCTTTGTTTTTTCGATGTGCGATTCATTAGAAATTCTCTACAATCTTTGAATAGAGGAAATTGTTCTTCATCATTTTCAAACGATGATAGAAATTCCTCGAAATCAAAATCATCGAAGGCCGGCAAAGGTGGTATAAATGGTGCATCTATGGAATTAGCTTGCAAAGAAGTTAAACGTTCAAAAGCCTTTTCATGTTCCTTAAGAAGATTACGATGACGTATAGTAGCTTCACCTTCCAGAGAGGAACGATTGGCACCTTCATCGTCGGCCGAACAGGAATCACCTTCTGGCGAAGCATCATATAAAAATTGATTACGTCCCAAACGCATGCGACGTTTTAGGAGATTGCGCCCTTCAGCCGAGTTACGTTGACTGTTCATTGCAGAGGGTATGGGTTGTTGTGGGAGCTGAGTTTGAGTTGAATTAAAATTATTGTTTTGTTCATGTTGTAGCTGTTGATGTTGCGGTGTTGAAGGTTGTTGTTTTACAGAGGGCAAAAACTTAGCATGTTGCTGCTGTTGTAGACTAGTGGTCTTCTTGGCCGGTGCTGAAGATTCCGATGACGAGGAAGAGAAATTTTCCATTCGAATCTCGGAAGCATCAGAATCTGATTGTTTAAAGTCTGTACGTTTTATTACATTCAAATTGATTGGAAGATTATCACATTTATTTATCAATTTAGGATCTATATAATCAGATCCTATCGAATTTTTACGTTCTGTGTATATCAGTGAGGATTGTTTGATAGTCTTATTATCACTACCAAATATAGAACTTAAGGCCACTGGTTTTGGAGATTTAGGTACGTTTTGTTCCTGATTTTGACTTAACGTATTCTTAACATTCAAAGGCGTTAATTGTGGTTGTTTTTCAGTTTGAGATTGTTGTGGTTGTTGTTGAGTTTGATATTGTTGCGATGGTTGTTGCAGCTGCTGCTCAGGTGTGGAAGGTTTTGTTAAAGGTGTAGCTGGTTTTGAAATCAAAGGAGTTAAACGAACTTGTCCATATTTGCCCGCCTCCATGTCATTCGTTACGTGCTGTGTTGCGGTTGCTGTTGTTAAATTAAAATTGTTGTCATAGTTTTCCACACTCTCAGTTGCTGCCAAAATATCTGCTTTAATATTTTTAGCAGAATTTTGTTTACTTAAGTTATTACTTTTATCCTTTAATTCCTTAGCATTTAAAGGACCATCGAGATTACTTAAGGGAGTAGAAATCGTGGAAGCTGTGGGTGATGTGGTCACCTCCAATACGTTTTCTTTTTTAGCTTCATTATCTACATTAACATTGTTCAACTTTTCCAATTCATGTTCATATTTCAAAAAAACGGCCAATGAATCAGTTTTTGAGACATATTTGGAAGCGGTATTATTATTTGCCGATGTTGATTCCAAAACATTTGGTGATGGTGAAGCACTAGAGCTATTAGCATTTGTGGCGTTAATATTCAATTTTAAAGGCTGTTTACGATTTGATGCAGAAGTATCCCTTCTTATCACACGAGGACTTTTATTCACAGCAAAATCATTAACACACACCGATCTTACAGGCATTTCATCATATTCTTCAGGCTTCAGGAAATTTGTGGATATGGGACCTTCATCCGACAAACCACGTTGTATGGTGGGACGATGTTTTTGGGCAAATAATGGTGGACGTGTCGATAGCAGAGGCGATCTGCGGGGACCTCTTAGAGAAGAGGTTCTTCTGAAACTAGAAGATCTCGTCAGAATAGGTGTTTTTTGTGTTTGTTGTGGTATTTGCGATGTTGTCATGAGATTAGGTGTGGTATTTGGTGTTGAAGAGCTGAGTATAAGAGATGTAGACATTTTATTATTGCTACTGGGTGTAGCCGGCATACATGGCAGTTGTGGTGTTGTTGGTATATCGACTGAGTCGGATGTGGACGAACATAATTCCTCGAGTTGACGTTTAGCCGATAAAAATGGATCATAATTATCGGGTAAACCGCTAAATATATAAAAAATGTGAATTATAATACGTATTAGTATTTGTAATTATTATATGAATATTGAAATGTATCGAATTTTGAATATAACTTGCAATACTTCTGCACCATTTAAAATACACTAAAAGAAAACAAAAATATAAACAATGAAATCAATACCCACCTGACTGTAAATGACTTGTTACGTTTCAATTGTGGTGGCTCTTTTATAACCTTAATCTCTTTATTAAACACTTCAATAGGTTTTTCTATTTCCTTATCTTCTTCCATTCCATTTTGCTTACTATTATTTTCATGATACTTGAATTGTTTTACACCTTCATCTTGAGACTTGGGATTATCATTTTTACTAACAACTTTTATTTGTGGTGCTGACCATACGCCACAAAGCTCTAGACTTTCTTTTGACAGAGGAATCATAGCTTTCATCGGAAATGTAGTGGTACAACTTGCCGACTGACGCAAAACTCTTTTACGTTTAGGTTTTGAAATACTTAAAGACTTAAGAAATTTATTTTCAGTATTAGGGGTACAGGGAGTAGTCCTTGACACTAGAGAAGAGGTGGATGGTGGAGGACTAGAAGGTGGTGGTAATCTTAAAGATTTTGGTGTTCTAGGACTATCGTAATGTTTTTTTATAAGCTTTAAGCCATTATTTCTCTCCGAGTTATTAAATAATTCTTTAAAATCTGTGAAATCAAAGGAATTTTCAGAAAGATCTTTTTCTAATAAAGCAGAATTTGAAAGTTGTTGCAAGGATTTCAGATTAGTATCCCCAGATTTTTCTCTAACAGCAAATTCTGGTAATTGTTTAGATTCTTTGCCCGATTTAAGCCTAAGTTCATCGGAATCTGTAAGACAATCCTTATAGATTTCTAACTCCATTTGTAAGTTTTTCTGATCAGAGTAATTTTCTGCAATAATTTCGTCAGGATTTTTTAAATTTATTTCCTTCTTTATATCGTTTATCTGTTCAAATTTATAAATTTCTTTTTGGCATTTCCGGTTAGGACTTTGTGGTATATTAAGATTCGGTATCGAGAGTAATATGGAATTATTTGCTATTTCAGAATTGGGTTTCTTTATTACAGCTTCTTTAAAATTAATTTCCCTCTCAAAACTGGAATATTCGGCAGATTCTTTTAGAGAATTTAAATCTTGCGGTTTGACATCTACAGTTTTATGATATTTACAGTCACTCTGAACGATATTTTCGGTTAAATTGATTTTATTAAAATCTTTTCTTTTAAAATACTCTTCCATAGTTATTTTCCCAGTCGAATCAATTTGTTTTCCTTTGATATGTAAATCGGAAATTGGCAATATATTTTCACAATCTTTACTATTTCGCGATGATGAATTAAATGTTAAATTTGTTTTTAAGTCCACAATATCCGCAGTCATTTCATGTTTTGCTAAATAAAATTTTCAAAGATTTTTAACGATTTATTTCGGTTTAATATGTTTCAAAACTTGAAAAATGGTTGAAGATTTATCTGTTGTTATTCTAAATTTCCTGTATGTTTTTTATGCAATTTAATTAATGTTATTTCTTCTTAAGTTATGCTACGTTTAATATAATTTTTTTTTCGTCTGTTATTTCTTTTGAAAAACTATACGCTTGAACTTGCATTAGTTCGCATGTTTTTGCAACTGCATATGGCTAATGTTGCACTATGGCTCCGATTAAAGAAAAATCACAAAAATTCTAAATTATAAATATGCTGTATTCGAAATTTTCAACTTTTCTTTTTTTCTGTGCCATAGTGCACTATAGAGTTTCAAATAATTAGCAGCGAATTATTGTGCATTTCATCTAAATCTTTGTTATTGTTCTTTATGGTTATAATGAAATGGTCTTTAAAAATAAAATAAACAGTTGTTTATGTGTGTAGTTACCCTGTAGTTTTTGAAAGTCATAGTCTCTGCTGACCCTATTGTCTTCAAACATTCATCCCCACCAACTGTGCCGTAAAAAGACAGATAATAATTTATGTGAGTTCCCCAATACACATTATCGCCACCAAGTGTATAGCTAAAAGACAGTAAAGACCAGGTTTTCGCAAAGAGACAATAAGGCAAACCCTTGATAAATTAACTGGACAAAAGCTTAGAAGTGTCCCTTTATCCGATAGTCTAGGATGTCTACTTTGGGACTATCACCAAAAACTGCTGGGTATTGTTCGATTGTGTGTATCTATATACACTGCAAGTGCTCATCGTTCATACAGCTGAAGTCATATGCAAAACATAAATAAAATTTATATTTCTTTACATTATAGGCAGCGGCTCTTGTGTTTAATCGTCTTACTTTTTCAATTATTAATAAAAAAATAATTAAAACATTTTAAGTATTGTGTGTTACTTATAGAACAGCGAAAAGTTCAATGCTATTAAATATACTATGGTGTGTGTGTGTGAAATGATAAAAAATATACATAAACTAGATATATTTGAATATTCTGAATCTTCTGCACCCTCCGCTAGATACATATTCATTCATATTTTTTTAAAGCGCTGGAATGTATAATATGTTTTATAGGCAGCTGTACTTAAATTATTTTTAATAGTACAGCTCACAGTTGATGATCTTAACAAGAATAACATTGAGAAGTTCATTCATGTCATTCCATAAAAGAGTTAAAATCACGACAGGGAGAGTGAGCAAAAATATCTGAGAATTTGTTGTAATGAAAACTTTTAAAAAAGCCGTTTAAGGGGAAATTTAATTTCCTTAAGCATCTTGCACCTTCGAGACCATCAGAATATAATTCGATTGCTTATGATCGTATAGGTGTGACAATATGCTTGATTGAAAGAATACAAGATGGTCTGTTTCCTTATTACCGAAATTTTATCCTATTTAACGTTTTCAGAGTGACGCTTTACCCAGGTTAAAACCAATTTCTAATGTTTCGCTATCTCGGCATTCACAAAGCAGTTTAGATCTAATCTGTCACCTAAAAGCTTTTTTCATAGAGCAAGCTTCTAAAAAATTCAGTCTAAATAAGGTACGCTTTCCAAAAGCACAAATATAAAAGCTTCAACCAATCCATTTGGGGATCCGAATCTAATCTATTCGTATTAGGTTCAAATATATCTTTCACAATAGGATATTGACCCTAATTCAATATTAGATATCGGTCTATAACTTTTAGTCTACTGAACCTTAACTGGTTTTGAATTGGCAAACTTCTCAGTCATAAATAAACTTCATGGCAACAAAAAATCAAGCTAAACTTAATCAAGTTCTGATCATTAGTTGGGATGTGATCGTGAAAAACAGAAAAGCAAAACATGTACCATGAAATTTTCGATCTTTTTCTATTTAAATAAATGATTATTAAAAGGGGAAAAATTATCATAAAAAGTACCAAAAAATACCATCATGTTAATTCTCACCCACTTGGATCCATATATACTAATATTATTTTATGTTAATGATATTAATTGTTTTTTACTTGGATCCATATATCCAAATTGAATGCCTTTATGTGAATGTACAGAATATAAAACTTTTACAAAAATAAAAAAGCACTATAAAACCCTCACGTGTTGATTTCAATCTATTTTAATTCAAATTATTTTAAGAAGATCCAAATTGTAGTTCAAAATCACGTATAAATTTAACTGGTACTATAAATCTTGTTGATTCCAATGCATTATGGGTCATGTATTTAAAAATAACCTCAAATGTTATGTAGATCTCATATATGTTATGTTTGGCTCCTTATGATGACAGCGAGAATTTTAAAATTTGATCCCAACCACTTTCTCGAGGAATTGTTTTATTAGACAAAATACCAGACGGGTAGAAACAAAGGGAGAGATAGCCCTCTGCAAAGGAAATAAAACTATTACAGTGAGAGTTTTAAAACTTGGATGTAATCAATTTCTAAGGGGATTGTTTTACTGGATAAAATATATGACAGATAGGATCAGGGAGGGAGATAGTTCCCATACAAATGAAATAGTAATTATGGAACACCTAAAGAACTATTGAAGTGAGAGTATTCAAAAATTTCATCTAAATTTCTTCAACAAGAAAAAGTTTTACTGAACAAAACTGAATGGATGGATAGAAAAGGGAGAGAGGCAGCCACCATAGGAATATGAATTATCGAGTATCTAAAAGGCTCTTGAACTAAAAGAATTAAAATCTGATCTCAATTATATTCCTAGAGGAAATTTTAACTGGACAAAATAAAGGAGGGAATAATATAAATGTTTGATCTCAATTTCCTCCGAAGGTAACAGGTTTACTGGACAAAATGTAGTACGGATAGGACCAGAAAAAATGTAACCCCATACAATGTCAATATTAATTATCGACTGCCTGTAGACATTTTATAGTCTTAATCACTTTCTTCAAGAAAATGCGAATTGGTGAATATTTAAAGAACTTTTCCCTGGCTGGTAGATATGGCCAGGGGAAATTACTTATCATACAAAAAAGCCCCTCATACAAACCAAGAAATCTTTGTCGAATATTTAAAAAATGATCTCATCTAGAGTTGCAAAATATTATCACTTTCATATGAAATGGTTTTACTGGAAAAAAATTAGATCGGACAGGGTCAGAGGAAGACGTACTTTCTATTCAAAACAAATATTAGTAAGTGAATATTTGATGAACTCTTACGGCGAAAACCTACCAATTTAGCCAAATTTACATTTTATGAAATATTTCTTAATGCACATCGCTATTTTAACATTTTTTCTGAATCTAAGAGACGAAGAAAAATTTTTGTACAGCAAAGCGTACCGGGTATAAGTAAAAAAATTATGAAAATTACGTTTTCTATAAAACAAAAATAAAATTTCAACCATCAAAAGTAAGTGAAACAAAAAAAATCTCAATTCTACAATAAAAACATTTCAATACCTTCAAATTTCACCTCATTATGATTAAAATAATCATCATTATCATCATTATGATCATTATTACATTCCAAAGCTTTTTGGAATACAAACGGCAAACGTTTGTCGCCCCGACATTTTGTTTTCAAAGACGACAAATCACTGCCAGATTTCTTTTGTTCTAATGTGGCAGCTATCGATGGTAAATTTATCTGCCGAACATCCGCTGTTGTCTTCAATATATGATAAGATTTATTTGGATTATGGATTTGTAATACATTTTCTTGATCTAATATTTGTTGCTGTTGTTGGTGGTGAAGGTGGAGGCGTTTTTGTTTTAGTGGTTTCATTTTAGCCGCTGTCAAAGCATCGAATTTTGTTGTTGTTTTTGAGGAGGAAGAAGAAGAAGTTTTAAGTTTTTTATTTATAGCATTTGATGTCATTTGTTCACCTCGAAGTTGAAATTCTGTCATTTGAATTTTAAGATTTATTAAGGGTTCTCCTTCTTCTTCTTTTTCTTCGTCTTTTTCATTTTCTTTTTGTTGTTGTTGTTGTTTATCTGTTAATACTTTTGTTGCTGCCACTGCAGTTGTTGCATTTGTTGTTGTAGGTGGCTGCAGAGTTTGACTTTTGTCACGAGTACATTTACGACTTCCCATAATACTGGAACAATTTGATTGTAATTTCTTTACAGCCGCTGCCACTGGTTCATTAATATTTCCTGTTCTGCAATTCGTATTATTTCTGCATGTAATTAAAAAGATTTTGAAATGATTTTGTTTTGTCTGTATAACTTAAGCAACGGGGGGGGGGGGGGTGTAAGTGGTTACAGATGAGTTCTTCTCTAAAGCGTTTAGTATTCAAAATAAGAATCACAACATGAAACAACGTGTAATTTTGACTGATAACTAACAAATTGTGTAATAAAATCAAAAAGTAACACACAAATTAAAAAAAATTACTAAAAATTTTCTAAATACGTTTCCAACTACAAAGTGGACTAAGTATTGCAAGTTATATTTAACACTAAAAGAGAGCTTTTACTTTAAGCTTTAATTAATATTTCATTCATATTCTTATGAGAACTTACCTTTCGCTGCATATGGATGAGGTCATGGACATAGACATTAAATCTTGGGTTTTGCTGCCGTTAGTTTTGGAAATTTTTGTTGTATCATCGTTATCATGTAGTTCATCAGTTGCACCGGAATATTTTTCACGATTTATAGAACGTTTGGTCCTAGAAGTTTATAAAAAAATTCATATTAATAAAAAGTTTTAAAGGAAATTACTAACTGGCAATGAGATCGAAAAATTCTTAACACACGTTATTTATTATTATTTATTTACAATAAATATATTGTTGATCGTATCAAAATTAGTGATCAAAAACATCTGCGTCATAAAATTATAAAATAAATCAACAAACGACTAAGATGGTCCTACAAAAAGTGGACCAAGCATTTAAATATTTGCCATAACAGCAACGGGAGAACTTTTCCATTGATAGAACACATGGTTCAGGTAGAAGAAATGGTTCAGATGATGTTTCTAAAGCCGAATAAAATATAAATAATTTTCAAAAGAGCTCTCAATACATCCGGTGGTAAAGATAGCTCAGTGCTTGGACTCGTACGAAAAGTGGAAGCTAATGCAGGTTATAAAACATATAAGGCTCAAAAAAATTCCTGACTGGTGCACTGCTTAAAAATTAAGAGGTCAAATACAGAGCACGGATATTGAAGTAAAGTTTTCTTTAAAAAATATATTCTTGCTGTATAATGGATAACAATTTCCTGAAGAAAAGCTGTCAAAATTTCCCCCAAAAAAATGTTAATTTGACGGGCTCTATAAATTCGGAAATTTGGATCGAGGAATGTTTAAAAAAAGTTTGTTTCCACTCATAAGACTTCATTATGTGTTCATTTCATTTGGCCTGACTTGGCAATATGTGGTATTGCTTGCTTTATGTTACACACTGTTGCATATTTCTATAAACTAATTTATTTTTTCTCTAAATTTATTTTATCTTTGTTGTTCTAATCTAAAAATAAAGTTGAAGTTTTTAATAACAGGCAACTTAACGGTACTTTTTTAAAATAAACAAAATATATTCTTTGTCTTGTTCTTTGCCTCATGCCTGCGATCAAATGTTATTGTTGCTTTTTTATGTGGACTTTTTCTATAAACGCAGATGTGAAAATTGCTTTTTTGTCCGATCAAGAGAAGATTGAAATTAATTTCTTTCATGACCACGGATGTTCAAGTGGATAAAATTAACATAATAGAGAGATAAATCTTATAAAACAAGAATTTAACCATAAAAAGTTTAATTTTACAGAAATAAGGAACAAACTAAATCTTCATATGACTTCAAAAAATTTTGCTAACAATTTACGAAAAGATGTAAATATAAAATGGATGAAGCAAAAGTGTAAGTCAACGCTCAAAAAAAGCATTAAGAAAATCACCTAAAATTCACTATACATGAAATAAGGATGGAAAAAGGTGTGGAAATAGGTAATTTTCTCTGACGAAAAAAGAAATGCAATTTAGACCATTTGAGTTCAAATGCTGTTTGGTTGTCAAAACCTTATTTTGGGCAGTGGTAGTGTAATGGTTTGAGCAGGTGGCAACAAACATGAAGAGCACAATTTATAATGAATTGCTGACAGATGCTATTCTCTCTTTTATGGATGGAAAACTGGATGAAGATTGCATCGTTTAACGAATACAGCATATCACTGTTGGACTGGCCGTCTTGCACTCTGGACTCAGACGCTCTTCTTTTTTATGGATGAAAAAATGGATGAAGATGTCACATTCCAGCAAGATAATGCTGCGTTACAGCAGTTAGGTAGGGAAGGGTTGAGCATTATTGTCAGATTTAAAATGTACACCTTTACTCGGTGACCTAATGATCCATTGTGAAAAGCAGTCTACATCACGGTTTAACGAATGCAGCATATCACTGTTGGACTGGCCGTCTTACAGTCTGGACTCAAACCCAATGGAGAACTTGTAGAAATACTTGGCCCTTAAAGTTTATTTAAATAATGCCCAAAACGAAATCAGATCTTAAATTGGAAAATAAAGTTTGAATGGAAATGATTCCCTTAAGAAATTAATAGGAGCAATGTCATGTTATTAATTATGCTATAGGGACTGATAAACTTAAGTGCGTTTATAGAAAAATACCATAAAATGGCATTTACATTCTAGAATTAAATTAATATGAAATGTAAATGTAATTTTAAGGTAACAACATTTTAAATGAAGTCTTAGTTGATTTAGTGAAATTATTTTTTACCCACTAAATATTTTTCTGCTTATTTTTTTCTAATTCATTAAAACAAGTTATGTGAGTTTTAGTAATATGCACCAGTGTAGCTACCATTTTGTGTAATAGGTTGTCCTCATTAATATATATATATAGATTTTTTATTTGATAAAAATATCTGATGCACAGTAATATACTTAAAAAATGTTATAATCGTCTATAATTCGACTGTTTTCCTATAACTATTATATGCTGAATCGAGTTTCCTAATTTAACCTTGGAAACATCTAGGGACAACAATGTATATAAAGATATCACAATTAGATAGACGAAGGGACGACTCCAATGAATTCTTTCTGGAGTTACATAGGAGTTACAATGCTAAAAGTGAAGGGTATATAAATTACAGTTAGAACATATGTTAAGATATTTCCGATATCACTTTTGATATTTACACAATTTTCCTTTTATTTTATTTAAATATATACAATTTGGAATTTGGTGAGAAGGAAAAAAAAAGGATTAATTTTTCTTAAACATTTAAAAATATTAAAGTATTTTTCTCTCTATATCTCTCAAAAAAAACGGAAAAATAATTTGGGATTCTCTAAAGAGTTTTCATGCAAAAATCAAGTTTCTCTATAGCGAAATAAAGAATTTTTTTATTAACAACCATCGAAAAGAACCTGACTACGAATACTGTACAAGGTTCCAGACGGTTATTGAAGGTCTTTACAAAACCTTACCTTTCCTTGAACTTTTAAATATTCTTCACAATTCTGTAACACTCGTTCAATTAAAATAAAATAGAAAATATGTAAATCATATTAGAGGTTCTCATCCAATAAAAATCTCAGCTAATTTTTTAAAATAGCAAGTAGGAATACTATATTCGGTTATGCCGAATCTTCAATATCCTCCACCACAAATGCAAAGTGCATACAGAGTGTATGTACATACACAGTCACATATACATAAGTTATATAACTATAACAGTAATGAAGTATTTATAACTGAATATTAATGCAAAATTTTATTTTTTTTATAAATTTGTCGATTTGTAATCAATAATTTAACAAAAGTTATTCGCTTGAATTTAGAGGCTGCCCCTATAGTTTTTACATGCATAAATAGGAACGTTCTCAGGATAATAACGAACACTTAGGCCAAATTTAATTGAGTTCTGTCAATAATTTGGATGTTGGCGTGCCAACACCAGACAGACATTTGGACATGCGGATCGCCAGACGGTCATAGCTTAATCGATTCAGATTTTGATTTGAATATATATGTGTACATTATGGAGTCTTAAATGATTGCTAAACACGAAATGACAAAATTGATATGCCCACTTCAACAGGTGTGGTGGTGGAGTTTATATTTTTTTAAGGATCAATTATTTTAAATAAATTTTAACAAATCTTTTTTTCTCCTGAGTTACGAGAAACTGACAAAACTTAACTGTTTTAAACCATAAATTTAGATAAAATCCAATACTCACTTTAAACAAGGCGCTTTATATTTGGTACGAGCCTCTAAACGTGCCTTTGCCACATTGCCCTCGTTTTTAGAATTTCCCTGTTTAATGGCGGCCTGTAAAGCTTTCTCCTTGCACCATTCAACATGACGATCATACGCCTTAATGCCAAAGCATCTCTCGCAATGAGGACACTGTTCAGCGGGCGGAGGTTGTATGCCTCTTCTAGTCAAAGAACGTTCAGAAGAACGCATACGATCACGACTAAAGTTACCAGAAGGTGTATTGCTGTTAGAAGCGGCAGTAGTGGTAGTAGCAGAAATATTATTATTTGCCACAGCTTTGCGCATAGATGTACGAGCTGTAGATCTAATCAGATCTTCTGAGGGTTTTTTACGCACCAAAATCGGTGAGGAGACCTGAAAAAAGTTATGACATAATGATCGTTGTTTTAAAAAGTCTTTTATTTTTTTTTTTTTTTTTTTGTCACCTGTTGTACAGCTGGTTTTGGTGAATTTCCTCTTTCACTTCTAGCTTGCGTTATTGATGTACTTGACGTTGCCTTTTCGGGCAAACCATAGTTCTTGGGCAATGGATATGTTGCCAAATCGGTTCCCTCACGTCTTTGCCTTGATGAATCGAAAATATTACGTTTCTTAGTGGCCATTTTCTCGCATATGCCCACATGTTTTCTTAAGGTAACCGGATTGAAAGTTCGTGAACAAATGGGACATGGTACCAGTTGAACACTGGCATCTGTTTCGGGTACTTCAGTGGGTGGACTAATATTGTTGCTGTTATCTAAAATTGTATATAAAATATATTTTAAGCAAATATAAGAAAAGCTGATTTAATGTTAGAATAAAAGTTTAAGAAATATATTTATATAGATATTGACAACTTATTATTTTCGAATACAGTAGAATCTTGAATATTAAGCATATTAAAATTTTAAGATTGGGAAATCTTATACAACATTGGGGTTTTTAATATAATGAAAATAGTAAGAATGCTATATTAGATAATACGATCCACCACACTCGGATATGTTGTAATAAAACATTATGTTAATAACATATACTTCACACATTTGCACTCTAACACACATGAATTTATCATATTTTTATCATAATAGCAAACGGACATAACTAAATCGAATTAGATATTGATTTGATGATTTTTATTAAAGAAGGTCCATAATCCATTTAAAGGAAATATAAAATTAACTTTTTAAAAATTATGTCAACATGAGAGATTCCAAAAGATCTGGTAGGAAAGCAACTTGGTAAAAATATTTGGAAGAAAAGTCAAAGCTAATGCTGGTTTAAAAGTATACACGGCTCCTAACGCTGCTAATAAATTGAAAGACCAAAAACAAAGCACGGAAATTAAAGTCAATTTTTGTAAAAAAAATTATATTCTGGCCGCATAATAGATGACTAAACGTATGTTCTGGTAGATTTTTCGCAACTTCTTGATCTAAACTTTTATGTAGCTAATAATCTAGGGAATGTTGAAGAAAAGTTTAGCAGGTGCGGCTAAAGAAGCCAATCATTTGTTACAACGGGCTCTATAAATACGGAAATTAACATCAAGGAATTTTAACAAAGAAGGTTTTATTCATAAGACTTCTTAATTCATCCACTTATCTTTAACCTGACTGGACACCCACTCACTATGGTAAAGAAGACCTTAAGTGGTACTAGAACAATAATCTAGTATTTGACCAAGAGAGGTAAATCCTTGAAATTGCCCGTAGCTAAGACCAGTGGTGAGATATTTTGCTCTTGTTAAAAGAGAATTGACGAGCACAAAGGTGATATAGACAAAATCACTTTTGGAACCGATTAGGATCGATTTGGAATCACTATGTGTGGCCGATTTCCACTTGAGAAACATTGCGAACCAGTAAAACGTAAACATTTCTTTTCCTGAAATAGAAAAATATAATTCAAACTTCCATTGCTTAGCCCTCGTCTAAATAATATTCCACCTACATGAGCATTTCAAATCATTACACTAAATGAGAATTATTTTGTAAATATAATAATTTAAATCGTTTTAAAACAAAAGATCTGTTAACATGAAGAGAGACCATATCTGATCAAAATTTTAGATGTCAAAAAAACAACAACAACTAATCCATTCACGAAGATCAACAAAAGGCGGGTGCTACTCAAACGCAAAAAAAAAACTTTGAATTTGAAAACAAGTGAGAATGCTGTATTCGGCTATGGCGAATTTTCAATACCCTCTACTACAAATGAGAAATAAATACGTTATGTTTTATACATACACACTCACGCACACACTCACAGACATCTACAGTATATAAAAGTTTTTCTGAAATATAACACAAAAATATTTAATAAGAACCGATTTTTGGAATGGTAATGAAGTAGAATGAATGTTAATGGCAAAATTTCATTAGTCGATATTACAATTTTACTAAATTTCTTCTCTGGAACTTAGAGGTAGACTCAGATATCGGTCTTTATCTTTAAATAACATGAACCGGTTTTGTTGGTTTTACATGAGAAACTTTTTGGGACTACAATTATTACTCAGGCCAACTTTCATTGAACTCTGTACATTGTTGTGGATGTGAGCGTGACAACAACAGATGAAGAATCAGATAGACATATAGACATAGCTAAATCGTCTGAGAATTTGATTTGATTTGATTTGATGCAGAAATATAGATATAAACATTAAGGGTTCTTAGGTGATTTCTTCTTAGCGTTACACACGAAGTGACAAAGTTAATATACTCTCTTCACCACTTGCGTTGTTGTAGGGTATAAAAATGAAGAACGATAATTGAAAATTTTAGAATGGGAATGAATGAAACATATTTGTCTGCCACCAGGTTGACTGGTTGGCCATAAAAAAAATCGAAACTCAAAAGAAAAAAAAACAATAAATAAGAATAAAAATAAAATGAAAATAAAAATAAAATAATAAAATTAACTAGTGGGTGTCAATCAAAATCAGTTTTGTTGTTAATTGTATGCAAACAAACAACTGACATACTTTGGATCGATTATAAGAACTGAATACAAATACAACATTCAATATCTATATTATTCTTGTTCAATTTACTTAAGACAAAAGTGGTAAAAGCAAGTGTTTTACAAACATAAAAAATTATTTTTTTTTTTATATTTATAAATGGAAAACAAGAACAAGAATTAGAAATTGGAATATATTAAGATTATTTACTTAACTGTCGATCGTATGCAGATCTAGAGATAAATAAAATGTTATTTAAATTATAAATTAAGGAAATTATCATTTTATTACGTCTTGTTTTATAAAGAATTAATAATGAGTTATTAAAAATAAGTAAAAATGTATAGTCGGTCAAGCCCGATTATGTAATACCCTACACCACATCGTCGGTTAAAAATGGTATAATATGATTTTCTTATTTTTTCTTAAGTGAAGAAACATAAAATTTATAATTACATAGGGGCTACAAAAAATTATGAACCGGCCCTCGTATTATTTTGAACATCGATTTTTGCTTATATTTATCCTAATTTGATCAATTTTTTATTACAATACCCTTTAAAGTGATATTTGAAAGAGGGGGTTTTTATAGGACCTATGAGAAATAATGGACCGACGCTCTATGTATGTGAAGATAAATACGTATTTAACTAGCACAGACAAAAACCACATTTTTTAACAGAGCTGATTTTGCAGTTAACAGCGCGCTGTTAAGCATTTAACAGAATTTCTTAAAATGACTAGTGTACGAAAATGGACAATGTGAGCAACAGGAACCATGTTCCAAACATTTATATCATGGAAATGGCTCTCCAAGGTGCTAGTCATTGGTCCATAACAACAAACTACCAAAAATATAATTGGTATGCAATATATCGCTCTTTTAAAATATATCAAATTATTTAACATTTTTTGGAAGGATTGGTCAGTATGGAAAAATGGTGCCTGGTACACATATCACGCTATATAGGTATGATAGTCCTAGGTACTCCTAATGGAGCACGCTTAGTGGGATATCTGAAATAATTTTGGAATTTGAGAAAAATCGAGTTGAAAATCTTGAAATTTCTCGAGAGGATTTGTGAACCATGTGGGAAAATAGAAGTAGTACACGTTCCAGGACATATAGAAATGGTGCTCCAAAGGGTCTTTAATAGATCTATAATAGTGGAATAGGTGAAATAATTTCCAAATAATTTTAATTATTTTTTGAAAAAGTGAATTTTTTGAAAATTTTCTAAAATTGACAAAATTGGATGTGGTCAGTATGGAAAAATGGTGCGTGGTACACATATCACGCTATATAGGTATGATAGTCCTAGGTACTCCTAATGGAGCACGCTTAGTGGGATATCTGAAATAATTTTGGAATTTGAGAAAAATCGAGTTGAAAATCTTGAAATTTCTCGAGAGGATTTGTGAACCATGTGGGAAAATAGACGTGGTACACATTCCAGGACATATAGAAATGGTGCTCCAAAGGGTCTTTAATAGATCTATAATAGTGGAATAGGTGAAATAATTTCCAAATAATTTTAATTATTTTTTGAAAAAGTGAATTTTTTGAAAATTTTCTAAAATTTACAAAATTGGATGTGTTCAGTATGGAAAAATGGTGCGTGGTACACATATCACGCTATATAGGTATGATAGTCCTAGGTACTCCTAATGGAGCACGCTTAGTGGGATATCTGAAATAATTTTGGAATTTGAGAAAAATCGAGTTGAAAATCTTGAAATTTCTCGAGAGGATTTGTGAACCATGTGGGAAAATAGAAGTGGTACACGTTCCAGGACATATAGAAATGGTGCTCCAAAGGGTCTTTAATAGATCTATAATAGTGGAATAGGTGAAATAATTTCCAAATAATTTTAATTATTTTTTGAAAAAGTGAATTTTTTGAAAATTTTCTAAAATTGACAAAATTGGATGTGGTCAGTATGGAAAAATGGTGCGTGGTACACATATCACGCTATATAGGTATGATAGTCCTAGGTACTCCTAATGGAGCACGCTTAGTGGGACATCTGAAATAATTTTGGAATTTGAGAAAAATCGAGTTGAAAATCTTGAAATTTCTCGAGAGGATTTTTGAACCATGTGGGAAAATAGAAGTGGTACACGTTCCAGTACATATAGAAATGGTGCTCCAAAGGGTCTTTAATAGATCTATAATAGTGGAATAGGTGAAATAATTTCCAAATAATTTTAATTATTTTTTGAAAAAGTGAATTTTTTGAAAATTTTCTAAAATTTACAAAATTGGATGTGGTCAGTATGGAAAAATGGTGCGTGGTACACATATCACGCTATATAGGTATGATAGTCCTAGGTACTCCTAATGGAGCACGCTTAGTGGGATATCTGAAATAATTTTGGAATTTGAGAAAAATCGAGTTGAAAATCTTGAAATTTCTCGAGAGGATTTGTGAACCATGTGGGAAAATAGACGTGGTACACGTTCCAGGACATATAGAAATTGTGCTCCAAAGGGTCTTTAATAGATCTATAATAGTGGAATAGGTGAAATAATTTCCAAATAATTTTAATTATTTTTTGAAAAAGTGAGTTTTTTGAAAATTTTCTAAAATTGACAATATTGGATGTGGTCAGTATGGAAAAATGGTGCGTGGTACACATATCACGCTATATAGGTATGATAGTCCTAGGTACTCCTAATGGAGCACGCTTAGTGGGATATCTGAAATAATTTTGGAATTTGAGAAAAATCGAGTTGAAAATCTTGAAATTTCTCGAGAGGATTTGTGAACCATGTGGGAAAATAGAAGTGGTACACGTTCCAGGACATATAGAAATGGTGCTCCAAAGGGTCTTTAATAGATCTATAATAGTGGAATAGGTGAAATAATTTCCAAATAATTTTAATTATTTTTTGAAAAAGTGAGTTTTTTGAAAATTTTCTAAAATTGACAATATTGGATGTGGTCAGTATGGAAAAATGGTGCGTGGTACACATATCACGCTATATAGGTATGATAGTCCTAGGTACTCCTAATGGAGCACGCTTAGTGGGATATCTGAAATAATTTTGGAATTTGAGAAAAATCGAGTTGAAAATCTTGAAATTTCTCGAGAGGATTTGTGAACCATGTGGGAAAATAGACGTGGTACACGTTCCAGGACATATAGAAATGGTGCCCCAAAGGGTCTTTAATAGATCTATAATAGTGGAATAGGTGAAATAATTTCCAAATAATTTTAATTATTTTTTGAAAAAGTGAGTTTTTTGAAAATTTTCTAAAATTGATAATATTGGATGTGGTCAGTATGGAAAAATGGTGCGTGGTACACATATCACGCTATATAGGTATGATAGTCCTAGGTACTCCTAATGGAGCACGCTTAGTGGGATATCTGAAATAATTTTGGAATTTGAGAAAAATCGAGTTGATATCTTGAAATTTCTCGAGAGGATTTGTGAACCATGTGGAAAAATAGACGTGGTACACGTTCCAGGACATATAGAAATGGTGCTCCAAAGGGTCTTTAATAGATCTATAATAGTGGAATAGGTGAAATAATTTCCAAATAATTTTAATTATTTTTTGAAAAAGTGAATTTTTTGAAAATTTTCTAAAATTGACAAAATTGGATGTGGTCAGTATGGAAAAATGGTGCGTGGTACACATATCACGCTATATAGGTATGATAGTCCTAGGTACTCCTAATGGAGCACGCTTAGTGGGACATCTGAAATAATTTTGGAATTTGAGAAAAATCGAGTTGAAAATCTTGAAATTTCTCGAGAGGATTTTTGAACCATGTGGGAAAATAGAAGTGGTACACGTTCCAGGACATATAGAAATGGTGCTCCAAAGGGTCTATAATAGATCTATAATAGTGGAATAGGTGAAATAATTTCCAAATAATTTTAATTATTTTTTGAAAAAGTGACCATTTTTCCATACTGACCACATCCAATTTTGTCAATTTTAGAAAATTTTCAAAAAATTCACTTTTTCAAAAAATAATTAAAATTATTTGGAAATTATTTCACCTATTCCACTATTATAGATCTATTAAAGACCCTTTGGAGCACCATTTCTATATGTACTGGAACGTGTACCACTTCTATTTTCCCACATGGTTCAAAAATCCTCTCGAGAAATTTCAAGATTTTCAACTCGATTTTTCTCAAATTCCAAAATTATTTCAGATGTCCCACTAAGCGTGCTCCATTAGGAGTACCTAGGACTATCATACCTATATAGCGTGATATGTGTACCACGCACCATTTTTCCATACTGAACACATCCAATTTTGTAAATTTTAGAAAATTTTCAAAAAATTCACTTTTTCAAAAAATAATTAAAATTATTTGGAAATTATTTCACCTATTCCACTATTATAGATATATTAAAGACCCTTTGGAGCACCATTTCTATATGGCCTGGAACGTGTACCACGTCTATTTTCCCACATGGTTCACAAATCCTCTCGAGAAATTTCAAGATTTTCAACTCGATTTTTCTCAAATTCCAAAATTATTTCAGATATCCCACTAAGCGTGCTCCATTAGGAGTACCTAGGACTATCATACCTATATAGCGTGATATGTGTACCACGCACCATTTTTCCATACTGAACACATCCAATTTTGTAAATTTTAGAAAATTTTCAAAAAATTCACTTTTTCAAAAAATAATTAAAATTATTTGGAAATTATTTCACCTATTCCACTATTATAGATCTATTAAAGACCCTTTGGAGCACCATTTCTATATGTCCTGGAACGTGTACCACTTCTATTTTCCCACATGGTTCACAAATCCTCTCGAGAAATTTCAAGATTTTCAACTCGATTTTTCTCAAATTCCAAAATTATTTCAGATATCCCACTAAGCGTGCTCCATTAGGAGTACCTAGGACTATCATACCTATATAGCGTGATATGTGTACCACGCACCATTTTTCCATACTGACCACATCCAATATTGTCAATTTTAGAAAATTTTCAAAAAACTCACTTTTTCAAAAAATAATTAAAATTATTTGGAAATTATTTCACCTATTCCACTATTATAGATCTATTAAAGACCCTTTGGGGCACCATTTTTATATGTCCTGGAACGTGTACCACGTCTATTTTCCCACATGGTTCACAAATCCTCTCGAGAAATTTCAAGATTTTCAACTCGATTTTTCTCAAATTCCAAAATTATTTCAGATATCCCACTAAGCGTGCTCCATTAGGAGTACCTAGGACTATCATACCTATATAGCGTGATATGTGTACCACGCACCATTTTTCCATACTGACCAATCCTTCCAAAAAATGTTAAATAATTTGATATATTTTAAAAGAGCGATATATTGCATACCAATTATATTTTTGGTAGTTTGTTGTCATGGACCAATGACTAGCACCTTGGAGAGCCATTTCCATGATATAAATGTTTGGAACATGGTTCCTGTTGCTCACATTGTCCATTTTAGTACACTAGTCATTTTAAGAAATTCTGTTAAATGCTTAACAGCGCGCTGTTAACTGCAAAATCAGCTCTGTTAAAAAATGTGGTTTTTGTCTTTGCTAGTTAAATACGTATTTATCTTCACATACATCGACGCTCTTATATTTTGGCACATCCTTTTAAAATATTATAAACATACTTGTGCCAAATTTCGTTTAAATTGCTTTGTATTTAGAACCATAAAACCCCATTCCTCAAGGAACATTTGTGTGGGAGGTACCTGAAATATTGGACCGAACATCGTCAATTTCAATGGGCTTCGTTCTTAGAACAAAATAATATGTGAGACCTGTAGACTGTGCACAACGATAATATGGACAGCCAGACGGACAGACAAACGGACGGACATTATTAAATCGACTCGAAAAGTGATTCTGTGTCGAATGTTGTACTTATTGGTGGGTGTAAAACCATTTTTTTGCACGTAACATAATTATACCCCAACCACCTTCGGTAGTGTAATGTATAAATACCGAAAAAATTATGTCGATTCAGATCGATTACACCGTACGGAGTGTCCAAATCGAGTTTCTGAAAATAATTCTGCAATTCTTAAACGTTTGAGATACACTGATGCATATTCTAATAAACGCATTTGATTTTTTTCTTCTACTCCATTTTTGTTTATCTTGGTTGCTCTCATGCAAAACTAAAGTTTAAGTTTTTTAATGAGATGCAACTTTTTCTAAGTCTTGTTGTTTGCCTTATTTATGCGATCAAAAATTCTCAAAGCTATTTAATGAGAAATATTTCTATAAATGCAAATTTCAAAAAAAGTAAAAAGTAAAGTTTCAAAAAAGTACCATATAAATTTAGTTTTCTTAATAAATTTCATGTAAACGTGTAAAGATGTCCAAGGTAACTTTTCTGTCCGATCAAGAAAATATGCCATTCATAACCACGTAAAATTAAACGTTCCGAAATGTTGTATGTAATTTCTTCAAGAAAGGATGAAATAATGGTGCTCGAAAACCAAGGAAAATACAAAATTTAGAGGGTTCGGTCTCATACTTATGATACTGTCAAGATTTGAGATCAAACGTTGTTCGAATGTCGAAACGTTATTTTGGCGATGGTAGTGTTATGGTTGAGGCAACATTTTCATTTGGAAAATTTTCCTATAAAAAAAATTTTTTTGGAAAAATTTCCTATAAAAAAATTTCATTTTATAGGAAAATAAAAAGAAAATTTTGGAAAATTCTTCTATAAAAAGAAAATTTTGGAAAAAATTCCTATAAAAAGAAAATTTTAGAAAAATTTCCTATAAAAAGAAATTTTTAGAAAAATTTCCTATAAAAAGAACATTTTAGAAAAATTTCCTATAAAAAGAACATTTTAGAAAAATTTTGAAAATTTTCCTATAAAAAGAACATTTTTGAAAAAAAAATCCTATAAAAAGAACATTTTTGAAAAATTTCAAATAAAAAAGGAACATTTTTGAAAAATTTCCTATAAAAATAAAATAGACTCTAAAACGGCTGGGCCAATTTTAATGATAAGTGGATGGGGTACCCTCCATGCAAAGCAAATATTGATTATCTAACTAAAATATCAAGAGTTCTCAAATTTTGTCCCAACAACATTCTTAGGGAACTACGATAGAACGGATAAGACCAGAGGGAGGGGTATCGCCGATACAAAGCATAAAGATTTTCTTGTTTTTCTATTTTTTTTACAAAAAAAGTTATGTGCGTTTATAGCAATATGCACCAATGTATAATTATTTAATATATTAAGCTGTAGTTTTACTAAAATTAAACAATTTCAACATCTTTTTAATTTTTTTTACAATCACTTTTTTTTAAATTCATTCCCTGATTCAGTTTATCTTTTACTGAATTTTTTTTATTCAATTTCGTACTTTTTTATTTTTATTTAAATTAATTATTTTGCAAACAAAATTTATATAAAAAATGAATAAAAAATAAAAAAGTAAAACATAAAAATTAAAACATTTTTTACAACAACATTAAATGTTTTTAATGTTTAACTTTCTTTTCAATTTTAATTTAATTTTGTGTATTAAACAAACACGATTTATAATCATTTTGTATATTTTAGCATTTCGATAAGAAATTTAACACATAAAAGTACAAAAAGTACAAAAGTATTTGCACACTAAATAGTACGCAGATACATAAATAATGAACATTGAAAATAATTCGAATAAAATAATACACATTTAAATGCCATTCGAATAAAAAGATACATCGTTAATGGGCAAATCACAATTTAAATGAAATTTTGAAACAAATTTATACAACGATGTTTTTTTTAAGTTCGATGACCTGAAATTTCAGAATCAAATCGCGCACAGTACATTTATAGTTCATTTATAGTCTATTCCACTAAAATAAATTTCAATTCAAAGACATTTCAAAACAGATGCGAATCTCCAAAGTTGATCATTTCGAATAATCAACATTTTTTTTAAATCATCATAAATTTCATTAAAAAAGTAAAACAAAATCTCTAAAATTATAAAACTTATTTGGATTATCATTTTTTATTAAGAAACTAGCAGACCCTGCAACCTTTTTTTGGTGTTGTACTATTATATTATTATTACTATTAGTGTTGTACTATTATACCATTAAAACCGATTATTAGTTTATTAAATTTGATTAGTATGGGCATACCTCCCCCTGATCCTATCAGCCATATATATTTTTCAGTGATGGTAGCATAATTTCTGCAAGACTCTCGTTGTTATAGCTCTTTAGATATTCGATAATCAATATTTGCTTTGTATGGGGGATACCCGTCACCCTGACCTTATCCGTCTAACTTTTCGTCAAGTAAAACAGTTTCTTAAAAAGGTTTTAGAACACTCGCTGTTAAAGTTCTTTAGATATTCGAAAATCGATATTCACTTCCTCCTCCTGGTCCTATTCATCCTAGGTTTTGTCCAGTAAAACAGTTATTGAGGAAGTCGTTGGAAACAAATATGAGCACTCTCGCTGTTATAGTTCTTTAGATAATCAATATTTGCTTCGTGTGGGCGATATCCCTTTCCCTGGTTTCCCTGGTTTAAAGCCTATGTTACTTTCGGACATATTGGAATCATTCTGTGATTTTTTTTTTTTAAATTGTCTCTGTCGCTTTGGAGTCTATACGTTACATACATACTTATAAAAAGTTGATCAAGCACTCAAATGTCTACCGTCAAACTGTTTCCAATGTTATTAAAAAGTACGTAAGTAGAGACGTTGTACGTTGATAGAAAACTTGGTTCTGGTAGAAGGAATGATCCATATGATTAGAAAGCAATTTTAAAATAGCTCTCAAAATATCCGCTAGGAAAGCAACCAAGTGTTCGGCCTATTTGGTACGAAAAGTTAAAGCGAATGCCGGTTTAACAACAATTCAAGACTCAAAAAGTTTCTGACTGGAGGTCAAAAACGAAACATGGAAATTGATGACAAGCTTTCTAAAAAAATATTTTTGTCGCAGAATGGACCAGATTTTTTGCCTTTTGACTTTCTGGTCAAAAATCTTATAATATTAGGGCTTATATAAGGTCAGATATTACAAAAAGCGTACAGTGAACCCAAAAAGGTTTACGTAAAAGGGTGTATAATTGAAGAAAAATGGGTTAAATATCAACCAACGAAAGCTTTATTCATCATAACGAAAATTTTCGTTCATTTAACGAAAAATTGTCAATATGACTATTTGAATTCGTTAATAAAAATGGGGTTAATTTAAATAAATATTATTCAATTTCAATAATTCGTTATTCAAATTGACAAAAATAAATTCTTTAATAACATATTTATGTTAAATTTACGAAATTTTAACTGAATTAAGAAACTGTTGAAATAAATTAATAAATATTAAAATATTAAGGACCAAGGGAAGGAATGTTTTCCATACAAAGCAAATATTTATTAAAGAAATCATATGTAACAGCGAGAATTTTCAAATTTGGTACCAATGACTTTCTCAAGGAGCTATTTTTACTGGACAAAAATTGAAAAAGAATATTATCAGAGGAGAAGAGATCCTAAGATCTACTACAGCGACAATTTGGTCCCAAATAAATTTTTTAATACACTTAGATTTATAAAATTTCTTTCGATATTTAGGACCCTGGAGAATTTTTGTGCAGCAAAGCGTACTGGGTAAAAGCCATAGATTAAAATTGTGCAATGTCAATAGGAGAGCAATGGTGAGCCGACTGGCTTCCAATTCTAATGAAAAGCTACATAAATGTTTGTTGATCAGCTGATCCTTCGTTTGCATTTTCATGAATTTATGCAAAATATTCCTTTAATTTCAATCGTATTTATTAGAATGTTCGTTAAAATATTTTCCTCTTGTATGAATATCTACATCTACATATTTCATTTAATATGACAAAGAAAATATACAAAATTATTTGACGAAAAAAATTGTTAAATTAACGAAAAAATTTATTCAAATTAACTTCATTTTAATACGTAGAATTTAATATTTTACGATGCGTTAATGCCGTTTTTACTAAATAACTGTTGATGTAACATATTTTTCGTTAATTTTTTAACAAAATTTTATTCAATTTAACAACTTTTAATAAAAAGTCTTTTTGATTAATTTTTTTTTAAGTTTATTTGAAGAAAATTCTACAATTTGAAAATAAATAATGTTAATTAGTAGAAAAATCTTTTTATTTAATACCTTTTTTACTGTTAAAGTTCTATGAAAATTTTTCGTTAATATTACCTACGACATTTGGTTCAGTGTATGCATACTTTAGTAATTTTAAAAAGTGATGTATACGGAGAAAAAATTAGGTTTTGAAATATATTTTAAACAAATTTTTTATAACATTTTTTTATTCTGATTTCATCAAAACGTATGTATACTTTTGTAGCCCTGTGTATCATTAACATAATTATTGCAATGTATGTTTATGTGTCATTAAATTATTTTTTATTTTCTTGAAATTATGGATTTTCATATTTGAAACAAACAAGTTTATAATAAAAACCTGAGATCTTTCAAAGAATCAGCATTATATTTTGCAATATTTAAAACATTTTTCAAAATATCATAAACCAAACATGGAACTCTGTTCTTAAAATTATTTTTCAATTTAAAAAAAAGTTTGAACAATATTTTGAATATTTTGAAATATTCATGTCATTCATTAGAAAATTTCCAGGAAAAGTATTTAAAACGAAACGTGTAAAACTCAATAATAAACGAACGATTATAGCAAAATATTTACAAGAACTAGTCCGAATAAAATATATGTAAATCGGACACACGATTCCAACAAAATAATTGCAATGAAGAATTTTTATGAAATTTCTTTTTAACATTCACAAAATACAAATGAAGAGTGAATGTGATTTCAAAATATTTCAAATTAAACACTTGAGTTAATATTGTATATGTAAATGTACACCACAATTTAACGCAATAATACAGTGGAACTGATATCCAAAAATGTATAGAAAAAAACATTTATAAAAATTAAAAAATGATCTTTTTTGTCGGAAGTAACTGATCAGCATTTGGAATTTATTTACAATTATCGGTCGTTGTTCTATACCTTTCACCACCCCTTTTAGTAAAGAGGATATACTAACTAGTTTTCTGTTATCTTGTTAGCATAGTACTCCTTAAGAAACTGTTTAAAAAAATAAGATGCCTCAAAGGTTGGACTCCCGGAATTTATTTTGAAATTTGATTAAACAACAATTTTTTTTTAAATTCTATAACTTTTCAAATTTCTAAATATATTGGAATAACACTTTATATGGATATTCCTGAAGTGTATTCCAACTTATAGGGAGGTACACAGGTTTTCAGTAATAAGGTTTACATCTCCCAAAACCACCAAAATTAGTAGTTCCAATGAAAATAATTTTGAAAGGAACCAAGTTTTTAGGGAATTTTTAATTAATTGTATTTATTATCTGTATAAGTATTTGGTAACATTGAAATGATCAATAATAATATATATTTAATCAACTTAATTTCAATAATAATATATATTTTTTTTTTAATAAAATTTTTATTTTCAGTGTAATTTTGTGAAAATTTGTTCAAAATTCGAACTTTAATATAATCTCTTTAAATAAAGTTATTATTATGAAAATTAGGTATAAAATTAACAAAAATTTTCTTTAATATAGAATTGAACGGATTCCCAGTTTTTTATACCAAAATACCCAAAATTCCAATTCGGGCAAAATTCGTTTAAAATTTGTTTTTTTTTATAGAAAATAAGTCATTCGAATGTTACAAAAGGTTAAAGTTTTCAGAGATTCCTAAAGTATATAGAAAATATATGTAGGAATATGATCACAGTATTTTTTATTTGAACTATGACTTTCAAGGAGTGAGATAGAAAAATTCTTAACACACGTTTTTCATAAAATCTTTGTAAAATATGTCAGTTCCCAACACAATCGGTAAAAAATAGTCTTAGACTATTTGGTACAAAAAGTTAAAGCTAATGCAAGGTTAAAAACAAACAAGTTTCAAAAAGTTCCTGACAGGAACGCTACTAAAAATTAAGAGACCAAAAACAGAGTCTGAATATTGAGGTCAAATTTTCTAATAAAAACATTCTTGCTGCATTAAAGATGCATATTCTGGCAGATTTATCGCAATTTCCTCGAGAAAAATTTTATGTTGCTGAAGTTCAAGGGAATGTTTAAGAAAAGTTTAGAGCCAAAAATCGACAAAATTTCCAAAAGTTCTTGGCAGATGCCGCAAACGAAGTCAATCATTTGTTACAAGGGACTTTATATATTATTAAAATAGAAGCCCTTTACAAAAAGGGCTGCTTCCATTCCACTTATTTCTGGCCTGACTTTGAATCCTGTCACAATGGTAAATAGAAGGATTCCCAAAGAAGGTTCAAAACAATATATCATTTTTTTGTAAATTGCAATATCTTTTAGTGGTTTTATTTTTATTGAACCCAACGTATGTTAGGAATTATTTGATCTCATTCCTTGGTTGCCATACATTTCTGTTCAAAGCTCACAGGGTTTAAAAGTAACAGCATTATTAAAAAGAAATTAAAAAAATACTTTTAATCGTAATTAAAGTTCTCTAAATAGTGCTATTATTTTTATATGACCGCTTCATAATGTCCCACTATGCTTTTTTAAGAATTTACCTTTTTAATTTCTATTTGCCAAAAAAAAGAAATACTGTGGTAAAAGGTCATTAAGCAATTTCGCCATACTCCTCGATTACTAATAAACGTTTTAGTCATAGAAATCTTAAAAAATAACAAGTAAAAATGTTATCAACCAATCAAGACCGACTATTAAATACCCTATAACACATTTTTGAATTTTAAATGTCTGCTACGAAAAATTTAGGAACGACCCTCGTATAATTTGCTTTCCTCATTATTCTAATATGAGCAATATATTATTATGATACCAAGATTTATGTGAAATTTGTGCGTTTTAAAGGGAATTTTTCTGTAAAGTTATATGGGATATAGAAGAAATTATGGACCGATCCTCGTTAAATTTCGTACTGTGGTATTGGCTTATATTTATCTCTTATTTGACAAAATTTTTGGTACAATTTCCACGTAGGTATGGGATTTATGTGAAAATGTTATTTGGAAGGGTGCTTCTATGGGACCTTAAGGGAATAATGGACCGATTGGCACATCGTTTTAGAATATAATAAGACTTAGTTTACCCGATCATAACCTATTTCTATAGGCATCCTCCTTGGGCCAATATAATAGTACGTGCCAAATTTCATTAAAAATATCTTTAAAACTGCGACCCCTACTTTGTCGTCAAGCTTTACATGGACAGCCAGCCGTACGGACGGACGGACATGCTTAAATCGATGCAGGAAGTGATTCTGTGTCGAACGCTATACTTAAAAGTGGTGGTATTATTTTTTTTCTGCCTGTTACAAACATCTGCCCAAACACATAATACCCCCAACACCTATGCTGATGTAGGGTATAAGATTAGAAAATAAAACCAGAAAACAGAATTAAATAATTAAATTATTAACAACTTTGCTCTACAAAAATGTTTTCTTTACTTCCATTCGAAACTTCTGAGAAAATTTTATTTTATAACGTTGAGAACAAAACAAGTTCCATTTTAATGGTGTGAATTGTTTACGTCTTTTATAACGATTATAAACGCATTTACAGTGGCAAGAATTCACTTAAAACAATGTCATAATTTTTACGTTTGTTTAATTCGGTGAATGTGAATGAAAAAAATAATTGTTGCACTTAAAAAAGGTCAACGTCATATGAACGGAATTTGTAATAATTTTAATAAATTATTTAATTATTTTTAATTACATATAACAATTACACTTAACATAATTTTTAATAAATGTTATTATGAAATTGTTTAACACTTAACAATTTTTTTTGTTAATGTCTCTCTAATGTCAGATCCTAAAAAACTAAATCGTTAAAAAATAAGGTGATTTTTTTCGGTTAACATTTTATATAACAAGTGATTTTTTTCTGTGAATCCATATAAAGTTAACGGTAAATTGTGATATTTTGTTTTGTTATATTTTGCTAGAGGGACTGTCAGCAGGTCATTTGTTATAAAAAATCTGGAAATACTTTTTAATGATTGTTTCTACGTAATTATACCCTACACTATTATAGGTAGTTGGTATCACCACTTTTAAGTATACCGTTCGACTCAGAATCACTTTCATCACGGTTATCGATTTAAGAATGCCCGTACGTCCGTCAGGCTGGCTGCCTGTCCATGTAAACCTTGTGAAAAAAATGCAGGCAGGCAATTTTTAAGATACCTCGATGAAACTTGGCATGTGTCATTACTTTGGTCCAAGAATAATGCCTACTGAAATTAGTGATGATGGTTCCATTATTTATCCCAGCCCCATACAAATGTTGCTCCCCAGATGAGGTGTTAAGGTTATAAAAGCACTGAATGTAAAACGATTTTAACGAAATTTTGGAAAATGCAGGTCGCAATTTTTGACATAAATCGATGAAACTTGGCATATATCATTATTTTGGCCCAAAGACGTTAGATATTGAAATTGGTGATGATGGTTCCCCATATAAATGTTTCTCCCCGAATGGGGTTTTAAGGTCATAAAAGCACTGAATGTAAAACAATTTTAACGAAATTTGGCGTAAACAAATCTAATAATATTCTAAAATGATGTGCCAAATTATACGATTATCGGTCCATTATTTCTCATAGGTCCCATATTACTGCCCTTCAGAATAACACTTAAAGGGCTTATATCTCACATATACGCAACTATTGTGATAAGATTTGGTCAAATTAAGATAAATGTAAGCAAAAAATCGAAGTACGAAATTTTACGAGGTTCGGTACATAATTTCATTTAGCTTCCGTATTATCCCCCTAGAAAAAGTCTTTTTAAAGCGCACAAATCGTACATATATATTAGTACCATAATATATTACATTCTAAAGCACAAATTGGAAAATATATTTATACGAGGGTCGATCATTATTTTTGATAGTTACCAATCATTAACCAACAATATGTTGTAGAGTATTAAATAGTCGGGTTTGATCGATTATAAATTTTACTTGTTTTTTTTTAATAAAATTTTTAATAATAATTTACTTTTCCTTAAACTCACTTTTACCCAGCTTCTACATTGTTTTAATTAGTTATTATGCCATTGCCAGTGTAAACACTATGAAAGCTTAAGCTGTCAAATTAAATCGGTTTATTAATAATAATTTTAATTAATAAAATCTTTATAAAAAATCAAATTATTAACTATTAAACTTATTTTTAACAAACACTTGCTTTCATTATGTTTAACGAAGAAGAAATCTCCAATTTAAAAAAGAGTTTTGAAAAATGTGATGTTAATTTAATATAAGAAAAATGTTGACCAGGTTACCTTTGTAAAATTATTTTCATTATTTGATATTTTCAAAAAAACGCATCATCTTCATGATGAAGGTCCATATCCCATATTGTTTGAAATATTTATTTATTGTCTTATAAGAGATATACTTAATGGCGATAGGTGGAATATTTTCGGGACCTTTGTGTTTAAAAAGAAAGCTAATGAATTAATGTAGCATCTAATTTATTTTTCTAAAAATAAAATTTCAACTAAAGAAATTCAAAATCTCCTGTCAAAACAATAATGAATGTTAAACTAATGATGACAGCTGTTAAATTGACAGATGAAGTTAAAAATATTGGATATATGTTTTTTAGATCAAAATTGTATTCATTAATACTTGAGAAATAAAATTACTAGAAAGAATTTCTATTAATATAAAAGTTTGACAATTAAAAATTGATAAACAAAATGTTTAAAAATATTTGAATGCTAATTTTTGACATTTTTGTCTTGTGTAAACGATGCAATAGTTTACACAAAATAATTTTTATCAAGACAGAGAGAGAGAAGGGGAGAAACAAATAATACTTTAAAGATATTAGACATATAAGTCATATGATATGTCTTCTTTATACGTTACATCATTTTCGGATTTGATCTCATTGATAATGCTGGGTATTAATACGAACCGGAAGGTTGCTTTTTATTATCAGCCCTTCAAATCGGTTCAGATGACCACAGGCAAGGTGTATCAAAGTTAATTCGTTCGTATGAAAATAACAGTAAACAAAAAAACCTCCAAATTATTCGATCAGATACTAGATCATGGTCATGTTTTTTAGTCAAATAAAAAAAATTAAATCTGAGAATTAAATTTTTACCAATGAAATTTCTTCTATATGCCACCAAGTAACGGGAAAAATATCAATTTTAAGTGTACCGATCTGAAAATCACTTCCTGAGCCGATTTAATGAAGTCTGACCGTCTGGTCTGGCTGGCAGTCCATGTAACACTCTACAGGTCGATGAAATTTATTTTTTGACATACCTATTGAGTTTGTTAATGATCAATCCAATAATTCAGGTAACTCCTATACAAATGTGCTCCCAGAAAAAAAGGATTTAAACTCATAAATATCAAAATGTTTCAAATAAATTTGTCACAATATTTTTGTATAAATGTATATGCCTAAATTCAAGAAGTACGATCAGTATATGATCGTAGCTCTAATACGGACACAATACTTGTAAACATCACTTCGAAGTGCATAAATGCCAGAAAAATTTTAGTATTGTGTTAATGTTCCAAATTTACGATGTACACAAGCTGACAATATTGTTTCAAAATTGACGAAGATCGCTCCATAATTTCCTTCCTATAAGAATCATATAATACACACTTCCGAAAATAACCCTAAATTGAGTAAATTACTCAAGTGAATATTTTATATAATTAAGTTTTATAAAGATCCAGATTGGAAACAAATTATACGAGGATCGCTAAATGATCTCTTATGACAACGCCATGTTGTAGTCGATCTCCTTTATCTTTTAATTAATTTTCATGTGTAAAAATTTGAAACTATTTTAAAATCTTTCTCTCTCTTATTGGAAACACCCTGTATATGGAGTTAATCTTGTTAGTAATAAGATCATTGACCATTTCCATACAATGAATGTATTTGTTTAAAAATATAATCTTAAAGATCACAAAAAAAGAAACAAGCGAGAAAAAAATTAAAGCCAAATATAACATTTTGATGAGTCATATTAAAACATTTGGAGCTAATTTGCTGACTACTTCTACTCTTACTCAATCCATAAGGAAGAGATACATTCACAACATAAAATGCATTTATTTTTTTCAAATCTCCTATAACTTGATCATGATGTTGTTGCTATAGACTGATTTATAATTAGAAAAGATTTCAAATAAAATCGTTTCACACTGAACAAAATGAAATAAAAATGAAATAAAATAAAGATTGTGGGTCAAATTTATTAATAATGACGATTATAATATGGAAATGTTTCCAAAATGAACCAAGAAAAATTGGGTGACAAAAAAAGATTTTCTTCATTCTTCATCTTTCATTTTGTTGTTGTTTTTTTCTCTCAGTTTTTAATTAAAATCTGTTTCCAAAATTTTACAAAAAATCATTTAATCTGTGAGAATTTTTTTATTATTTAAATCACCAAAAGAGATGGAAATCTAAACAATAGTGTTATATTCCATAGTCTTTTTTGCAATATGATCGTTTTCTTAAGACATTTAAAATGAATTGAATAATTGAATGAATGACTACATAGATCGTCGTCGTCGTCATCGTCATCATTGTGATCATAATTATCAACACTATTTCAACCATCCATGGCATGTCACATTTTTCTTCATCAAAGAAGTATTTGAAAGACAAAATACAATCGGAGAATTCCAAAATTGTTGCGCGTGAATAAATTTAGTTCAGACATATGTTAGGTTTTAATACCCTACATTAGCATTATCGATAGCAGGGAATATATTAAGTTTATCATTTCATCTAAGATACTTTATAGTTTATAAATTGGGTAATAACCACTTTTATAAAATATGGTTATTACTATCGCTCATTGGTCCTAAAATGCGTTTTATACCCTCCACCACCACAAGTGATGAAGAGGTTATATTAACTTTGTCACTTCGTATGTAACGCTAAGAAGGAATCACATGGACCCTATAATGTATATATTTATATTGGCATTCAAAAAAATCTGAGTCGATTTAGCTATGTCCGTCTGTCTATCTGTCTGTCTGTTTGTCTATCTGTCTGTATGTTCGGCTGTTGTTGGCACGCTCACATCCACAAAAATTGACAGAGTTCAATGAAATTCTGTCTAAGTATTCACTATAGTGCTAAGAAGTTTCTTATTTAAAATCATCAAAATCGGTTCAGTATGTTAAATGCTATTGACCGATATCTAATGTAACCTCTAAGTTCAAACGATGAACTTCCGTAAAATTCTTTATTAAAAGTCGTTAAATGCGAATGAAATTTTGCAATTATTTTAAGTTATGTGAACTTTATTTATTGCAAAAAATTATCAAAATCGGTTCAGTAGACTGATTAAGAGTTTCTATGTTATATTTAAGAAAGGTGTTAGAAAGATGTAAGAAAGGTTATTGAAGATTCGGCATAGCCGAATATGGCATTTTTACTTATTTGAAAATAATCCTTTAACTTAGAAAGTAGTGAAGGTTTTTTAATATTTTGCCTTCGATGGACTACAAATTTTTAGTGGATCCAGAGAAGGTGGAATGGATCCTCAAAATTTGACAACTCGATTATGGAAGTTTATTTTTTTATTTTTTTATTTTTTTTTTAATTTGATTAAAAAAGTACATCGAAGAAGTCCATATATTTCTATAGTAAAATATGAGATACCTCTTATAGTTTAAGAGATATTTCGACCGAAATAAAATATTGACCCATTTTTTACACATATTTTTCTTTAGTTATTTCAACTTTGCGAAGTCAATTTGGGTTCAAAAAATGGTAAAAATTGTTTGGATTCTGTATTAAATTTTAAATAACATTCGTATTCAAATCATAAGCCTGGTTCCGATAAAAAGTTATATTATTTTGAACTCTACATTTTGAAAAAAATTTTTACTTTAAAATTCTTTATTTTCTCTGAATTATAATTTTTCTTCATAATTCAGAAAGAATTTCTAACAAAACTTGAAGAAAAGCAAATCTAAGCGTATTAATTAAAGCACTTCCCCTTTAACCCTAACGAATTTCTTTAATTTGAAGTTTTTTCTTCAAAATCCTGATAATATATCTACATATATCTACTATATATCCAAAAAATCTGTAAATTTCTTAATCTCTTTGTCTAAAAAAAACAGTCAATTTTTGAATAAAGTCTTTTCAGAATTGGAATTTTGGGTGTTTTGAAAGAAAATATTGGGAATTTGTAAACAATCCTAAATTAGGGAAATATTTTTCCATGTTATATTTTAATTTCAGAGCAATAGCTTTTTCTGTATAGGTTTTATTTAAGATCAAATATTAAAGTTTTTTTTTTTCAAAAAATACACCGTAAACAAAAATTTTTAGATTTTTCAAAAATGTATTTAATAAATTTAATTGTAGCATTTCATGTGTGCATAATATGATTTTGTAATTAGCTTTCCAACAATATCAAATACATATATAAAAACTGTACATGATCAAATAAAAAATTAATTGAAACTTGGTCTCTTCCCGCAAAACTTATATATTTTTTATAATAATTGAGGGGATGTATCATTCTCATAATTAGATTAAGTTTTGTAATGTGGTACCACACTCCTCCTGATACCACTCACAAGTTTTCTAAGTTGTTGCATTTGGTCTCTAAAACCTTCAGCAGCTTTTTCCTTCACTTGAAAGAAGTTTATCAGAATTCTCGAAAAAACATAATTTTTTTGGCTCTGAGTGATTGTAAAATATGTGTGTTGACATCTTGAAATTATTACAGATATTCACCCTACAGATTACCATATTTGTTAATACAGACACAAACCTGGAAATTAGAATTTCCAGAACCTACTAACAGAATGTAGAATACAAGTTTTAAAATTGTTATCGGCGCTTTTGGCTCTTTTAAACAATTTTCTTTAATTTTCACGGTAATTTAGAAAAGTCTAGATGGCGCTGTTTAATATAATAGAACTTAATAAGGAATTAAACTGTGAGACAGCTGCTTGATTAAGCTGTGCAATAGCTGTGTAATTAAATTGTAATTATTAAGGCTACTTCACGTATAGAGTAAATAACATTCGTTATTGCGGAATAACGCATTCTTACCACTTTTTCGATTTTCTTCAACAAATAATACATTAAAAAAATATATATAGAATATTTAATATGATTGGAAATAATTTATTAGATGCATGACAAATTTGAATCTAGAAGAAACCAAAAAAAAAAATTAAAAAGGAAATCGAAAGAAAAAGCTATAAAAAGTGATTTACACAATGAAAGTACAAAAACAATTGGGTCGGCGCCGAAATATATTGCGTTGCAATACTTATACGTATAGCTTCACCAGTGTGACCTATAAAATCTGATTAAATAGATTTTATAACTCTAATTAAGATTAAATTAAAGACTTTCAATATTCTTTTTATATAGAAATAAATATAATTTTCAATAAAATATTTAATGATCGCATTATGATCTTTAATCAAATAATATTTTTTTTTGAGATTTCAGCATATTTTAAATAAATTTGTTCTTAGATCAGATAACTAAAAAAATTCCACTTTTCCATATGGAATGTACCCAAAATCCTAATCAGCATAAATTGTATTCATAAATTTGAATTTTTTATTGAAATGATCGGTCGGAAGATCCGGTATAAAATAATTATTTTTGGTTTATTTTATATATGATTCCAACTTTGAGAACTCATAGAGTTAATTATATCCTCTTCACCACTTGTGGTGTAACGCTAAGAAGAAGTCATCTCAGATCCCATAATGTATATATATTCTTGCATAAAATCAAAATCTGAGTCGATTTAGCTATATTCGTCTGTCTGTTGTTGACACTCTTACAGTTCAATGAAATTTGGCCTGAGTATTTTTATAGTCCTGAGAAGTTTCCTATTTAAAACCAGCAAAATCGATTCAGTATGTTAAGAGATTTAGACCGATATATGAGCCAAAACAAAACATAATGTATTTATTTCTTAAACATTTGTGGTGGTGAAAGGTATTGAAGATTCAGCATAGCCGAATATAGTATTCTAACTTGTTCTTTTTTTTTCGTTTTTGATAGGGCTTGGGGAAGATCCTCCCATTAATCTTGTCCAGATTTACTTTACGCATTTTTAAGATTGCTTTGAAAACAAAGATGAAACATTGGGTGGGTTCCATATAAGCCAACGAAACCTTTAGTCATCATAACGAAAATTTTCGTTAATTTTTCGTAAATTCTTTAAATTGAAGAAAAATTATCAATATGACTATTTGATTTCGTTAATAAAAATGTGGTTAATTTAAATACTGTTCAACTTGAATAATACATTATTCAAATTGACAAAAATGAATTCTTTATATTAATGAATGTTTAATTTTAATATCATATTTAAATTAATTTTACGAAATTTTAATTGAATTGAAGAAAGAATTACGGTGAATTGTTGTGATAAATTAATACATAAATTATTAAGGACCCAAGGGAAGAAGTACTCCTCATACATACCAAATATTGATTATAGAATATCTAAATAGCTGTAGCAGCGATAACAAATTTGGTCCTATTGACAAAATGTATGACGTCTACAGATCTACTACAGCGGTAATTTGGTGCCAATAACCCAATTCTTTTGAGATGTAGGACTGACGAGAATTTTGTGCATCAAAACGCACCGTGTAAAAGCCAGTTTTATCTGTTGATATAAAATATTTTTTTAACGAAATTTTATTCAATTGAAATTTTTTTTGTAAAATTTTTTGAATTAAAATTGTTTAGATATTTGAAGAAAATTCTTCGATTTGAAGAAAAACTATGTTAATTCAAATAAAAATCTGTTTATTTAACATATTTGTTTTGGTAAAGTTCTAACGAAAGTCAATTTCGTAGTCTACAATAATGCGTTGTAAAATCATTATTCATGTGCCGAATTACGTGAGATTCTCCATATTAGTTATAGAGATCTTCGATATTAAATATTTTGTTTGTTTAGGAGATATCACTGCACCATGTTCTATCCAAAAATTTTATAGAAGGTACCTTTTTTCCAAAAGCAATATAATCGTGCCAAATTTCAAGAAAATTAAATAAGAAGTTTAGTCAAATTTTCCAGTTTTAAAAAGTTGTCTCAGATATCGTTCTATTATTATTTTACTGCTGATCCGATTTGACCGGTTTTAAAAATGAAACTTCTTAGGATAATAACATTGCAATTTTTCAAATCAATTAGGAAACAAGTCAAGAATTTCCATGTAAAATTTCATTAACCAGTTTTGAACAGTCACAAAATTACGCAGTCATTTCAATAAAGTTTTGACAACAGTGCGCTGTGGTTTCTAGGGTTAATGGAAATATCAGTGCCAATTGGAGTCATGCTATTGTTTTTGTAATATTTTTAAAATGTCGTTATTTTTTCAAAAATTTAAAACATGCAAATTTCAAAATTCTTATTTACAAAAATTACAATTTATTTTACCAAATAATTTTGAGTTCAACTCTCGATCCTCATTATGCTGATGCTGTAGTTGTTGGTCTACATTATAATGATGATGATGATGATGATCATCATTATTAAGTTGTTTATTAAAATTTATGCTCAATTGATTTTGAGTATTTATTTCGGACAAAGAAGACGTTTTTAATGGTTCAGTTTCTAAAGCGATTATATCAGATGTAATAGTGTTAGTTGTTATATTGCTATTACTGTTATAATTATTACAGTTATTGTTTTCATTAAAATTGCTGTTGTTGTTAGTAAAAGAATTATTAGTGCGATCTATGGAAATTATTTGATTATTTAAATTTGTGCCATCTACAGCAAGAGATGACGAAGATGCAGCATTTGTAGCAATTGTTGCTATTGTATCGAATTTTTTAACAACAATAACGATTTTGGAAAGACGTTTTTGTTGCTGTTGTTGTGGTGGTGGTGAAGCTAATAATGTTGGGTTAGTTAAATTTTGTTTGCATGCTAAATAATCATTATTTTCATTATTAAGATTTAAATTTAATGAAGCTGAAGTTGCAACAGTTGCAGTTAGTGGCTGTTGCTGCTGCTGCTTTTGTTGTTGCTCATTTAATGATGCATTATAAGGTGTATTAAAATTACTGTTACTATTAGTATTACTAAAATGATCAGTTGAGTTAGTGATGCTACTTTTGCTGTTGCAATTGCTAATGTTATTGTTGTTGTTGTTATTATTACTAATTGTGCTTTGATTAATTGTTTTGGCTTGTAATGATAATGTTGATGTTGCTGTAGCTGTAGCTCTTGCTGATGTTGTTGTCAATAATGATGTTGTTGATTTTGATCTTTTATCTAACTCACTCTTTTTACAGTTTTTCTCTTTTCCCTCATTTCCGTTTCCCGTTAGATTTTTCAAATCCTTATTACTATTCGAATTTTGTGTACGTTTTAATGTTAACGTATTAACCATTTTACTAAATGTATTTGTTGTTGTTGTTGCTGTAGCCTGTGGTATTTTTGTTGTTGTTGCATTTTTCTCATTCGATATTTCATTATTTATCGGCATTTGTGTATTTTCTTTTAATTTTTCATTGACTGGCAGATTATCTAGGGCTGCATTTAGTTGTTGATATTCTTCGTAAATACTGTTACGTTTATTGATTTTATTCGCCGCTTGTAAGGTTTTCGAATTTTTATTCGTTTTACTTTTGAATATTTTATTCCACATTTTTTTACTCATTTCGTTGTTGTTGTTTTAGATACAAATGCAATAATTTTATTTTAAATGATTTTTAAATTTTAAGTGTTTTTAATTATTTATTTAATTATTTTTTTTTTAATTTAATTTATTTTAAAAATGTGAAATTATTTTTTAATTAACAATACTTTTTTCCAAAAACTTCATTAAAAACTCTAAATATTTTCATTACTAAAAATATATTTAAATTATTATTTTTTTTAATATTTTTTATTAAAAAAATACGAAAACAAATCTTAATTAAATAAAACTTAATACAGAACTTAGAATCAATTTCTTCCAGATTTTTCTTTCTGAAATGATCTAATTTCTTTGACGCGCTTTCGATTTAGGAATAAAGTCCGATATCTATCGAAATCAATCTTAAGACTTCTAATAATACTTCACTGTAATAAATCAGTTGTATGACTTTAATGAATAAAAAATGTCCTGAAATTAGAGCGTTTAGCATTGAAAGGGATGGTTCTAAACATAGAATAAAGAACTTGAATCATTGTTGAAAACATAGTTGATTTAACATTGACTACATTTTTTTCATTCAGTTAAAATTAAACTTTTTTACATTTTTGGGGTGAAATAATATTGAACATATGAGAACCATTCGATATAAATTTATAAAATTATAAAACAGTAATTTATTAAAATTTCCAGAAAGAAAAAACTGCCTTTACAGTGAAACAATGTTGAATCGAAATCATAATTGTTTAAATGTTAAATTAACCTTCATAGATAAAAATAATTATTATTCCTTAAAATTTTACTACTAAAAATTAATTTTAAAAAATTATTGTTGTTTAAATTAATAAATTAATATCGAATGAGTTTAATATGCATAATATTTCATTCCCAAACATAAAAATAACAAGTTAAAGTGTTAAATTCGTCCGTGTCGAATTTTCTTTACCCTTCACCTTTACTTATATGGATTTTTTTAAACCAATGGACTTAACGTTAAGTCCCTGTTATAAATAAGCTTCCACATTGTCATCACTTGTGGAAGAAGGAGAAAATGACAGCCATTACTATAGCCTTAATATGAGTCCACATAGATTCTCTAGAACACTCAATATGCATGCAAAATTTTTATCAGATCAAGAGTAGTTTTCGCTTTCACAAAAAGACTATTTATGGGCCGATTTCGAATATTTAAAAAATCAAAATTTTGAAAAATAATTAGCTATTTTTTTGCATCAAAATTTTGTCCATATATCTCATAGAAGGTTCAAAATATCGGATAATGCGTTTTTGCTTATAACTTGGAAACTAATGGACCGGTTATTGTGATGTTTTCAACTCAAAAATTCTACTTATTATTTCCGTTCTAATAGTACAAAAACTATTTCTCTAGCTTAAATAGAACGCTCAAAAAGTCGAAAATATTACTTTTCCTTACATTGTTATTGTTTTCAATACTAAATCCAACAACAACCACAAGGAAAATAAAGAATTGTTAATATCTCCACTATTTATGAAGCGATTTGAAATTTTTAAAAAATCAAAATTCGAGTAAAAAATTAGTAATTTTTCTGTGTGACAACTAGTTCCGTAGCTGTCCCAGGAGCGTCAGAATAAGTATTCGCCCATATCTCGGATACTAATGGCCTAATTGAGTTTATGTCTTCTTATGAAAAATCCATAAAAATATTGCCGATCCATTAGTAAAAATTTGGAGAAAAAATTTGTAATCTACCATCACTCATTGGGGATTCAAAATATAGGAAAATATGTTTTTGCCTATAACTCAGTAACTAATGGTGCAATTCATTTTATGTCTTCAGCGCATAAATCCGCTAAATTAATTGAAATCTATCTGGAAATATTAAGTTTCTAACTCTTGTAAATTCTTCAAAAAATAAAATAACCGAAAAAAAGTTTGAGCTACCTTGAGGAACCGGACTGTCAATCAGACTTCTTTGGATTTCAAAATAGGTGTAAATTATTGACGCGGCTTGTTAAACTATATTGTTTGAAATCTGAAATATATAGTTCTTGAATCGATAAGTTATTGGAAATTTTTGCTTTCACATTATTTTATCAATTTTTTTCTTTTCTCTTTCCAGATCTTTTTTGAAGACCCCCTTTAATGAATAACAATTGGTAAGTAAAATTATGAAATTTTTGTAAAATTTATTAAAATTTTGATTCGGTTTCCGTTTACAACACCAATAATAAGTCATCTAAGACCCTATAAATTATATATATTATAATCAAAATCTGAATCGATTTATGTAGATCTGTTAATACTTCTGTCTGGTTTTGTCACGCTTACATCCCCAATAATTGATAGAGTTCATTTTTTTTGGAATTTAGTCTGCCCCGAGAAGTCTTCTATTTAAAACCAACAAATTCGGTTTAGTACATTAATAGATATGGACCGATATCTAAGGAATTTTTTAAGTTAAGCGAAGAATTTTCGTAAGAATTTCAATAATCTGAATTTGAGAAGATCTACAGTCAGTTTTTCTAGAGTCCTCTACTCAAAAAAAATTAATTTAAAATTTGGTGACTTATTCAATTTTTAAGTGATTTGGGAGCTACGGTTGCCTGTGGACAATTATTTCAAAATTTGGCAGGTTAAAACTTAAACTTTTTAAAAAAATATCTTTATATCTGTGAGTTCTATCAGCTTAAAGACTCTATTCCAGGAGGACATTTATATGGGAACTTTCTGAAATAAAAGACCAAATTTTAATTGGTTTCGTTCTTAGCCGAAAATATGTACCAAATTTCATCCAGATATATATTTTTTAATTTTCAGCTGTGGAGTAAACAGATGGACAGACAGGTAAATAGACAGACAGACGGACGGACATCGTTATATTGACTCAAAAAGTGATTCAGAGACGAACGGTATACTTAACAATGGATGCAGCACCATTTTTTCTGTGTGTTACAAATATCACACAGTGTTTCAAATGAAAAATGATATGAAAATAAATCTGTAACTTCCGAACAGATTTTCTGATTCCAATGAAATTTCACTCAGTGATAGCCAAGGTTTAGGTGTAAATTTAAACGTACTGAATCTAACGAGAGCCGCTCCACATTTAAAACAATCCATACTCCTTATATTTGATTATATATAAGTGAATTCTGCTAATGAAGTCGTATAGTTAATTTAAAAATATTTAGTTTCGAAAATTTTTATTTTTGACCGATCTTGGCGAAGTTTTTTATGCTATAGCGAGTCCAAATTTTATCCGATTTTTTTTCGAATTATTTCTTATTATGAACTAATATCATCGATCAAACTTAATTTTAAAAATAGATTTTTCGCCGATTTTTTGCAAAAATAGGTAATTTAACTTTTTTTAGACTAATCAATTGTTTTAAGTAACCTCAGGAGTGAGATCGAAAAATTCTCAACACACCGGTCTTAATTCAAACTTTTAAAGTTGTGGCAAGAAAAGGAATGTTTACAAAAAAAGGTTACGTCTCTTCATAAAACTTCATAATGTGGCTTTTTATTTTTGGTCTGTCTTGTAAACAAGGACTTGAGGGGAACAAGAACAACAACAACATTTGTACAAATCCTCCAAACTGTTTGGTGCTAAGACCAATGGAGAGATATTGGACTCTTGTTAAAAGAGGAAAGTGTGGTAGATTTTAAACGGAGATGGACTAACTAATTGAAATTACTATAAAGGGTTTCCGCGAAAGGTTCAAAATTTCTTTATCGGTGATTAAAACTATAATTTTTTTTTTTGAGAAATTTAATAATGATTTCAATCAAATAAAATATTAAAACTTGGTGGTTTCGTTCTTTTTTAACATTTATGTATGTTAAGAATTTTTCAATCTCACTACTGAATGCACTTTTCCTATAAGTATTTTATTAAAACCTGTAAAACAGATTTTTCTGAAAGCGCTATTTTTCGAAAAACTTCAAAAATTAATTTCTGAAAATGTCGGATTTTGAAATCAAAAATCCAATTTTTGGAATTTTTCTTTAAATTTTTGGGAATACAAAAAAAATAATTTTAATTTATTAAAAATATAATTTTAATCACAAAAAATAATTAAAATAAAATTGATTAAAAATGGATTTTTTAATTAAAAATTGAACTGCACAAAATTCATTTTAATAAAATAAAACTTTTTTATTTTTAAAATTATTTTGTTTTTTTTTATTCTGCATTTATTTTAAAAATTATAAAAATAATTAAGATTTGTTTTCGTTTATTTTTTTATTTATTTTGTAGACGTTTATTTTTTTCAGAGATAATTTTATTTAAATAATCTGTTTTTGCAATATTTTATTTAAAAATTCTTATCAATTTAAAAAAAATAACATTTTTGATATAAATTTTATTTTCATCATTTTTTTCCTCAAGGAAAAAATAATATTTAATTAAACTGATTCACTGTTTTCATTTTTTTATTTTATTTAATCAGATTTTTTATATTTTTTATAAGTCCTTGATTATTGTTTATAAATAAATTTGAAAATAAATATTTATTTATTTATTTATTTATTTATTTATTTATTTAAATCAATAAAATTATGTTTTTTATTTAATTTCTTATCAATTTAAGATTAAACATTTTAAAGAAATTTAAATTTCTTAATTTTTTTAATTACAAAATTTTCATTTCAATATTTTTTTTTATATGAAAAACTTTGCTTTAGACATTTTCATTAATTTCCACACGATTTATAAGATAAAAATCCATTCACAACTTTATACCACGACGTCTACGTTTAAACTGAAACATCAACAAAAATCTTACAACAATCTTGTCTAACTAAAAGTTTATTGCTTTAATTGTTGTTTTTTGTTGTTAATATTGATGATGGACTTCTATTATGGCTCCACAAGTTAAGTAGCTAAAAACACTCTTTTAGTTCCCATATTTTTTTTCAAATGTGCTCAGTAAAAACATACCGGTGGAGACACACAAACGGAAAGACTAAGACAGACACAACTTGAAAAAAAAAACACATGCTGAATATTAAATTGTATTTGAAGCTCCCTATTCATTCATTTTTATACCCTAAACCACCGCAAGTAGTGAAGAGAGTATATGAGCTTTGTTATTTCGTGTGTAACGCTCAGAAAAAATCATGTAAGACCCCATATATTCTTGTAACAAATCATAATCTGAGACGATTTAGTTATGTCCATCTGTTATCACGCTCGTATTTGCCATAACTGAGAGAGCTTTATGAGTTATTAAACTGAGAAGCTTCTTATCATTAAAATCGGTTTAATATAGTTAAAGATATAGACTGAGACAAAGATATAGATCTGAGACAATCTCTCATAATATTCGTAAAATTGTCAATTAAAAATCGATAAACTTGAACAAAAATTTGTCGTAATATAAAGCTTTACGTCACTAATTACTATTTTTAAAAAATCGCTTCAGAAGAAAAAAAGTTATACCCTTTAATATGTGCAACGCTAAGTAGGAATTATCATTACATATATTATTGCATTAAATCAAAATCTGAGTCGATTTAGCTAAGCCGTCTGTCCGTCTGTTGTTGGCACACTCACATCCACAATAATGACATATTAATAGATATAGACCGATATCTGAGGCCAACTCTAAGTTCAAGTAAAGAACTCTCGTAAAATTGTCAATTAAAAATCGACAAATTGGAATTATTTGCGTAATATAAAACTCTATGTACCACATCATTCCAAAATTTATCAAAATCGGTTCAGTAAAAAAAACTTATAACCAAAAATATATATAATTTTTTAATTCTCTTAGTATTTCTGTTTATTTAAGACAAACTTGTATATGTTTGTGAGTGTATATTTAAGTGTGTATGTATATAATCAAACCGTGTACAAAATATAATGTATTTACTTCACTCACATTTATAATGGAGGGTATTGAAGATTCGGCATAGCCGAATATAGTATTCTTATTTGTTTTTATTCTCTTTGACTCATTTACTCTTGTTATAATTTATTCTCTTTTTTTGTTTTTCTCTCTTTCTCTCGCTTTTCTTTTTGGCTCTCTGTTTATTATTGTTTTCTTACTCCACATTTTAGAATAAATTATTTATTAAATTATCTCTTTGTTATTTTGTTGTTGTAACACAAATTTTATTTTATTTTTTCAAAATAATTATTTGTTTTGATTTTAATATTTTATTATTGTTATTGTCACTCAACTCTCCCCCTCCGCCACAGTTTAATTGTGAAAATTTAAGAATTCTTATAGGATTTTTAGTACTAGTACTGTCTATTTTTGATAGGGCTCTATAAATTTATTCGATTTCCGCTAAGAAATTTCAAATGCACAATGTCATACGGTTGTCATTTAAGAAGAATTATTTTATTATTTAATCAATTAAATGAATTTAATATAAGAAGAGGTTTCTTTACATCACAAAGGCTGCTTCCATTCATAAGACTTCGTAATATGTCCACTTATTTTTGGGCTGACAATATACAACTAGTCATCAAGTGATACTGTCCGAAATTAAGGCCAGAATATTTCGGTCTTCCCAAAAAGTATTAAGGAGCACAAAAATTTTGGACAAAAGTGTGTTAGATTTTTAACAGAAAAAGTAGTCCAGTTCAGGTAAACTGACGATTATTGGTTCTGTTTTAATTAACATAACTGTATGTTAAGAATTTTTCGATCTCACTATCTATATTACACTATATTACTATCTTATTATTATGACATAAATTAATAAAAAAAATTTATAAAAAATTATAACTAAAATTATAATTCTAAATATGCGTATCTCTTATACCATCTTATACATCAAGGAATAATTATATAAGACCCTAAAAATTATATATATTCTGACATCAAATCTGCATAGATTTATTCATCTCCGCCCATAAATACACTTGTCTATCGTTAGCACGTTTACAACCAAAATAATTGTCGGATTTTCAATATCGACTGATTATTTGTCGTGAAAGTTGAATACTTTAAACTAGAAAATCGGCTGAATTGATAAAATCTTGTAAACCGATATCTAAGACAAGTTGAAATCATGAGAGTATGATGTATATGTAAGAACTTGCATTATTTCAAATCAAAGAAATTGGGAACTGTGCAAATTGTTCAAACTCAAGAACTTGTAGAAGATTTTTTGAGCGATTTAAAAATAGGGACTTCAAAGGCAGATAATATGGAGAGCTTTGATCAGCTAAAATCAATTGAAATTAATGAAATTATGTTCTCAATAGATGAACAAAAACGAAAGAAATTTGAACCCATACATCAGCCAAATTAAAGGTAAAACCGAATACTCTTAAGTAGGGGTATCAAGAGGTTATTTTACATTATGACCATTTAAAATGGAATTAAATGATCACAGGCACAATGTGATTCGTATATAGAGAGCAATAAATGAGAAACTGAGGAGATATTGTTGCAATTCTTTCGATAAACAGGGTATTATTAATTTGTATACCCAATATATTTGATCTTATTCGTTAATCAGAATGAAACGATTTCTATTTAATTTTTTTTAAGATTTTGTGAGCTGAAAGGTGCTCCTATCGAAAATATCAGACATCAGATATTAATGTCATCATCACCTTTTTTTACCAAAATTAACACATTCTGATAAAAATACAAAATATTATCTTATTGTGTATTATTACTTTTGCTTTACACTGTACTCCAGAAAATCTCACTCCCTCTGGTTGTTTGGAAAAAAATTAAAACATAAATTGGAAAAAAATCGACTTTCGTGTAGGCGTTCTGCGGTAAAAAGTCACAAACGGGAAAATGCGGAAAATAACATAAAAACAAATATACAATATTTAACTTTGCGATGAAAAGAACTTTTTACTCTTACGACTGCAACCGGTGTTGACAAAAGGGCTCATATTTTTATTTATATATAAATTGTCATATATATATAGAGAGAGAGTGAAATTAAAGAAGAAATGTTTGTGTATATTTTAAAAATAAATACAAAATTCCCTAGAATGAATATAAAGAGCGGCTGCAATGACTCTGAAATACCCTCTATCGCTAAGAAATTAAAGAAAGTGAATTCATATAAGAGAAAAATTTATTAAGAATTTTATTTGATAATCTCTAGTAGTTTTCGGGATATATGGATTAGACGTTTTTCTACTAGATCTTTATGTACCATATTAATGCCACATTGAAAGATTTTAGCTCACCAATAACAGATCCAAGAAACAATTATTTGATAACCATATCGAAATATTAATCCAATAAATATTAAAGTCAAGACAGTTATACGAAATGAGATAAATAAATTTATATATCAAAGGTAAAATGTGTGACATGAAGACTAACATGCCCAGAACAAAGTCTGATTGTTAAATCCTCAACAGAGGTAGGCAGGTCTTAAGTAAATCAATGTTGCAAAGTATTTTTTTTTTTTTTTTTTCGAAAAATAATTCTGTAACTTTTGATCTCTAATAAAATAATAAAATTTAGTCAACTTACAGCCTCAATATTTCGCCCAAAATAATTTTAAGCATAAAGATTTGATTAATATACTAAGACCAATATCTTGAAAACTAACGGAAAAAGAATATATTTTAAAATCGTTAACTAAAAAATTTTGCAGCAACACGAATATAGACGATCTTGAGCAAATCAAATTTATAGAGTATAATTTCATTTTCTTTTTTAAACAATGAACCATTAATATATTTTCAACAGAACCTAATTTGGTCCTACAAAAAGTTGGCTAAGCATTCAAAAGTTTACCGTTAAATTGATTCCAATATTATTAAACAGTACCGAAAGAACTTGCAATAATGGTCCACATGATTTTTTTGAAGCCAAAAAAATAGGAAGAATGTTCAAATGACTTCTCAACACTTCTGGTAGGAAAGCAGCCCGGTTTGCTCAGTGCTCAGACTATTTGGTGCGAAAAGTTAAAACTATTGCGGGTTTGAAAATTTACAAGGCTCAAAAAGTTCTTAATTGGAGCGCTGCTAAAAATTAAGAGACCAAAAACAAAGCTCGGAAATTGAAACTAAGTTTTCTAAAAAAAATATTCCTTCTGCACAATGGATGACGGAACGTATGCTCTTGCTCAAGGATATTTAAAGTCTCAAAAGCAGTCAAAAGATCCCAAAAGTTAATATAAAAAGCCAATCGTTTGTTAAACGAATCGTATGTCCCACTTAATTTTGAACAGACTTGGCAAGCCCTTGTATGGTACAAGAACAATAATGTGGTATTTGTGCCAAAAGAGACAAAAACCTCCAAACTGCCCGGATCAAAGGCAAGTTATCAAATAAGATATCGAAAAGTGTGGTATATCTTAAAGGGATATGGACTACCTGTTCGACTAAAGTGACAGAAACACGATAAATTGTAATATTAACTTTAATAAATTAGCAGCTCTTTTGGAACTTTAGTCCATTTCAAAGAAAATCTGAGACGATATGATAAATAATGAAAGTAAAGTTTTAAGCTGCAAAGTCTTCAAATTCTAGAAGGGCTATTCCACAGCGTTATGACTGCTACAGAGTAATATACGAAAGAACGGATGGAAGCGACTTTACCGATTCAGCTATTGATTTGGTCCATGACAAAATAATATATACATAATAAGATGAATTTTGTTTGGTGTTATTCACGGAGTGTTAATACGCTCATTCACCATTTATGATGGTGGAGTGGTATGATCAATTTTTATGTAAAAGAAAATACACTGACCCAAAATATTGTGTTAAAGTTAAATATTTATACAGCCAAACATAATATCTACACTCAACCAAATTTTCGTAGAACCTTAACGAAAAAACAAGGTATGAAACAGATTTTTATGTTAATTAACATAATTTTTCTTCAAATTAAAGAATTTCCTTTAAATATACTAAAAAAGTAATCAATTTTATTTTAGTAAAAGTTGTTAAATTGAATAAAATTTCGTTAAAAAATAATGAAAAATAAGTAAAATAACAAACAAATTTATTCAATTCTATTTATTAAAATAAAATTAATTTGAATAAAATTTTTGTTAATTTAACTATTTTTTTCATCAAATAATTTTATATATTTTATATATTTTCTTTATCACATTAAATGAAATATGTAGTTATAGATATACATACAGGAGGAAACTATTTTAAAGAACATTCTAATTAATATTCCGTTATTTTCAAACGGAATATTTTGCATAAATTCACGAAAAAGCAAATGGAAGATCAGCTGATCAACAAACAAAAATTCTGCTTTTAAATTAAAAATTCTCACTCTTACAGTTCTCATGATTTTCTATAATCAATATTTGCTTTGTATGGGAAGTACTCCTTATCTGGATCCTTAATATCTTATAAAATAGTTAATTACAACAATTTCACGTAATTATTTCTCAATTCTACTATAAATTTGGTATTTAAATTGAATAAAATATTAATCAATATAAAGAATTTATTTTTATTATATTGAATAATGTATTATTCAAATTGATTAATATTTATTCAAATTAACCACATTTTTATTAACGAATTCAAATAGTCATATTGACAATTTTTCCTCAATTTGAAGAATTTAGAAAAAAATTTACGAAAATTGTAGTTATGATGCGTAAAGATTTTAACCTAATTTTCTTCAATTCTACATCCTTTTTCGCTATATTTACTACCCTTTTTTGGCTCAGTGTATTTTGGTTTAAATACTGAAATGGTCTTTAATATTCATGTGAAATATTTGAATTATAATTTTTCTTTAAGTGTAGGTTTCCCCATATTTTTGGCCGCCAGTATCTTTTTATCCAGATAGCAAATTTACACAATGACTCTATAACCTCCTACAAAAAAAAACAGCACAATGTCTTAAAAAGCACACCAACCATTTACCATAAGACCAGTTTCATTCACTTTTTTTGATGTTTTTTTTTTTTTATTATTTATTTAGCATCAATAACCTTCTATGGCAACATGTTTCAAAAACGAACGAAATAAAAAGAAAAACATGATGAAAAATACTGAACCGATCCATAAGTTTCTGACAATATATTTTCAATTTAGTATTTTTAGTTTTTTTCAGCTTTTGATACAAAACTAAACTACAAAAAATAGCATCGAAAAAGACAAACTGTTGACAAGTTATAAGCTTTAAACGCAGAATTTCATGAAAATGTATACATACACTGGGTTACAAAAGTATACAAACGATGACATTTTTAGGATTTCTTTAAAGGAAATTTTGCATGAGATTAGCCAAATTTTATATGCTTTTGATAGCAGAGTCCAAAATGAAATGCTACATAACGCAGTGTTTAAAAATGAAATTGAAGTAACTTCCGAACTGCAAGTTCAATTTCCATAAAATATCACTCAATGATAACTTTGATCTAGAAGAGTTTAAGTTTTAAGTTTGGACTTTATGAACCTAACAGATTCCGCTCCACAGGGTTCCCTAATAAGACATAACTTACATCTGAACGATTTTAAAAGTGAAAACCCACAAAAAACCCGTTCCATTCCATTTCTGTTTAAAATTTCCTGCACTTTAGGACAATTTTTTGTGATATACTTATGTGGCCTGGCCAAAAATAGTGGAAGCATTCTTTTTTCTAAACATTTATTGATCTGAATTTCGGCATTAATAGAGTCCGCTTGCGGCAACTGCATGTTGCCTGCCATTCCAAGGACTTTTTTGAACATTTTGAATTTTTTTTTCGAAAAAAAACCTTAATATTTCTGTGTTGGTTTCCTAAGAGCCTCAAATAACCTACACGACTGGAGAATACTTCTTAAGAACGTGTAGCATTTAAGCTCAGTAAATTTAAAGTTTTTGTTTTATTGAAACTTAAATTTTGTATTATCGTATGCATACTTTTATAACTTAGTGTATGCCATAATATCGATAGCTGATCATGAGTTTTTTTTTGTGTCATATACGTTCAAAATATTTCAGCAATGAAAGTGAAATATGTTCATAATTGCTTGTACGCTGATACAATCGACCCTCTGTCAATCGCAAAAAATGACAAAATAAAAACGTTCGAAAAAAAACTCTAAAGACAAATTTAAAGTGAAAGAAAAAGATCACCTTTTTGAAAATAAAGTCATTTAAGATTTCCTGTTAAGACAAAAAACAAGGGAATTACTTACACTTACATTAAGACGTATTACAAGTAGTCCGACATGTCTTTCGAAATGTGAACTTAAGACAAAAAAGAGAATAATTAATTATTATTCACTTCTGAAAACGATTTCGAGTGTGATTTTATTTTAGTATTGAAAAAAAATAATTGAAATTTAGCAAATGTGAAAAGAGGGCGCTACACAGAATATAAAACAGGAATTGAAGTAATATTATTTTTTTGCATCGTCCATATTAAGTTTATAATTCCGTATGTAACGCCTATAAGATATCCTGTTGAAGTATATATATATATGTCTGGATCAAATCAAGAACTAAGACGACTGAGCGTATTCTCAGAGGCAAACTATTTGTTCGCACTTTAATGTTTTTTGTTACCTTGAGAATTTCCCTATTTAAAACTAGCAAAATCGGTTTACTAAGTTAAAAGTTATAGACCGAGATTTAAGACAAGCTCGAAATGCAAGTACAGTACTTTTCAAAGTTTCTTAATTAAAAATAAACTAATTTAATTATAGTTATTTTAATTAGCTTATGGTAAACTATTATACACCCATGATTGGCCCATAATTTCTCTTAACTGCCATCTAACCCCCCACCACAAGAAATCGCTTTAAATTGCTTCTCTAAGCCGATCAAAATTTAGGATAAATTTGACATAACTAAAGTAGAGGAGTGTAGCATTGTAGCTTTGGATGCTTAGACGGTATAGCTAATCTATGGATGGCGTTATAAGGGTTCAAAATAAAGTATCATTTCTTCTCATATTTTACAAAATGTTTACTTCCTTAAAGCTTTCAATAACGCCTTTGAGAATATTCCTTCATGATCAGCTTATTTTTAATAGTTTTCGAGTCATTTCATGTAAAGCAAATTTTCATAGCTCCCCTATAAGACTCCCCCCCCCCTGCACAAAAAAAAATCACTTAAAAGCTCTAAAATATTACATAGATGTGGGCTGATGGGAATAACAAGAAATTTCACATTACTTTAGCGGAGGGGTGTATCGTTATAATTTTGAGTGCTTTGATGACATAACAAGTCTATGGACAGAGTTATAAGGGTTCAAAATAAGGTCTTTTAGATTTTAAGTTAATTCCTCATCACATTTAATAAATTGTTCATCCCTTTAGAGCTCTCGATAAAACCATCCCTTCACGAGATATTTATATTTTCAAGTTTTCAAGTTATAAAGCAAATTCGAGGCACTTTCATCACTAATTCTATCAGCATTTTGTTAAAAAAAATTGAAGAGTAAAAAAAATTCAAAGCATCAATTTAGAAAAAGTTACCCGATTCTATACCCAGTAATTTTTGCTCTATACAAACAAACTGTAATAAAACTAGAACTTTATTGGCGACAGAGTGATCAATTTGGAATTTCGGGTATTTTGGATTTAAAAAATTGGGATTTTGTTAAAAGTCCTGCATTAAGGACAATTTTGTCCATATTATACTAAAATTTCGTAATAACGACTTTATTTATATAGATTTTATTTAAGATCAATTATTGAAAATGTTTTCACAACATTTATGTTAAAATAAAAATTTTAGGGTTTTTTGAAATTTTTTTTAAAGAAATTTAGTTTAAATACTTTATTATGTAAATAAAATTATTTTTCAAGTAATTACCTTTCCAATGATATATAAATAATTTAATTTAATCACTTGAAAATAAACCTAAACTTGGTTCCCTCCTGTAAAATATATAAAAAAGTAAACATAAATGAAGTGTTGAAAGTGATCAACTTTTTAAGTCCACCAACTGTTGCATGGACTCACTAAAAACTTGTGCTTCTTCAAATCAATTGGAAAACACTTCAGGAATGCCCATATAAATTTTCATTAAAAAATCTTTGAAAAATTCTTAAGTTACAGATTAATTTCCCTAAAAAGGCGTAAATCGTACCATAATATTTTATTTTTCTTCTTTAAAGTCCGACATCTGATTTTTGGTCTTGCCAATTGTAGCGTATTCATTTGATCGGCACTGACCTACAATAATTTATCTTATTTGAATATTCCTTACTTTTCTATTCAATTTAACTCGATGTCAGTTTGTATGAAGAACATTTTATTGAGATAAATTGATTTTTTCGATTTAATGTTTTTCAATTGTTAACTCTAGAAACTAATTGAAAATTTATATTGCAAAATACTCAGACATTAAGGAAAAATATACACTTATTAAGCATCAATTTTTTATTATTTTTGCGTTTTTCTTTCGAAAAATAAATATTAATAAATATTTTTAATTGATATTACAACATTTTCTCTCTTCAGGAAGTTTTAATCAATTTTTTCTATTGTTCTCTTAATTAAAGTCAAGCACCTGTTGGAGTTATTGTGTTTAGATATTTGATTTATATATATAAAAAAAATCTAAATATTGAAATCTTAAGAATAAAAAAATTAAATTTCAACACTATTTTCTGGCGTCCACATGAGAGTTCAAATTTAAATGTTAAAGAGGGCACAAAATAGATCGAAACAGATCGAAATAAATAAAGTGAAAATTTTAAAATAAACAAAAATGTTATAAACGATAACACAAATTGCGATTACGAATACATAACAATGAAATTGTTGCACCATTAAAAGTGGGAACGAAACTTTAAGACGCGTGAAATACAAAATCGGGTGTAAACGAAACGAATTGAAAAGTCGCTCTATAAAGAGTTTTTTTGGCGAAGTTACAAATTTGAATATAAAATAGAATAAGGGGCAGGGTTTTCGATACCAAAATATGTGTTAATTTTTTCAGATTAGGTAAGAGAATTACAAAGGTCCACTAATCATCTCAGTTTTGTTATATTAAAATTATTGGACTTTTATAAAACTGATTTGAAATAGAGACTTGTTTTTGGATATAAATCTGTAATATTGGAACTGGTGAACATTTTTAATAAAATTTCTCTAGAACATTCCTGAAATGTTTTTGTTTTGATTTGTTAAATCACAAGTTTTTAGTGGGTCTGGCAGTGGACCTCCAAAATTTTTCACTTTGGATATTGTTTTTTTTTAATTCTCCAAAATTTCATTTATGTTTTTAATTGAAAGAAATTTCATGTAGAAAATCTTTGTAATGGTATGGCACATCTCTAATAGTTTTGGAGATATTGAGACATAAACAAAATTTCGACTTATTTTTAAAGGTGACTTTTTATAGTTTTTTCAGTCTCAATTTGAGTCCAAACTAATTTCTAAATTTATATTTAAATTCTATAAGAAATTCTAAACAATTCTTAATGTATGTGGATCCAATATAAAATTTCTATTATTTTGAAATTGAAGTTCTGAAACATAATGCTTTTTTATTTCAGAAAAGATTGTAGCATTTTTTTACTTAAAAAATCACTATTTTAATTTGGTCGATAATTTCTTTTTATAATTCTAAAAGAATTCTTTACTTAAATGCTTTCATGGCAGATCCGAGATCATTAGGAAACGAATTATCCCTGCCAGTTCTATCAAAATTTTATTAATTTTTAAAATCTGTTTTATAAATTTTTGAGGGTAAAAAAAAGATGTCCAAGCTAAAATTTAAAAAAAGGTCCCTGATCAAATACCTACATTTGTAGGCTACATAATCCAAAAAAAACTCTAATGGGTCAAACTTTTTAAAGACGTCAGAGTTGGCAGTTTACTGAAAAAAAGTCTATTTTTAAAACAAATTTCGTTCAATTGGACTTTAGAGTATTTCGAAACAAACAAGTGTGATTATGTTTATATGTTCTAAATTAAGGTCCACTTTATTTATATTAAACTCAATTTATGTAATAAAAGCTTTATTACTGCAGATTTAATTTAAGTTCAAATATTGAACATTTTTCACAAAAGTACACTGAAAATAAAAAATTTGGATTTTTGAAAAAATTATTGAAGAATATTAGTTTTAAAAGTTTCTTAAATAAATATTATTATTCTTTAGGTAATTAGCTTTCCATTGATATATAATACATATATCAATACATTACTCAATCGCTCAAAAATTAACTTAAACTTGGTACTGTCACGCACAATTTCTACATAATTCTATGGTAAATAATGGAAGACCAATTTTAGAGATCCACCGCTGGTTCCCTGTCACTGCTTACAACATATGCTGCTCCAAATCAATTGAAAAATATCTCAAAAATGTAAAAGAGAAATTTGATTGAAAAGTATTTAGTAGTTTCAAAATTACAGTGTTATTTCCATTATTGTGGAGACATTGTGGGTTAGAGAGGGGAGAAATAAAGGAGGTCGTAAGAGCATAAGGTCCAGAATTTGCCTAAAATTAACTGTCGAAAATTTATATAAATCGAACAAATTTTTTTTTTGGAAAAATTTCATATTCTTTTTCTTATAACCGAAGGGCATTCAATATTCGTTATGATCGACTATAACTTTCTGACTTATTTTTCTTTGTTTTCAATCCAGAAATAGAATAGAATTATTGCCAAACACTAATTTAAAAACTATTTTTTTTATAAAAATTTAACATTTTATTTCTTATAAAAGAAAAATATTTTAAGAGAGAAACCAGAATTTAAACATTTTAGTTGCGCCGTTACACGATGAAAAATTAAATAATCAAAAAAGGGGGAAATGCCGTCGATATTTATATAAAAATTGATTTGTTATTATCAATAAAAAAAATTTATTAATAACAACTTGATTTCCTATAGACAAATACACAAACACACACACAAACGCTACATATATATAAAAAAGGGCCTTAATTATTTATGGTTCATTAACACCAGGGGGATGCCAAGTTAGAGACTAAAGCTACACACAGAAAAAACAATTCATTGTAAAATTATTTAAAATATAAATATTTAACTTATTTTGAGTTATGATTTTGTTTTTTTTTTTTTTTAAGATAAAAAATGTTAATTTAACATTGTTTCACATGAAATGAATCTGTGTTGTTTGTCTGTTTGTTTGGGACTTATAGACAGCTAAACTATTATACCGATTTTGCTGAAATTTTCACAGAATGATCTCCATATGATCGAAAATAACATAGACTATAAAAAATGTCGATAGGACCAGGGGGAGAGGTACCCCCCCCCACACAAAGCAAATATTGATTATCGAATATCTAAAGAACCACTACATCGAGAGTTTTCAAATTTGGTCCCAATAACTTTTTCAAGAAACCATTTTACAAAGACAAAATGTGTGGTGGATAGAATCAGGGGGAGGGGTCCAGGAGCCTCCATACAAAGCAAATTTTGATTATTGAATACCTAAAAAACTACTGCATCGAAAGTTTTCAAATTTGCTTCCAAACAATTTTTCAAGTTACTATTTAACTGGACAGAATTAAGGGCGGATAGGATCAAGGGGAGAGGTGTCCCCCATACAAAGAAAATGTTGATTATCAAATATCTAATGAATTATAACAGTAAAAGTTCTCAAATTCGTCCCCAAACACTTTCTCAAGAATTTGTTTAACTGATCAAAATATAGGACGGATAGGATCAAGGGGAAGGTACCCCCCATACAAAGCAAATATTAATTATCGAATATATAAAGAACTGTAACAGCGGGAGTATTCACATTGGTTCCAATTACTTTCCCAATCATTTTTTTACTGGCCCAAATGTAGGGCAGATAGAAGCAGGGGGAGAGATCCCTCATACAAAGCAAATAATGACTATCAAATATTTAAAGAACAGCGAGAGCTCCCAAATGGTCACAATCACTATCTTAAGGAACAATTTTTGTGAACAAAATGTAAAACCGATAGGAACAGGCAAATGGATACATACAAAGGAAATAATGGCATTCGAATATAGAAACAACTGTAAGAGCGAAAGTTCTAAAATTAGATTCCAAACAGTATAACTGGACAAAATGTAGGACGGTTAGGATCAAGGGAAGCTCTCATGCAATGCTAATATAATATATAATTTAAGAATGGATAGAGCCAGAGGCAGACCATTGTATAAAATATTTTCAATACAAGATGTGATTTGTAAAATTTCTTTCGAGATCTTAAACTGAGAAGAATGTTTGTGCGGTATAGCTCTACGGCTAAAATGTAGTTTTAAAAATTAAACGCTTAATTTCACTAACTGAAAGAACGTAAATTAAAACTCACTGAAAAAAATATTCAATCTTAAATTAACTATGTTCAACTTTGATTTTGCTTCATGGTTTTTTCTGTGTGTACTTTATTTTTTTGATTTTTTATATTTTTCTCTTTAATTATTTTTCTTTATCGCTAAATTTACTTTACTTTAAAATTAAATTTAAAAAAAGTTTTGTATTTTTCGAAAGAAAAACCTTTAACATTTTATCTTTGATTGTCAAGGTAGTTTTAGTAACGTTTTTCATACCCTCCACCAGCATAAGTGGTGAAGAGGTTGTATTAATTTCGTCATTCCATGTGTAACGCTAAGAAGAAATCATCTCAGACGCCATAGTGTATATACAGCTGCTGTTAAAATAATAGCACCACTCAAATGTTACATCTTCGTTGCCAGAGTTTTCCAATAACTTTGTTTATAAAGAATTGGCATCTCTAAAAATAATAGCACCATTTCTAATATGCTTGGAAAAAAACCCATAAACACTTCTATCAATTATCATAACATTTAGTGTAAAAGAGCTTTTGTAATTTATATATAATTTGAAAATTCCCAGATCATGAAAAGTCCCCCTCTTAACTGATCTGCATGTCTCAAATAGATTAGAGTGGTCCTATGAGTCTAAAATATTTCCCACTAGCACCCGTTGTAAAACCAATCGATAATTTGTCTACATATGTTTAATGGGAGTTGGTAATTAAACCAACCAATAATTGTGCTCTTGGGACCATTATAAGGCAGGCATGGAACTCTTTTGTGCTGGAAAGCTGCCAGAATGCAGTAAATACAATGAAAAGGCGATGTTCGACTGTTATTACTAAGAAAATACTACAAAAAGTTAAAAAACAATTATTTTTGACTTGTTATAGTTGAAATCGGGTGGTGGTATTATTTTGACGCCAGTTTTTATTAATTTTTCTGGAAAAAAAATAATTTTTTCACTATTTTTTTAACCGATTTTTGATTTTATTAAACCTTAATATGGGAACAACTTTTCACTCAAATATCTTTTATGGCTTATTGAAGAAGACTTTTGCATGTGGTGCTAATTATTTGACTGCAGCTGTACATACTTGCATGAAATTAAAGTCTGAGTCTAATTAGATTTTTGCGTCTGTTTGGCCTGAGTATTTGTTATAGTCCTAACAAGATTCCTAGTTAAAACAAGCAAAATCAGTTCAGTATATGAAAAGATATAGACCGATATCTGAGGCAAGCTCTAAGTTCAAGCAAATAACTTTCGTAAAATTGTCAACTATAAATCGACAAATTAGAATAAAATTTTGACATAATATTAAACTATATATACTTCATTACTCTTCCAAAAATTATCACAAATCGGTTTAAAAGAAAAAAGTTATAGTCAAAAATATAACCGATTTTATGACTCATTAAGTGTTCCTGTGTTATATTTAAGAAAAACTTTTATATATTGTATACCACTGTGAGTGTGTGTGCGAAACATAACGTATGTAATTCATACACATTTGGGGTGTTGGGCATTAAAGATTCGGCATAGCCGACTGTAGCATTCTTACTTGTTTTCTTTTACAATTGAAAACTATAATGAGACTTTTTATTTTTTATAAAAAAAGTCAAATTTTATAGTTTTACAAAATTTGCATACAATTCCAGGCAGCTTTCAACGCCTTTTGGTCTAGAGTTTTTATTTCCCAAAAAAATGTAAAGTTTTAAAAATCTTTATGGGAAAATCTTTTCAATTTAATTTTTTTTATGGGAAATTTGATTTTCTTTAAAAGCCGTTGCTTTCTAATTGTCTTTTTAAGAAAACATTAAGAAACATATATTTAAAAAGCTTTTACTCTTAACTTTTCAATGACATACAAATTATTAATAAATTATGGCTGCTGATTGTGGCATAGATCACAAAAAAGTCCAAAAAATAGAGGTTCAAAAACTTGCACATCCTCAACTGAGTTTGGAGATAAGAAATTCCTTGATAAAATTATAAAAAGAGCTCCCAACACATACGGTAGGAAAGCAGCCCAGTTAGCTCAGTATTTGGACTTTTTGGTACAAAAAAGTTAAAGTTAGTACAGGTTAAAAAACACACAAGGCTCTAAAAGTTCCTGACATGGACTTTGCCAAAAATTTGGATCATTTGTTTCAACGGACTCTATAAATACCGAAATTTACACCTGCTTCAAGTCCATTTATTTTTCTTCTGACTTTTCATTCTGTCACTATGGTAAACCAGCCTTTGAGTAGTACGTGAACAATAATGTGGCATTTGTACAAAAAGAAGCATATTTTCCAAACTGCCCGGAGTTAAGACTAGTGAAAAGATTTAAGAGGCTGTACTGTTCCAAATAAGCTCGAATACGCCTAAAACATAAGCACATGATTACTTCCTTAATTAGAGACATCCAAAAAGGAGAGGAATAAAAAAAACAATTAATGTGAATGTGTAAGTGTCTTACGCTAAATTAATTGAAATATTTCTCTTATTACACAGAACGAAATTTATATATGATATTATTATTTTTAATTTTGTACTTTAAATGTATACCAAACTGACACTCAGTTTCATTAAAACAATTCATAGAAAATAATAATAAGTTTCTTCCCATTCTATATTCCAGATTTTTTGCAAATGTCATTTATTTTTGCAGTGTACATAAATTAAAAAAAAAAATATGCGATATCAACCCACTTTGTTTGAAAACAAAACAAAAATAATAGTTTAAGGACCACAAACCCTTAAAATGTGGCCAATCTTTATTAAAACCTAATCCACCATAAATGATTGGGGTATTATGCACTTGTCCTGATGTTTGTAGCATTAAAGAAATAATTATTTTACACCGTTCAACTCAGAATCACTTTCTAAGTCGATTAAACGATGACCATCAGTCTGTCTGTGCGCCTGGCGGCATGTAATCATTGTGGTCTCAATTTTCGAGATATCTTGATGACGATTTTGTAAGTATTGTTATCTTGGTTCAAGGGCAAAGCTTATTGAAATTGGATAATAATTTAAGTACCTTCCATACAGATGTATTACTGGAATGTTGTGTTAATCTCATCAAACTTAGTGTATCAGACCAAATTCTTGTGCTAAAATTTCAAGAATATCGGTCTCAACTTCCGAAAATCACATTAAAATGCTTAAGTATCAAAAAAGAACAAAAAACTGTTAGTATTATGATGAAATTTCTAAGTTTGAGAATTATACAGTCAGAAAACACAAACAAAATTTCCGAAGATCGGTCCATAATTTACTAATAGCTCTCATATATTCCCCACTTCCATAAATTAACTTAATTTGCCTTAATCTCTTATATATGAGTGTATGAAGTAAATATTTTAAGGAAAAGAAACACACGAATCAAAAAATCAGATTCTACCAGGATGAGTCCATTTTTTATTAATTTAGATCTCAATTTATATCTTAATAATTATAATTGTGTTATTGATTTAACAATTTACAATTAGGTTAATAAGTCTATTAAAAAAGATTTATTAAATAGTTATTTAGTGAAAAAATATTCGATGTTTTATTTATTTATAAATTAGCTTTTACCCGATACGCTTTGCTGCTAAAAAATTTTTCTCAGTCCCAGAAAAACAGTTCTTGGAATAAAGTTTGAAAATTCTTGCCGGAGTAGTTCTTTAGACATTCAATATCTGATTTGTATGAGGGATACCTCTACCCCTGGTTTTATCCATCATACTTTTTGTCCAGTGAAATTAATCCTTGAGAAATTGTTTAGAGCCAAATTTTAATACTTCTTCTGTTATAGTCCTTGAGATATACGATAATCAGTAATTGCATTCTATGGAGTGTATCTCTCCCTATGTTACTTTCCTTTTGTCCAGTAAAACAGTTCCTTGAGACCGTAAATGGGACAAAATTTGAGAACTCGCGCTGTTATAGCTCTTTAGATATCCGATAATCAATATCTGCTTTATATATTGGAAAACCCTTTCCCTGGCCCTATCCATCGTTTTGGTTGGTAAAGTAGCTGCTTTGGACAGTGATTAGGGCCCAAATTTGAGAATTCTCGCTTTTAAAATTCTTAAGATATATGAAAATGTCGTCGGAATTGGCCCAACCGTTTTGAAGTCCATATGATACATACATACAAACAACCTATTTTATATATTTTTATAATTTACTGAAAAATTATTGTTAATTAAATTTTTATTTTTAAGTTAAAAATGTAACCGTCAAATATAAAGTAATTTTTATGAAATACGACGCCGTTGATTTTAAATTCAAGGCTTGGTTTTCTTTTTGCTGTACAGCTGTTAGTATTTAAAGTGCTGCCAAGTTTGAAGTGTCAACAATTCAGCTCAATGTGAAATAGTACTGTTAAGCACAATAATTATTAAATCTGCTACTGCGAACAGTGACACCAAGTTAGAGAAATTAAATACATGTGCGTTAACAGAGACGTTTATGTTATTAACATTTTTCATATAAATTCCTTACACATACTTGCTGTTATATTTAAATGTGGCATATGTTATAAACAGTGGTATAGGTAGCGTGGCCGAGCGGTCTAAGGCGCTGGTTTAAGGCACCAGTCTCTTCGGAGGCGTGGGTTCGAATCCCACCGCTGCCAAGGTGTTTTTTTGTTTTTTATTCCTTTTAGAATAATTAAACGCCTTTTTTAAGTTACTTTTCGTCAGATTAAAATTTCGATTTGCTTTTTTTAAATGCGCAATTAATTCTAAACAAAACAATATGGCGACTTTATTGTTGCAATGTTTATTTATACAAAATAACATAAATATAATATTTATTAATAATAATTATTGTTATTATCTGTATATCTACCTTAAAAAAACAGAGCATGTGCGGCAGTTTTTCAATTAAATTCCAAATAAAAATAATTTGTTTTTATTACTTAACTGGCTTTTTGCCAATAACAATGACAGACCCGATGGGTGAACTGTTTTGGAATAATAAAGTCCACTACAAATTGATTATTGTTTATGTTTGTGTAAACACCTTTTTAAGAATATTATTAAAGTGATTTTGTAATAACAAACAAAATAATTTAGTTGAGAAAAACAAATAATAAAAATGTAAATAAATCATTCGCGTATTTGCAAAAAATTTTATTTTTTCACTTTTATTTTGAGTCAGTAAATCTTTTCTTTAAGTGTTTCTGTGGCCTTGACTTTGATATGGATTGACGGGCATTAATCGGAACGATATTTTGTAAAATAAAAACAAATAAAAAAAATTAATGAATTTGTGATTTATTTTATGGCAGCTAAAATGCTATGAATATTCGTTGAAATATTTTATGGAGGTTTGTTTGTATGTGCAAAGTTTAGATTGAGGAGATCAAGTTTCAATTTTTAATTGATGGTGTAAAGTATTTATATAAGAACTAGCAGACCCGGCAAACTTTGTTTTGCCAGAAAAAAAGTTTGCTTATGTATGGGCGATACCCCTTTCTCCGGTTTTATCTGTCCTTCGTTTTATCCAGTAAAACAGTTCCTTGAGAAAGTTGTTGGAACAAAACTTTGAGAACTATCGCTGTTATAGCTCGTTAAACATTCGATTATCAATATTTGCTTTGCATGGACGATATCTCTTCCCCTGGTTTTCGTTTTCTCCAGTTCTCAATTTTCTCCAGGAAAACAGTTCCTTGAGAAAGTTGCCGCTAGAATTCTCACTGTAATAGTTCTTTAGATATTCGATATTTGTTCTGTATAGAGATACTTCTCTTCCTGCATACTTCTCTGCTACATACATACATACATACATACAAACATACATATATACATACATACTTACATACATACATACATACATACATACATACATACATACATACATACATACATACATACATACATACATTCATGCATTCATAAAATCGTACCTACATAAATACATACATTCATACATACATACATACATACATACATACATACATACATACATACATACATACATACATACTTACATTCATACATACATAAAATAATACGTACATAAATACATACATACATACATACATACATACATACATACATACATACATATATAGATATATATTCATACACACATACATACATACATACATACATACATACATACATACATACATACATACATACATACATACATACTTACATTCATGCATTCATAAAATCATACGTACATAAATACATACATACATAAAATCATACATACATACATACATACATAAATACATACATTCATACATACATACATACATACATACATACATACATACATACATACATACATACATACATACATACGTTTATACATAAATACATACATACGTATATACATAAATACATACATACATACATACATACATACATACATACATACATACATACATACATACACACTTCCTATTTTATTTTATTTTATTTTATTTTATTTTATTTTATTTTATTTTATTTTATTTCATTTTGATATTTCAAACGCTTTAAAAGTAACGAATATTTATCCAAAAATTTCGTTTTCAAATCTCTGATTTTTATTAATTTTTGAATTTTAATAGTTCATTATTAGACCTCGTATTTTTTATTGCTTTTGCCAATCTTAATTTTAATTTCAATTATTTATTTCATCAGTTCAATCAACCCAACCTTTAACTTTTATGTGATTATTTTCTTAAGGTTACAATTGTCTTTTTAATTAATTCAAATCCTAATTTATGTCACATGAATTATTTAAGTCGTGTAACTATAAATATTAGTGTCTTGTATTTGTAAAGTCTCTGCAGTTTTAATGTGATTTTTATTATTAAAAAAAAAAAATACACGAAATATCAAAAAAATTTTATGTCTTCAGTTAATTAACAAAATTATTAATGTATTTAAGTGCCTTTATTTTGTTGTTTTTGTTTTTGTTATTTTTATCTATTTTTTTTCTTCTTCTGTTTGTTTAATGTTTTATTGAATTTCCTGTATAAAACTGAAATTAATTAATAAAAAATGAAAATAAAATTTTCAAATTTAATAATTCATGATGAGCATTCACATGAATTAGGAAAAACAAAATGCATTTCCTTTTCTTTGTTGCACCGTGGGGGAGGAGTAAGAGAATTTATGTAGAAATTAAATCTAAAACTTTAATAAAAAATCTAGACGCACAGTAGGCATTTCAATTTAAAGAACTTTTATTCTAAATTTTATCGATGATCCCATATCGGAAAGCAAATGTTTATTCGATACCGCTGAAATGGAAATCTATAACTTCCAGACGGCTTGACAGATTTTAATAAAATTTCACACATTTAAAGTAGAAATGAAGGCGGGTTTAAATTTTAAGTTTGAACTTTATATTCCAAACGATGTCATACTGCAGGGTCCAAAAGTGGAACACTGTGTGTTCAACATTTCATTTTAATTTTTTAAAAATTATTCATTTTTCGAATTTTATTCTTTTTATACTTTTCTGAAAACTTATTTGTGTGATGAAAAAAAGTTTCAAAATTCTAAATTTTGAGAGAATCAGAGTTTTTCTTTACACTCCCTTTTATTTTCAAAATGACCTAAAATTCTAAAATTTTGGACAAATGAAATTTTTGCTTATTTAATGCAAGAAAGAAACTTTGGGTGGTTTTATAGCTCTATAGTTCAATAGTTCAGATCATGGCCATTCCAATTACCATCTGTTTAGAACTTTGCCGAACGCCTTTACTGGAACACACCTGAATTATAACCCAGATCTTGTCCGATTACCATATGATTTTATTCAAAACGCTTACTGGAATACGTCTCAATTTAAAACTGATTATATATTTTTTAGTTATATACTATTTGAGGTCCTTTTGTATACTGGGTGTTTCCGCATCATCAGCAAATGATGAAATTGTCAGATTATCACATAATGGCAAGTCAAATGTTCTTAAATTTTTACCCAGAAATGCCAATACTCCAAATAGGATTATAATTATTAATCTGATATTCATTCTTAACGTCAAAACGGTTATATATAATATCAGAATGAGGGAGTAAAAAAAGACGCATATAACTAATTGATTTCATGCGATCTCATATGATTCCCTATTTGCGTTACAAACGGAATCTCAAAAACTCGACAGTTTAAAAGGCCGTCAACTTTTAATTAAAAATATATTTCCACACATTTTACATTCTGGCCCACTGTTTGTTGTAGGAGTAATGTAAAATAACACTAAATAAATGTTATAAAATAAAAAAGACAAAATTTCTTAGATTTCCGTCTGATAAAAAATATTAAAAATAAATATATTTTATAGATTTTATTCCTCTTCCCTTGAACCATAATTAGGCGGCTTCAAATAAACAAATTCAATGAGGAAAATTTATATGAAAATTTTCTAATTATTTTTATGTTAATTAAGAATTTTAGGGGGGAAAAAGTGAAAAAGAGGAAAAAAAATCAATTTAAGTACAATTTAAAACACTTGAAAATTAATAAGAGTTTTAAGCAGGAACAAAATACCAACATTATACACAGAGTTATAAAAGTATACGTACGATGTATATTTTTTTACTGTGAGATGAGAAACACCTCTTATGATTTCACTGACAGGGTTTTCAAAATACAGTCATCTACAGTGACACAATGAAGTTATCATACAAATAATTAACATTGTGACAACAGAGGCATTTTCAATTTGATTTGGAGGACAATAGGTCCGCAACTAGTCAGCGTGATAGGAGATGAGTATCCAAAGTTGGTCATTCCGGGTACCACTAATCTACTATCATGAAGGCACTAAAGTATACATACTTATACTTTATTCAATTATAAAGAAAAAAAGTGTCATTAATTTTATACAAATCAAATTTGCTCGCTAAAAGAAGACGATTTCATCCAATACCAATACACTCTACACGATTGGCGAATGTACAAATATATCAGGAAATCCCTTTGAGTAACCATACATTATTAAGGTTTTGAAGAATGAAAAAGTTTGAGGGAAATGTAACAAGAAATATCTGTCTTTAAATGACAATTAAACTGTCAAGTATGACGTAGTGTTTTTAAAGATGGCTGCCAATCTAGTTCGAAATAAACTTATCCATGAATCAGGGAATAAAAAAAATTATACTTTTTCATGCGAAAATATTCAAAATCTTAATCCGTTTTGATCATGTTTAAATTGTTTTTCACTGAAATGATCACCCTGTCATTATGAGAGCTTCCCGAGAGGAAATACTTTTTGGGTTTTTCTTTACATATTAAGAGAACCTTACAATTTCAGAACTTAACTAAAAAGTGTATTTTTTTAATCGAACAACTTTGGATACGATTTATGGGCAGATCTTTGGCCGCAGTTTATACAAATCGAGTTTACACATATTCCCGTTAAGATTTCTTTATAAAACACTGCAAAAATGAATAAATATTGCCACCTTTTTGGAAAAACCACCCAAAAAATCGATTTTTTTCAAAGTTTCAGCTTTAGATTAATAAAACTTTTTAAAGGGATCATATACTTGTAGGGTTACATATTTTTTTTTAAATTTTAGAAGGAATCTGACACAAATGAAAAAAAAATTGGACCTATATTAAGCTCATTTAAAAAAAGACTAACAAACAAGGGTTAAAATGGGTTCAAAAAATTATTTCGACTTTAATATCCCTGAAACTCTAAAAGAGGTTTTGAAGGACAATCAATTCAAAAATTAATTTTTGATGTGTGTGAAGATAAATTTAAATTTATTTAGCCAAGACACAAACCACATGCTTTAACAGAGCTCTGGAAACACATTAACAGAGCACTGTAAACACATTGACAGAACATTGCTTTCACCACACATACAAAATAAGTACGATTTTGTCATCATTTCTGGGATCGGAAAAATGAAACCATGTGAAATAGCGGCCAATCGGTCATACTAATAGGCCTTATAAGTCGCTTTTCCCAAATAATCTTGGAATTTAAGAAAATTAAATTTTTTTGAAATTCTGACCTGGAGAGAATCGGTGGCCATATCTGGACTTAGGGAAATGGCTGGTATATGAGACTATGTGCAAGTGGTGGACAATTGGTCATACTAATAGGCCTTATAAGTCGCTTCTCCCAAATAATCTTGTAATTTAAGAAAATTAAATTTTTTTTGAAATTCTGACCTGGAGAGGATCGGTGGCCAAATCTGGACTTAGGGAAATGGCTGGTATATGAGAATATGTGGAAGTGGTAGACAATTGGTCATACTAATAGGCCTTATAAGTCGCTTTTCCCAAATAATCTTGGAATTTAAGAAAACTAAATTTTTTTGAAATTCTGACCTGGAGAGGATCGGTGGCCATATCTGGACTTAGGGAAATGGCTGGAATATGAGACTATGTGGAAGTGGTAGACAATTGGTCACACTATAAGAGCCTATAAGTCGCTCTTCCCAAATAATCTTGGAATTTAAGAAAATTAATTTTTTTTTGAAATTCTGACCTGGAGAGGATCGGTGGCCATATCTGGACTTAGGGAAATGGCTGGTATATGAGACTATGTGGAAGTGGTGGACAATTGGTCGCACTATAAGAGCCTATAAGTCGCTCTTCCCAAATAATCTTGGAATTTAAGAAAATTAAATTTTTTTGAAATTCTGACCTGGAGAGGATCGGTGGCCATATCTGGACTTAGGAAAATGGCTGGTATATGAGACTATGTGGAAATGGTGGACAATTGGTCGCACTATAAGAGCCTATAAGTCGCTCTTCCCAAATAATCTTGGAATTTAAGAAAATTAAATTTTTTTAAAATTCTGACCTGGAGAGGATCGGTGGCCATATCTGGACTTAGGGAAATGGCTGGTATATGAGACTATGTGCAAGTGGTGGACAATTGGTCATACTAATAGGCCTTATAAGTCGATTTTCCCAAATAATCTTGGAATTTAAGAAAATTCGAGTTTTCTGAATTCTGACCTGGAGAGGATGGGTGGCCATATCTGGACTTAGCGAAATGGCTGGAATATGAGACTATGTGGAAATGGTAGACAATTGGTCACACTATAAGAGCCTATAAGTCGCTCTTCCCAAATAATCTTGGAATTTAAGAAAATTAAATTTTTTTTGAAATTCTGACCTGGAGAGGATCGGTGGCCATATCTGGACTTAGGGAAATGGCTGGTATATGAGACTATGTGGAAGTGGTGGACAATTGGTCGCACTATAAGAGCCTATAAGTCGCTCTTCCCAAATAATCTTGGAATTTAAGAAAATTAATTTTTTTTGAAATTCTGACCTGGAGAGGATCGGTGGCCATATCTGGACTTAGGAAAATGGCTGGTATATGAGACTATGTGGAAGTGGTGGACAATTGGTCGCACTATAAGAGCCTATAAGTCGCTTTTCCCAAATAATCTTGGAATTTAAGTAAATTATTTTTTTTGAAATTCTGATCTGGAGAAGATCGGTGGCCATATCTGGACTTAGGGAAATGGCTGGTATATGAGACTATGTGCAAGTGGTGGACAATTGGTCATACTAATAGGCCTTATAAGTCGATTTTCCCAAATAATCTACATAGTCTCATATACCAGCCATTTTCCTAAGTCCAGTTATGGCCACCGATCCTCTCCAGGTCAGAATTCAGAAAACTCAAATTTTCTTAAATTCCAAGATTATTTGGGAAAAGCGACTTATAGGCTCTTATAGTATGACCAATTGTCCACCACTTGCACATAGTCTCATATACCAGCCATTTCCCTAAGTCCAGATATGGCCACCGATCCTCTCCAGGTCAGAATTCAGAAAACTCTAATTTTCTTAAATTCCAAGATTATTTGGGAAAAGCGACTTATAAGGCCTATTAGTATGACCAATTGTCCACCACTTCCACATAGTCTCATATACCAGCCATTTCCCTAAGTCCAGATATGGCCACCGATCCTCTCCAGGTCAGAATTTCAAAAAAAAATTAATTTTCTTAAATTCCAAGATTATTTGCGAAGAGCGACTTATGGGCTCTTATAGTGTGACCAATTGTCTACCACTTCCACATAGTCTCATATTCCAGCCATTTCCCTAAGTCCAGATATGGCCACCCATCCTCTGCAGGTCAGAATTTCAAAAAAATTTAATTTTCTTAAATTCCAAGATTATTTGGGAAAAGCGACTTATAAGGCCTATTAGTATGACCAATTGTCCACCACTTGCACATAGTCTCATATACCAGCCATTTCCCTAAGTCCAGATATGGCCACCGATCCTCTCCAGGTCAGAATTTCAAAAACAATTTAATTTTCTTAAATTCCAAGATTATTTGGGAAGAGCGACTTATAGGCTCTTATAGTGCGACCAATTGTCCACCACTTCCACATAGTCTCATATACCAGCCATTTCCCTAAGTCCAGATATGGCCACCGATCCTCTCCAGGTCAGAATTTCAAAAAAAATTAATTTTCTTAAATTCCAAGATTATTTGGGAAAAGCGACTTATAGGCTCTTATAGTGCGACCAATTGTCCACCACTTCCACATAGTCTCATATACCAGCCATTTCCCTAAGTCCAGATATGGCCACCGATCCTCTCCAGGACAGAATTTCAAAAAAAAATTAATTTTCTTAAATTCCAAGATTATTTGGGAAGAGCGACTTATAGGCTCTTATAGTGCGACCAATTGTCCACCACTTCCACATAGTCTCATATACCAGCCATTTCCCTAAGTCCAGATATGGCCACCGATCTTCTCCAGGTCAGAATTTCAAAAAAAATAATTTACTTAAATTCCAAGATTATTTGGGAAAAGCGACTTATAAGGCCTATTAGTATGACCAATTGTCTACCACTTCCACATAGTCTCATATACCAGACATTTTCCTAAGTCCAGATATGGCCACCGATCCTCTCCAGGTCAGAATTTCAAAAAAAATTAATTTTCTTAAATTCCAAGATTATTTGGGAAAAGCGACTTATAAGGCCTATTAGTATGACCAATTGTACAACATTTCCACATAGTCTCATATACCAGCCATTTCCCTAAGTCCAGATATGGCCACCCATCCTCTCCAGGTCAGAATTTCAAAAAAATTTAATTTTCTTAAATTCCAAGATTATTTGGGAAGAGCGACTTATAGGCTCTTATAGTGCGACCAATTGTCCACCACTTCCACATAGTCTCATATACCAGCCATTTCCCTAAGTCCAGATATGGCCACCGATCCTCTCCAGGTCAGAATTTCAAAAAAATTTAATTTTCTTAAATTCCAAGATTATTTGGGAAGAGCGACTTATAGGCTCTTATAGTGTGACCAATTGTCCACCACTTGCACATAGTCTCATATACCAGCCATTTCCCTAAGTCCAGATATGGCCACCGATCCTCTCCAGGTCAGAATTCAGAAAACTCGAATTTTCTTAAATTCCAAGATTATTTGGGAAAAGCGACTTATAAGGCCTATTAGTATGACCGATTGGCCGCTATTTCACATGGTTTCATTTTTCCGGTCCCAGAAATGATTACAAAATCGTACTTATTTGGTATGTCTGGAGAAATAGATGCTCTGTCAATGTGTTTACAGTGCTCTGTTAATGTGTTTCCAGAGCTCTGTTAAAGCATGTGGTTTGTATCTTGGCTAAATAAATTTAAATTTATCTTCACACACATTAATTTTTGACTAATTCTAAAATAAAAAACTTAACCGAGGGTTCAAATTTGGATGGTCACCCACTAATCCCTTGAACATATAAGGTTCGGTACTTTCCAAAATGTATCTATCTTTTTATATATAAAAGTGCATCTGTGTTTGTTTGTTTGGAACTGATAGACAGTTAAACTATTGAAACCGTTTTTGCTGAAATTTTCACAAAATGACACCCATGAGAGAATTTTCGACTTTGGTCCCAACCACTTTATCAGGGAATACTAGACAGAATGAAGGTCGTATAGGATTATGGGGAGAGGTGGCCCACCATACAAAGAAATTGTTGATAATGAAATATCTAAAGATCTGTAAAATATATTCCAATTACTTTTCCAAAAATCTTTTTACTGGCCAAATTGTAGGACGGATAGGACTATGGGGAGAGGTACCACCTACTTTATAGGGGCGGAATAGCGCATCTAGTGTCTTATAAAAATGTTACATAATTATTTCCAAAAAAACAATCGTTTTGGACACACTGTGCATTGTATGCATACTTTTGTTACTCTGTGTACATATGGAAAGAGTAAGAGGATTCTGACAGCTGAGTCAGTGTGAAAGTGACAGAATTATTAGTCTTTTTTATACCCAAGTAAAAGTTTTCGTATTTAATTACTTTAAACCAAAAACTTAATTTAAAATATAATTTCAGCAATCAATATGACCTTAAATAAAACAATTAAGAATGTTATAATCGGCTATGCCGAAACTTCTTTATCCTCCACCATAAATTTATTTGAAATAAATTCGTTATATTACGTACATACACACACATACAATCACAGATGCATACAATATATAAATGTTTTTTTCTCAAATATATCACGGTTATTTTTGTGGCTATAACTTTTTTTCTACTGAACCGATTTTTTGGAATGATAATGAAGTACATAAAGCTTAATATTATGAATCAAATTTCTAAGTTGACGATTTATAAATGACAATTTTACAAAAGTTTTTCGCTTGAACTTAGAGGTTGCCTCAGATATCGGTTTATAACTTTTAATATACTGAACCAATTTTGCAGGTTTTAAATATAAAACTTTTTAGGACTGTAACAAATACTTTGGCTTAATTTCTTTGAGCTTTGTCAATTATTGTGGATGAGAGCGTGCCAGAAACAGATAGACAGACAGACAGACAGACAGACAGACAGACGGTCATAGCGAAATCGACTCAGTTTTTGATTTGATACATTGAGAGGTCCGAAATGATTCCTTCTTAGCGTTACACACGAAATGACAAAGTTAATATACCCTCTACACCATTTGTGATGGTGAAGGGTATAATAAATAAAACGACTTAAATAAAAACAAAAATAAAGAAGATTTAATTTCTCTTTTTTCTAATTAACTTTTTGTCTTCTTCGTTTTTTCTATAAAATGAAATTTCCCCCACAAAAATTAAAAAAACAAAAAAAAACTGACTCAAATAAAAAGAAAGAGAAACAAAAGTCATTAAAGATGACATCAGTTTGTCAGATTTGAAGAAAAAAAGTAAATAAAGAATTTGCAATAAAAATTTCATATTTATTATTGAATTCGTTATTAAAAAAAAAACAAATGAATAAAATTAGCAACAAAAAAGTGTTCATCATTTTTTTTTGTCTTTACACGTGGGCCGAATAACAATTTTTTTATAGAAAAAAACCAATACCGATAATAATTTGTTAATTAATATAATAACAACAACTTTAATAAATATTTGAAATGTATAATTCGCGCAAAAATATTCAAATTTTTTTATTTGTGTCAAAAAAAAATTCATTATAAAAAATTTTGTTTTGACCAGGTGACGGTTTTTGACTCTTTTTTTATTCTTCAAACTATCGGATCTTTCAAAGAGTTTAATTTTTAAAAAAGACTTTTATTTTTTATCGCTCTTTGAACAAGAGTTTAATTCTAAAAAAATATAAAAATCAATAAAAAAGAGCAAAATCCGAAAAAGAATTTTTTAATGAATAAATCGCACAAATTGTTTTGTTATTGCATTTCTTTAAGTATAAAACAACAACAGTGTTTTTCATCGTGACAAGATTTTTTTTCATTTTTTTGTTTTCTTTTCAATCATTTCGCAATTTTGAAAAAATAAAAATTAAAATTTTAAAAAAGAGTTTCATATTTTAAATCTCCTCAAAGAAGAGTAAATAAAGATTTTACTCCAAATTTTTCCATACTCTGGTTTTGACAACAAAAATTCTTTAAAAATTGTAATCACGTCTTTACCATGAATAAAATCTCCAGTGACGTGTCTGGTATATTAATGTTGTAAAATTGGCCAAAATATAGTTAGAGAAATAGGGCGAAATGGAATAGTTTATGTTGATTTTAAGATGGTTAAAGACGTCTAACCTATTAATACAAAATATGGACAATATTTATAACATTTTGGTCATAAAAGGAATATCAAAAGAGATTTGGTGTTAAAAATGGAGTTAAAGGAAATTTAAATTCATAAACAAAAAATCACTTTTAAAATAGCGAGTAAAAAAGGGGAAATAATAAATAGTGTTATTGACAACACTTTAAATGATCAGTAGGTTTTAAATTGTAAGTGAATTAATTGCTGTAATCAAGTGAATTGAAATATTTCAACGCTAAAGTTGTAACACTGTTTCACATGGTTAAAGCTGAAGTATATTTGAGTTGACATGAAAGAGTGTAGATGGTGTGTAGTCGGTGATTCTACCAAATTGGCCACCTTAGTTTTAGATCATTTATGAATTGAGTCAAAAGAAATTTTTTATAAGGAGTGAGATAAAAAAATCTTAACAAACATTTTTCATTAAAACTTTTAACGTAAGTCGTATTTTTTTTTTTTTTGATCATGTTACCTTCGAGAAACATTGTTATTCTGATTAAAAATTAGTGACGACAAACCTCAAATTGGTCCTACAAAGGTCTGCCCTCAAATGGTTTAAAATGTTATTAAACAGTATTGGGAAAATGAGTCCGGTAGGATGTTTTGTATGATGATGTTTCTAAAGCCTAAAAATGGAAAACATTTTCCAAGGAACTCCCAACACATTCTGTAAGAAAGTAGCCTGATTAACTCAGTGCTCGGACTATTTGATACATACAGACTTAAAGTGTAGAGGCCAAAAACAGAACACGGAAACTAAAGTCAAGTTTTTTTAAAAAAATATTTTTCTTCATTTTTGCAACTTTCTTGTCAAAAACTTGATATTGCTGAGATCATGCCCTCGTCCTAATGAAAAGTTTAGGATCCAAAAGCAGTCAAAATTTCTCAAAAAATTCTTGAACGCCGATTATTTGTAGCAGCGGATAAAAACCGTAATTTAGACCAAGGAATGCTTAGAAAAGGGCTTTTTCCATTCATAAGACTTGTGGTAATCAAGACCTTTAGTGGTACCAGATTTATGTTATTTATACAAAAAAATGCAAATCTTCCTAACTGCCCGGAGCTAAGACCAACAGATAGATATTGAGTTCTTGTTTAAAGAGAATTGAAGAGCACAAAAAAATAAAACTGATTGTGATTTCCTTTTTATTAATAAATAAGTGTTTTAAGGATTTTTCGATCTCATTCCTTAATTATGAAAATTAGTCAAATATATCAAATAGTTCACATACAAACGTCATCCTGGCGTAAGGATAAAAACCATTAATCTTACAGATGTTCAAATATTTTAACTACATTTGACACAAAATATTATAAATCCAAATCCACATATTACGTAGCTCCCATATAGACCCTCTTCCGAAAATCAGTGTTAAGTAAATAAATCTCAAAACAAAATATTAGTGTTGTGTAAATATTCCATCCATTAAAGACTTAGACAACCAGAGAATAATGTAGTGGAATCGGTCCAGTTTTTTCACATTTATGCATTCTAAATTGATTTTCAGAAGTGGGTTTGTATAGGAGCTACTATTATTTGTTAACCGGTATTTCCAAATAAGCGGCATGTGGATTTGAAGTAATACAGAATTTATTTGTAAATGTGTGACCCCCAATTCCGAGGGGTCATCTTTATTGGAGCGTACATTATCAACTTTAATAGACTTTGTTCTGGGCCCAAAATAATAACCCATAATAAACATCATTATGACGTCCCTAAAATTGTGTTAAGTGTTCACAATGTTTTCGTAAGGACACCGTTAAATCGAGTCAAAAAATTATTCTTAGTTGATCCTTGTACAAATTTATGTTATAAATTCAATTTCTTATGTGATATAGCATGAACGCTTCACCAGAATATATTAATGTTTGTGTTAAAATTTAACAAATCGGAATCGTTTTTGGAATCATTATTGCCCTTCGCAAGATTCAGATTAAGGAAATTCCATTTTCTTTTTTTTCTATTTTGTATATATTTTTTGTTAATTTTGATGTTAATTTCAAAATTGCATTATATTTATGATTCAAAATTAAATGTCATTTAAAATTTAAAAAAAAATCACAAATTAATTAATTTTTTTTTATTTTGCAAAATTTTAATTAAAATTTATTTACTATTTAAAAAACAACAACATGTATGTGACACCTGTCAAATAGAAATATATCAACTTTCGGAAACAACATAAGTATTTGAGGGTGTAACGATTTTAACATTCACATGTCATTTGTAATTTGTTAAAAATTCATTTATTTCTTATTATTTATTCGATTTTCTATTAGTATTTCTTTTTATACCCTACACCACCATAGATGGTGGGGGTATTATGCGTTTGTGCAGATGTTTGTAACGGGCATAAAAAAAATAGTCCTACCACCACTTTTAAGTATACCGTTTGACGAAGAATCACTTTCTGAGTCGATTTAAGCATGTTCGTCCATCTATCCGTCCGCCCGGCTGACTGTCCATGCAAAGCTTGTTCGCAAAGTACAGGTCGCAGTTTTAAAGATATCTTAATGAAATTTAGCACGTACTTATATTTTAGCTCAAGGACGATGCCTTTTGAAATTGTTTATGATCGGTCCATTATTTCATATACGTCCTATACAAATGTCTCCCCGGAATGGGATTTTAAGCCCAGAAAATTTTTTAAATATAAAACGATTTTAATCAAATTTTACAAAACTAAGTTCTGTTATATTATTAAAGGATATGGCAAATAATACAAGGATCAACCCATTATTTCTTATAGGTCCTATACAACCACACTTCTGTACATCACTTTCAAAGTCATAAATCGCACATATACGTGGGTATTGTAAATATATTTAGTCAAACTAGAGTTAAATGCAAGCCAAAACCGCTGTGCGGAATTAAACGAGGGTCTGTCCATAATTTTTTCTAGTTCCCATATAATGCTACAGATAAAATTCCCTTTAAAATGCGTAAATTTCACATAAATGTTGGCATCATAATAATATACTGCACGTATAAGAAAAGTAAATTATACGACGGTCGTTCATAAATCAACTATGTGGGGTAAGGTATTAAATAGTCGGGTTGGATCAACTATACAATTATTATATGTTTTTTTTGTGATGAAATTTGAATACCAATCACAATTTTCAATATTTTGTTTACATTTCAGCTTATTTTGCGGATTTAATATTTAATTCATTTTGTTTACTTTTTGATCTCAAATAATTTTGTGTTGTTGTGTATAAATCCATGTGTAAAACACACAGATATATAAACCGGTTTTCAACATCATCATCATCGTCTATTCAATAAAAAATTTTATTCGGAATTAAAGTTTTTTATACCCTCCACCAGCACAAGTGATGAAGAGGGTATATAAAGTTTGTCATTACGTGTGTAGCACTAAGAAGGAATCATTTCAGACCCCCTTAATGCATCTGAATCGATTTAGCTATATCCGTTTGTCTGTCTGTCTATCTGTTGGCACGCTCACATTCACAATAATTGAAAGAAAGAATTTAAAGAAAAACTTTAAATTCCACATACGTTTGTATGTGTATGTGTGAGAGTGTGTTTGTTTGAAACACAACGTACATATTTGTCACACTCATTTCAAGTGGAGGGTATTAAAAATTCGTCAATAGTCAAATTTAGCATTCCAATTTGTTTTCTAACAACAAAAACTATTATTTTGGGTTCGTTTGCCAAAATAATGTAAATATGGAAAAAAATATTTGAATATTTATTGTTTCATGCTGGCAATAAATAGATTTTGCAAAGTCAACAATAAATATTGAAAAATAAAATATTTATTGATAAAATCAATAATGAAATTTTATACAGGTACACAAATTTCCGTTCAATGTCAAGAATTTTAGTTATTTTTTTATTTTTTTGTCGTTGTGCTTTTAATTGCGGATGAAAGTTATTAAATTAAAATTAATATTAGATTTTTAATAGAAACTTGTGAACACAAATTATTTTAATTAATTAATTAATTAATTAATTAATTAATTAATTGATTTTATTATTTTCCAAATCTTCTCTAATTTTAGTAAACACCACAAGTATTTTTATACTTAAATTTCTCATTCCGTAGGTAACGCCAATAGGGAAACATCTAAGACCCCATAAAATATATATTCTTGCATTAGATCCGTTTGTCTGTCTGTTAGAAACATTCTTACGGTCACAATAATAATCTGAGTCCAATAAAATTTAGCCAGATATTTTATTGTTATTTTCCTAATCAGTTTACTATTTAAAACCAGCTAAATCGGTCCAGTAAAAAGTTATATATTTTAGACAACCTCAAAATTCAACAAACAACTTTTATCGAATTATAACTAGAACTTAAAGCTGAATGCATCTCGTTACTATTTCAATCATCTAAATTAATCGTTAATAATCTAGCATAATGTTGTTTCAACTTCATACATGTGGTAGAGGGTATTATAGATTCGGCATAGTCCATTTACTTATTTAACTTTAAGAATTTTATGGTTTAAAATATGTTGTGTAGAAAAGGACACTGAATTTGTCTTTTTTGCGTAAAACGCTAGAAAGGTATCATAAATCATATCAAAACCTGAATCGATTTAGCTATGTCAGCATTCTTACACCCAGACTAATTATATAAATTGAATAAAATTTGGCGAAATTTTTATTGTTCCAAACAATTTCCTATTCAAAAGCAGAAAATTCAACAAAATAAATAACCGTTATCGGAGACAACTTCAAAATTTCCATCTAAACATTACTCAGAATCAGAACGTAGACTAATAATCACTTCCTGAGTTGATTTAAGTTTATTCTCCGATTTGAAGATTGGCCGGTATTTTAATTTTGGCTTAAGGACCTATTGAAATTAGATAAAATGATTTGAACGAAATTTGACACAAATTCGTAATAATCATGAACAACGTGTTAAAATTTATAAGGATCGGTCCATTTTTTTCTTATAGCTCCCATACAACCTCCACTTCCGAATCTCACTTCAAGGTATTGTCTTCATATTTGATTAAACTTGGAGAAAAATGCACAGAAATCGATGATCGAAATTTTACGAAGGCCTATAATTTCCCAATGCTTCCAGATAAGACCCAGGAAAAAAACGTATTAAAACCCATCCAATTCAAACAATATGGTCTAGAGTATTTTATAGTCGGGCTTGATCGACTATAACTCTCTTAATTGTTTTTGTTTTATAAATTAAATTTTGGCGATTTTTTTTTTAAATGAACAACTTTGGAAGACCACTCTCTGCCCCCGGAATGATTGGCAAAAATATGGTCATATTAATCAAAAACCCCTTCAAGAATGTTAATGTAAAATTTGCAGATTTTTTGTAAAAAAATGACATTTTGGGACCATTGTGCAGTGTTATTCAATAATATAAATCTCTTTTCAAATCATATTTTTTCTTCAGATAAATTTCAATTTCAAAAATGGTGTATTTTTTACACAAATAATAAACTTTATTATTGTAATTTGTTCATATTGTTGTTATTGTTATTGTAATTGTAATTGAACTTACATTGATCCATATAATCATCATACATCTGATCTAAAATATACATTGTTGGTATTTCTCTTGGCGTATGAGTTGTTGTCCTCGGTGTTGATGGTGTAGTTGTTGCTGTTGCTGATGTTGATGTTGTTGTTGTAACTGTTGTTATTACTAAAGGCGATAATGGTGTTGGTGGTTGTTGTTGCGGTTGCTTTTGCTGCTGAGGCAGTAGTAGTTGTTGTTGTTGTTGTGTGGGTGTTAATGACATTTCAGTTGACAATGGATTTGTTGCATTTGCAACCGTTGCATATAAAACTTTAGAGGCATCCTCCATTATGGTTTATGATAAATTTTCTTTTGCGATTTTGCTTTAATGTTTTTTTTTTTGTATTTTATCTTTTACTTTTATTTGTGGCTCTGTAAACTAACGGTAATTTAAACGATTGTAAGTTATAGGTAACGGTAAAAATATAATAATTAAATTCTAAAAATTGTTTTTGCATATATAAAAATCACTGGGCATAGACATGCAATCCATGCAACCTCTTCATTTTTTTTTTTGTTTTTTTTTGTTTCATACCAACCCCACCTTATTCATTAGATTTATCGACCGACCGTTGCAAACATTTCTTGTTGTTGTTGTTGCACAGTTATGAGTGACGGTTTAAATGTTGCAAAAAAAAGTAATGGAAAATCATTCAATTATTGGCGGTTTCTTTATTAAAAGCTTAATTTTCTTTTCGTTTCCAAAATTTTGGAATCAATCGCTGGCATTAAACAATTTTTGTCTGGCGTAACCGCAAATATTTATTTTCTTTATTCACTCATTCACTCGCTCTTTTTTTCTTATTAATTATTCACAATATTTTTTTTTGTTTAATTTTTTTTAATAAAATTTTTTTCAAAACTTTATTTGAAGACACGCTATTTTGTGATTTTTTGTTTTCAAAACTTTTAATTTAATTGAATTGCATGTTAAATATTTTATTTTTCATTATATTTATTTGCAATAAATTTTATTTATAATTTTTTTTCAATTTATTTATTTTGTTTTTGTTTTATTTTGTGTAACCACATGTTGTTGTTGTTGCTTTTCAGCAACAAGTTTTGAAAATTCTTTCCAAAATCGTATGTTAAAATCTTTATAGATTGTTTTTGTTTTTGTTGTTGTTTTTCTTTTCAAACTTTGGTATTTCAGTTATTTATTTGAATATTTATTTATTTATTCATATTATTTACATTTGTATGGGTGGGGGATTCTATATCAAATAAAATAAATCCAAGTTGTAAGTAGTTTTTCCAATTGTTTTCAAACTGTAAAACAAAGAAATGAAATAAAAGTTAAAAATTGTTTTTAGTTAAAATATTAATAATTTTAAATTATTTCAAATTATTTCAATATTTCCTAAAAACCATACACTAGAGTTGCCAAGTGATCTCGTGAAAGCGTGATTGTCAAGCTAATTCTGGTAATTAATAATTGTGTACGGATCAAATTCATATCCTATTTTTTATTTGTTAAATTGAAAACATAAATAATATTTCAAATGCTAAAACATAGAAAGTATTTTAAAAGGTCTCCCAAATGCCTCCCTTAAGAAAGCTGCGCGTTTAGCAAAGTGCTCGTATGAAAAGTTGATAAAAATTTAAAATCATAAAAAGTTCCTAACAGGAACGCTGCTTATGTTGCTGATGGTCGAGGGAATGTTGAAGAAAAGTTTAGAACCCAAAATCAGTCCAAATTTCCCAAAAAAATTTTGTTAAAAAAACCAATCATCTCGAAAAATACCGGAATTTACATCAAGGAATATTTACAAGGAAGCAAATTCTCCAAACTGTCCGGAACAGTGGAAAGATATTGGTCTCTTGTTAGAAGAGATGCAAAATCTGTTCGAGCAAAGTGACAGAAAACACTATAAAAACGTTAACGGAAAGATTTCCGAAAAATGATTAAAAATTAGTGATTACAACTATAAAAATATTTCTTTGTAATAATAATTTTGTTCAATTAAAAAAAATAAAACTGTAAATTTAGTGGTTTCAATTATTTATTCACATATATGTAGGTTAAGAATTTTTCGATCTCACACCTTTTACACTTTATGGGATCTGACCTGAATCCTTTTTGTATTAAACACAGAATAATGAACTTAATATAATCTCTCTCACCACTTGTGCTTGTGAAATTATTGAAATTCTAATAGTCACTAGCGGGCAGTGTTGCCAATTTAGCTATTTAGTGGCTGAATTTTTTTAAGTCTCGTTTAGCCAACAAAAATTTTAATTTGATATTAAATATCTTTTTTTAGCCATTTTACGTAAATTATTTTGTGCAGTGTCTTAAATGAGGTTAGAGAAGTTCGATTTCAGGCTAAATAATAAACTTCTTATCGAAATATTTGGTATCTATGAAAACGTTAACACAATGAGATTCATAATATGCAAAGAAAGAGTTATTGGAACATTATGCCTTAATAGAATAAAGATATCTATTTGAAATTCATGATATGTTTTCATTAAAAAGAACCACCTGGGACTGTGTGATAAGGATAATATTTCTTAGATGTTTACCTCCCATGTGTGGCTTTATCAAAGATATAATTTCAAAATTCGAGAACTAAATAGAAAATGTAAGATTTCCTTTTTCAAAAATAGTAAATTTTTGATAGGGTGGCGCTTCTTTGCCCCCACCTCATCCAAGTTTACTGTACATGCACTTATGTACAGATTTCTTTGGAAAATTCAACGAGTTCAAATATTCCTAAGGTTCTTATACAAATATAATTTAGAATATTATGGGGAATTCGAAACATACATACACACAGAAAAAAATCAAAATAATTTAAAATATTAATAATTTAACTTTTTCCCAGTTATGATTTTGCTTCAAAGATAAAAAAATGTTAATTTAACATTGTTTCATAGTTAATACAGTTTCTCGAAAATATTCATGAAATTTTAGTACTTAAAAGTAATTCTAACAGTTAATCTTTGTATATTTTTATATATTAATATCGAAAGATTTTAATATCAACTATGTTTAACGTTGATTTTAATTCATGTATTTACAAATAGTATAAGAGACCGCAAAGTTAAGAAAAATGTATTACGACTTGAATATTTCTAAAACTTACGCATATAAAAGCTTATTGTATAAATTTATAAGGACTATATATACGCTGCTGCATATTCCTATAAATGCACAAATTAAAAACTTAGAACATTTAATACCATGAAGAAGACAAACAACAAGACTAAGAAAAATTCCTTTTTATTTGAAAAAGTACCGTTAAGATGCCATTAATAAAAAATAATTTTAGTTTTTAATAGAAAATAAGATACGTTTAAGGAAATATGCATCAGTGTATTATAAATAAATTGAATTGTCACAAAATACACGCACCATATATGGCCAATTTTAGAAGGTCTCCTACTACCCTCCTGACAAGCTGTGGACCTGTCATATACCAAATCAACTCGAAAGCACTTTAGCTCTAACCGTGTTAAATTTTATTAAGATATTTTCAGTGGTTCAAAAGTTACCGAATTATTTTCAAAAAGTAAGAGTTTTGGAGAAAAAAAATATTTTTTTATTCGATTAAAAAGAACACTATTATGATATGTTTACAAAATATATGTATATGTAATTGTTAAAATTTAATATACTTTAGTTAATTTTTTATTATGTATGATAAATAATAATCATATATTTTCATAAAGAAGTGTTAATTAAAAACAACAAAAAAGTGTTTCTTATAAACAGCGGAATGAGAATTAAAACGTGTCACAATGTAGCGGTTTAAAAATCATAAAATTAATTTGTAAAGTTTTAATACGCTTTCTAGACTTGTTATTTGTAATGTATTTGTACCCTCCATTACCACAAGTGACGAAAAGGGTGTATTAATTTTGTCATTACGTGTGTAACGCTAAGAAAGAAATATCTCAGAAAATAATAATGCATATATATTCTTGCCTGTTGTTGGATCGCTCACACACACAATAATTGAGAGAGCTCACTGAAATTTGAACTGAGTATTTGTTTTAGTTCTAAAAGTTTTCCTATTTAAAATCAGAAAAATCGATTTAGTTTATTAAAAGATGTGGACCCATATCTGAGGTAACTTCTCAGTTCAAGCGAAGAACGTTTGTAAAATTGTCTAAAATAAGTCATTAAATTAGAAGTGGTCATTCCATGTGTAACGCTAAGAAAGAAATAACTCTATATATATTCTAACATCAAATCAAAATCTTAGTCGATTAAACTATGTCCGTTTGTCTGTCTGTTGGCACGCTCACATACACAATAATTGACAGAGGTCACTAAAATTTAACCTGAGGATTTGTTTTAGTTCTGAGAAGTTTCCCATTTAAAATCAGAAAATTCGGTTCAGTTTTTTCTAAAGATTTAGACCGGAATCTGAGGCATCGTCTTAGTTCAAGCAAAGAACCTCAGTAAAATTGGCAATTATAAGTCAAAAAATTAGAATGAAATTTTGACTAAATATAAAATAATGTGTACTTCTTTACCATTCCAAAAATTATCAAAATCGGTTCAGTAGAAAATAAGTTATAGACACAAATATAACTAATTTTATGAGTCATTTAGTGTTCTTGAGTTAAATTTAAGAAAAACTTTTCAATATTTTATAAGTCTGTGGTTGTATGTGTGAGTGTATTTGTATGAAACATAACGTACATATTCTTCACACTTATTTGTAATGGAGGGTATTGAAGATTCGGCATAGCCGAACTTATTCAGTTTGAATCTTAAGACACAAAACACTTAAATATTATTTTTTTCGCAAAATTAAAAAGTATTTGTAAATCGGGATTTAAAAGTTTTTTTTTCGCTTTAGGTCCCTAAACTGGTTACTTGCACTCGTATAATAATTATATTTTTTTTCACAATTTTTCATTTACCAAATTTGGTTTTAAAACGTTTTTGTACTTTGCAAAATCACTATTTATCCAGTATTTTTTATTATTATTAAAGTTATAAACTTTATATGGCATAAATTAGGTTTCAAACATTTACATGACGTTTAAAACGTCTAATGAGCGAATAATCTCTCTCTCTCTCTCTCATATCTATGACACATCGTTTATTTAATAATTTGCTTTAAGTTGGTATTTGTTGTCTGACTTGTTTTTAAGTTTCTTTTCTGTTAAAAATATTCCACATCGCTAATGAAATCAAATGAAAATGTAGGGTTTAAATATTTTTTTATTATTATATTTTTTTCTTCCACTTCATCACGGTTTAAAGGTCAGTTTTAATTTAAAATGAAATTGTGAGAATTGGAAAAGAGAAATAAATTTAAAAAAAATTTGCAATATGAAATCAAATTTATTGTACTAAATTTCAAATTGAATATTTAATTAAGCTAAATTTAGAAGAAACCTAAATTTGATAACATATTATCTAAACCCTGGTGCGCTTTGCTGCACAAACATTTGCCTCAGTCCAAGATCTCGAAAGAAATTTCACAAATCACAACGTGTACTAAAAAAATGTTATACAATGTAGATTATGCCAAATGCCCCTGGTCCTGTGCGTTCCAAAATTTTATTTAATATTTGCATTGCATGGGAGCTACCTCTTACCTTGATCCTAACCGTCCTACATTTTGTCTAGTAAAACTGTTTGGTACTAAATTTTAGAACTTTCGCTGTTATAATTGTTTGGATATTTGATTGTCATTAGTTCCTTTGTTTGGAGGTATCCTTCCCCCTAGTCCTACCGGTTCTTAATTTTAGTAATTCCTTGAGATAGTGATTGGAACCATTTGAGAACTCTCGCTGTTATAGTTCTTTAGATATTTGATAATCATTATTTGCTTTGTTTGGGATAACTCTCCCCATGATCCTATGCGCCCTTCATTCTGTCCAGTAAAAGAGTAACTTGAACAATTTATTGGGACCAAATTTGAAAAATCTCAGTGTAGTATTCTTTAGATATTCGATGATCAATATTTTCTTTGTAGGGGGTCCCTCTCTCCCTGATTCTAACCGCCCACAATTTTTCTTGTAAAATGATTCCTTGAAAAAGTTATTGGGACCAAATTCTCGATGAAATGGTTCTTTAGAACCATTGAGAAGTTTCTTATTTAAAAGCAGAAAAATTGGTTCAGTTTTTAACCGACCGGTATTCTAGTTAACCTCAAATTTCTGGTTGAGTACAAGAAATATAAAAATCAATTTGGCAAAGAGTCTGAAAAAACACATCACTATTCACTTTACTAAGCTTCTGACTAGTCGTCTGAACAAGGGCTTGTCGCACTTACTGTCTTCTTACAATACACGTGCTGTCGATAAAAGGTATAATTTCTTAATGTGTCTTCGATACACTTGGATTCATTATTCCGCCAACACTTTCACTTGTAGCTGAATCGTTAACGAATCTAAAGATCTTAACGTTATTTTGTGCGTAAGAAAATATCGGGATATATTCTGTCCCTTGAGAGGAGATACCTTAAAATGTAAGTATTTGTGGTGACTGATGTTACTAAAAACCGACACAAGTTAGCCGATACTTGCGCAGATCGTACAATTAAAGACATTAAAACATGGAGTTGAATATTATGAAAAAGACATAAATAAGGCATAAGTCCTAAAGGTTTTTAACAAGCGATGAAATTACAAAAACTGAAACATTTTGAGAATTCTACCATCGCGACTTCTGAAGCCAATGTTTATGTACTTTTAAGAATGACTCCGATTTGAAATTGTTGGAGTATTAATTTTAGATATTTTTAGAAGTTGTAAAGATATTTTGATTCTTTTAAGAAAATCGTACAATTGTTTTATCCTTCACTAAAGATGAGCGATATTTTCACGTCTGTGATTTAATCACTGGTAACTACAGTGACTGAAGTTATTGGCATAAATTTACGATTGATATGAGTAAACTGTAATAGAGACCCCTATATTCAAAGGAAAACAATGTCCGACTTTTATTGAATCCTTCTGTTTTCCGTGATTTTTAATTTTTTTAATAAAAATCAAAAAAAAAAACATTATTATGTTTTCTTTTGAATCACTGTCACTATTTTAAAGAACAGTGATTTAAAAATCATTTTAACCGGGAATGACGTTTTTCAAAAAATCACAATATCGTTTAACTCTACCCGTCACCACACAAGTGGTGATGACCCTCTATCACTTTTAAACTTTGACATTTTATGTGTAATGGCAAAAAGGTATAGTCTAAGACCCCTTTAAATTTATCTATATTTTTGGACCATATCAAAATCTGAGTAGATCCATGTCCATCTGTCTGTTGGAAAACATTCTCACGTCACAATAACAATACGAATTTAATAAATTGGGACAGAATATATGTTATGTCGTAGGAAGTTCTGATTTAAAATCGGCTAAATCGGCTAAATCGTCCATTAACAAAAAAAAGTTAAAGACCGATTATCTGAGACCAATGTTGCTTAAAATTAGTTTATCAGATTAAAAAAAATTTAACCACAAGAACAACAAACTATTTATATGAAATGCCAAAAATATGTACATTTTTAATGGAAGAATCATAGAAGAGACCTAAATTATTCTTGGAATAGTAATGGGGTTTAATAAGCCATTACTATACCAAGAATAATTTATGCTCCTTCTATGACTCTTCCATAAAAATTAACGTATTTTTGGCATTAACAGTTTGTTGTTATTAGTGTGTATATGTGTGTAAGGTGTGTTAGAGTGTATGTGTTTATCGTAATGTTGCTGAAACCGAATTATTAAGCATTCTTCCTTGTTTTAATTGACAAGGAGGGTGTGACTACTATTAATCTGCTGAGCAAAGGTTTACACAAAGCTAAAAGCCGAAAGCTAAAATCCATTTTATTTCACATTATTTTACAGCATAAAATCTGTATAACAGTATTAATGTCCCTTTTAAGTAAATATAGTTTTTATCCAATTATCCAGTTCTCTCTTTGAAATTTCAAAAATTCAGAAGGAATTTCCTTTAAATGATCACATCATGTCTACAATAAAGTGTTAATTATTAAAAATGACATCAAAAAAAAATCACTTTAAATTGTGAATTTTTTGTAGAAATTTATTCAGAACTTTTCCTCGAAATTGTTCTCATTTATTAATAAATTATTTTTTTAATTATTATTATTATTATTATTATTATTATTATTATTATTATTATTATTATTATTTACATACTTTCAAAAAATTTAAATTCTTCCTAAAATTTCATAAATTAGAATTTATGAAAATCGCATTCGTTTTTTCCCATTATTTCACATGTTTTTTATTTTATTTTCGTTTATTTCGTTTGAATATTTTTCTATAATTTTTTTCTATAAATTTTCGTTTTAAAAAGTTTTATTTTTACTAAAAAAATTCGTATTTTCTGTTCTATTTATTTTCGTTTATTTTTCTAAAGTAATGATCACGCGTTTATTGTAAAATCGAGACTAATTGCTGAAAAATGTAGTTTTGAGCTTTAGATTTTTATATAGCGTATTTCTATACCCTACATCACCATAGGTGGTTGGGGTATTATACATTTCTGCTGATGTTTGTTATATGAAAAAAATATGGTTTCACCTTTAAGTCGATTTAACAATATGCGTCCTTCTGTCTTTCTTTTCCGCCTGTCTGTCTGTCCATGTAAACAGTCTACAGGTCTTAATTTTTGATACATATGATTATTCTGGCTTAGGTTGAAACCAATTGAAATGGCCATATTTGGGTCCAATATTACAGATACCCTGCCATAAAAATGTTCCTCCGGAATGGGATTTTAAGCTCATAAAACTCCTAATGTAAATTTGTCACAATTATGTACTGCATATTTAAAATAATCAGATAATTAATTTATACGAGGGTCGTTCACAAATTATTCGTAAGTACTATTTATAACCAACATTGTGGTGTAGGGTATACATATGATCGAGGCTAATCACGCAACCAAACATGCTTTTAGTTGTACGTTAAGATAGATAACATGCGGTTGTTGTCTTCGTTGGATAGAGAGATTACACATTACTTAGTTCAGTACTTGAGTGTACATGATTAAACCCCCACAATTGGTTATAACGGGTTTGCAATGCTGATCAAGAAAACCAAAGTAAAAATTCACTATTAAACTCGCTAGAATAATGTCAGTGTTTGTTTCTAAAAATTTGTTGAAAATTATCGTCTCAGTAAATTAGAACTTGAACGATTGTTTGCGTTACCCAAATTAACTCCCATGACCTGTATTTTGCAGGTTTTTATTATAAAATCTTGAAACTGAAATTGATTCGTCTGAAAGATCTTGACATGCCAACAAACTCAGCCCAAATCAACTCTGATCTTGTTGCTGGTGAAGAGAAATGGATTAAGGGTAAAATAATCATATATAAAGTCCGACAAACCCGCTCAAATTAACTCTGATTTGGAATATCCACCAAGGTATTGATCTATTTATGGTAGGATCAGGTGGTTTCTTGGTACTTAAGGTTTTTGAAATTGGGTCGCAAGGGATTTTTGACAGTGACATTTGATTGATTTGAAAAGGGCAACCAATTTTAAAAACGACCTAGATACGAAGCCATAATAATGTTGCAAGATCGGCTGTGATCTGATTTTTTACGCTATAAATAGAAGTCATTTTTGCATTGTATTATTACTTGCGATAACAAATTGATTTATGGGTGAAATCAAATCAGCTAATCTAAAGAACTATAACAGCGAGAGTTATGGTCCCGATACCTTTCTCAAGGAACTGTTTGACTGGAGAAAATGTAGGACGGATAAGACCAGGGGGTGGGGTTTCACCCGTACAATGCAAATATTTATTATCGAATGTTTAAAGAACAATAACAGCGAGAGTTCTCAAATTTGGTCTCTACAACTTTCTCAAGGAACAGTTTTACAAGAAAAAATATAGGACGGATAAGACCAAGGGAAGGGATATCGCTCATGCAAAGCAACATTTTTTTTTTTTTTTTTGCAAAATGAAGTTTGCCGGGTCTGCTAGTTTAACATAATTCTAATGGGCTTAACGGGTAAAGATTTCTCCTAATGTGCTCGGATTTGCTACAATTCCAATTCCATTCCATTATTTTCCAGAAGAAAATAATGGAATTTTAAAGATAAAAATGTTAACATCTTTTTGGAAAAATTTACTTTGTCACAAAATCTATTTATTGGTTCCACATAAATGATTCAATGATCAAAAATTTTTCTTTCTTTTTTCAATAAAATATAACTTTTTTGCCTTTTTAGGGTTAAATTAAGTAAAGCATTAAATTCTTCGGTTACGTTATTTATTGTTTATTTTAATTCATTTTATACAATTTTGATATAAATTCTGAGAATAATATTTTCTTCCACACCATCCACCCCCTTGGACTACAACAAATATTCAATTTCAAAACTATTTAATACAGTTTAAGATGAAATATTATTAAACCGAATGATATTGAAACATGAAGCGATATCAATGTGAATGAAAAAAAATGACTGATTGATTTAATGAAAGTGAGTTTGAAAGTTGTTTTTTTTTAATAATTAAAAAGGTTTCGTAATTATTAGAATTAGAAAATTCAATATCTTCAATTCAGTTTTTATAGAAAAGAAGCAAATGCTGGAGGCTTCATTTCACACTCAAAAAGTATTTTCTGACGTACGCCCTCTATAACAACAAATTTTTAAACAAATTTTATAGGGATTGTTATTTTGGGTATTTTCTTATATTAAAGTGGGAATTTTCGAAATTCCCGGATTATGGAATAAAATTAAAGACAAAAATACTGAAATTTCATGTAAATATCATTATTTGTCTCGAAAGACAAAGTGGCTTCACGATTTATTTTTAGCTTAAAATCTCTGTAACAATATTTATGGCCCTACTAAGCGCTATTCCATTTTTTGTTAAATAATCCCGTTATTTTAAGAAAAATAATATTTCCTTTCATTTTTTAATTTCAATTTAAAATTTTCTTAAATAAATTTACTTCATAAGACCGATATCTGTCCGTCTGACATCATAATCTTTAAATAACCTTGTTCACTTGCAAGCGATGTAGAAAGTCTGAATTTTTTTAATTTCTTTTATACGTTAAATATGTAAATTAAATTATTAAAGAATAAAATTTAATTCAATAAATTAATGTTAAATTTGAACATTAAAAAATTAACTTATTTTTTCTTTTTGTCTCATTTTAAACTCTGATAAAAGCACAGTGGGCAAAAGTGAAAATCTTTGGAAATAAATTTGTAACTAATGATAGAAAAAGTAGATATAGAAATCTATATACATTGTTTTAGAGTTTTTGGCACATATATGCGGTAATATCAGATTTTATTACTTTAAATCGGTTGAAAAATAAAAACTTCCTGCTGCTGCACTGGGACCAGCAGTGCATATATTTTTGTATATAATTTTGTACGTTTAAATATATTTAAGTTAAATTTTACATATTTATTGCCAAGATATTTAAAAACTGATTTGGGGAAGTATAAGTTTCTGACTGGTCTCAAAACGATCCACAGTGGATCCACTTTGGAACTATTGAATATTTTTTTAACTTAATTTTACATGGATATTTTTCAGGTTTTCTCCAATAGATTTGAAAAAGATCATGTTTCTAGTGGGTCTGGAAGTGCATCTACAATTTGGTCATATTTTTGAAAAAAAATCGACAAAATTTTATTTATGATTTTATTTAGGGGTAATTTGCATGTCCTTATAATACATATGTGAGATATCTTTTATAGTTTAAGAGATATTTAGAGGCATTTTGGACAGACTTTTTTTGTTTCTTGAACTTGGTGGGCTCTATTTGGGTACAAAAAAATTTATCTGTACTCAACACAATTCGGAATAATTTTATGCAAGAATCATATAGAAATATGAAATAGAAATTCCGCAAAAAAATAAAATTTTCTCAGTTCTTTCAAAAAAGGTGGTAACATTTATTCACTTTTAAATCAAATAATTTCAATTGTAAAATAATTTCTAACGCATATAAAACAAGTCAAAGGACATTAGGGGAAACAGTTTTCTCCCTTAAGCCCTATTGAAATTTCATTAATTTCAAATATTTTTCTTTAGATTTTTGAGAAACAAAATTAGTCAAAATTAGAAAATACCTTGATTATATAACTAAATTTACCAGCTACCCACTCAAGAAATCTGTAATGGACCAAATCTCTTAAACAGCAGGACGAACAATTTTCTGAAAAAATGAAATTTTCTAAACAAGTTTTTCCGGGATTGGAATTTTAGGTATTTTGGTATAAAAAAATGGGAATATTTTTATAGTCCTACATTAGGGACAACTTTGTCCATATTATAATAAAATTTCATAAAAAGAACTTTATTCATATAGAATTTATTTAATGTTATTAAAGTACATTTTCAATTAATTACCTTTTCAATGATACTAAATACTTTTATAAAAATTGTGAATCACTCTTCAAAATTAACTGAAACTTGGTCCGCTCCCCAGAAATTTGCACATTTCCCACACAACTTTTTATTGTTTCCTTATAGGTACATTGCTTTTTGGCACAAAAATTATTATTCAGAGTTTTGAACAGAATCTAGATATTATTTTGGAATTTTTTTTGGACCCGATTACAGCCCACCCAGTTAAAAAAAAAGAAAAAAACTAAAAACCTAACCAAAATGTTTGGAACCATTGTGCGGTGATAGAGTCTAATAATATGTGTTTCTCCAAATCTGTAGCAAAATACCTAATTTCATAGAAATAGATTTAGCGGGTCAAAAGCCTATAAGACTGCAATTTATACAAAAATATTTTATCATAAAATATATAGAAAATATGTAAAATTTAGGTGGAGGGTAACGAGTTTGAGTCATTTTTTAAGAAGTTATATATAAATTTGATATCATCGGATAGTTAATTAATTGAGAAATAATAATATATAAATAATAAGGACTTAAACCATATTTACTTTAATCAATTTTTTCAAAGATCTGAACACTTTTGTGAAAAAAATTTTAAATATTTGATCATTAATAAAGTTGTTATTATAAAATTTGAGTATAATTTGGACACTACTGTTCTTAAATTAGTCCTATAAATAGATTCCCACATTTTTATTCCGAAGTATATAAAATTCCAATTCGGGCAAAGCTTATTTGAAAAATGTACATTTTTGAAAAAATGTATCACTCTGACGTTATGAGAGGTTTGGTCCATTAGAGATTTTTTCCAATATATAAAGAACATATATAACAATATAATCGAAGTACTTTTTTAGTTTTAGCTTCAACCTATTTTTCTGCTGAAAAGCTTAAGAATTATCCTTCCTTAAAAGGATTTGCTTTTCATGCATCTTCGTTAGGAATTCTTTCAGTGTTATAAAGAAAAAATTAAAGTCCAGGGAATAATATTTATCACATCTTAAGGAAATCACATTTTCTTTAAAAATCTCTCTTTCAAAATAATTTAAGTTTTTATCGGATCCATATAGTCATATCTTTCAAACTCATAAAATTGTTTGGAATTTTGCGCAATGATATATTATATAGAGCTGTAAATAATATTCGAACTTTGTTTAAATCTGTTTTCCTTTTTTTAATAAGAATAACAAAATGTTCTTTATTAATATTTAGGGACGTCTCAGATATCGGTCTATAACCTTTTCGTAGGGAACACATTTCGATGCTTTTAAATAGTGAGCGTGTCAACAACTGGCAGTTAGATGGACGAACATAGGACATAGGGACAAATTGACTCAGATTTTGATGATATTTGGGGACGTCTCAGATATCGGTCTATACCTTTTTCGTAGTAAACTGATTTTGATGATTTTAAATAGTGAGCTTGTCAACAACTGGCAGTCAGGTAGACGGTCGGACATAGAGGCAAATCGACTCAGATTTTGATGATATTTGGGGACGTCTCAGATATCGGTCTATAACATATTCGTAGGGAACTTATTTTTATGCTTTAAAATTAATAAAATACTAAAATACTGATTGGGCTGTCGGGTACTTAAAGTACTTTTTATCGTTCCATTGATATTGATTTTGCATGGAAATGCAAGATTAGAATTTGATACAGAATTTAAAAAATAACATAAAATCATTTTTGGAAGTCAAATGGATTCCAAAAAATTAAAGAAACTAAAAAAATTACTTAAAATGGTTCAAAATGTTAATTTGGTCTAAACCCAAACTTTAAAAAATCCCATTTTTTTAAGTGTAGCTTTTGTAGGGAATCATAGAAACATTCTATACGATTTTTATGATAAATAACAAGTAATGCTAGAGCATATTAAGTTTTTCAATTCATATGTAAGGCCAAGAAGCAATCATTTTAGACCCCATAAAGTATACATTCAATCAAAATCTGAATCGATTTATCCATGTCTGTAAGTCAATTGGAAACATTCTTACGGTAACATTAATAATTCGAATTCAATAAAATTTTGTCTAATTCTTATTATTACTAGACCGAATTGCTGGTTGCTAATTATCCAGCAAATTCGGTCTAGTAACAAAGAATTTATAGACCGATATCTGAGACAGCAGTCTTGTTTATATAAAAAGCGTTTTGGGCCACTTTTCCATAATTTGAATCACCTTAGCCTTCTTCCTGTACATAATGAGATGATCCTTTTAGAGTTATAATATCTTCCTTTTTACACTGAGCCAAATGCCGTATATTAACAAAAAAATTTTATAGAACTTTAACGAAAAAAGTGTTAAATAGGAAGATTTTTTTTAATTAACATAATTTTTTCTTCAAATTGAAGAATCTTCTTCAAATATAAAAAAGTAAGTTTATTAAAGAATTCAATTACTCGTATTGACAATTTTTCTTCAATTTGAAGAAATTACGAAAAATTACGGCAAATTTTCGTTTTGATGAATAAAGGTTTCTTTGGCTTCTTATTTAACCAAACTTTCTTCAATTCTACACCCTTTTTCATTATATTTACGATCTTTTATGTTAAGTTTCATCTAAATCAAGTTATCCACCCAAATGTTATTTATTTATTTTCTGACTCTGATCTCTTATTCTTTCCCACTGTGCATTTTAATATAATTTTTAATTTACAATTTACAGCTGTCAAATTTTTAAATTTTATATGTTTTTTTATTAAAATTTTACTTAAAAGGATTTAATTAATTCAAAGAAATTACCAAATTTGTGAAATGAATATTAATTTTTAAAATTAAAAAATTCACTTAAAATCAATAAATTTTTCTTTTGAAAAAAGTTGTTTTTACTTAAAACCACAATCTCAAATGTATATTGGAACCACCTACATAAACAATCGATGTATGTACATAATCGAACATCTGTCAAACAATATTATTATTGTTGTTGTTGTTATACATCTAATTATGTATGTTAATATGGGTTTTATGGAAAAGCTTTTGTCATTTGAAATTGTGGTTACTTTTTAAAGGCGTATAAAATTTCATATTCATTTCAGTAGCATAATCTTCATTCACGATCCATCAATTATTAATCTAATTAAACATATTTAATAGATAATTAACTAATTAAATATCTAAAGAAGTCATAGAAATTTTAATGCGATTAATTGTGAGCGAATAAAACACGTAAAGAAGATATGCCGAATCTTAAGTACCCTTCAGCACTTACATTTTTCGAATAAGAAAGAATGTTCCATTCGGCTCTGTCGAATCATAATTACATTTTTTTCTTATAGCGTACATAAAATGTGATGATAAATTATATAGAGCTATAAATAATATCCGAACTTTGTTTAAATCTGTTTTCCTTTTTTTAATAAGAATATAAAAATGTTCTTTGTTAATATTTGCGGACGTCTCAGATATCGGTCTATAACTTTTTCGTAGTAAACCGATTTTGTAGCTTTTAAATAGTGAGCGTATCAAGAACTGGCAGTCAGGTGGACGGTCGGACATAGAGACAAATCGACTCAGATTTTGATGATATTTGAGGACGTCTAAGTTATCGGTCTATAACTTTTTCGTAGGGAACCGATTTTGATGCTTTTAAATAGTGAGCGTATTAGCAACTGCCAGTCAGGTGGACGGTCGGACATAGAGACAAATCGACTCAGATCTTGATGATATTTGGGGACGTTTCAGATACCGGTCTATAACTTTTTCGTAGTAAACCGATTTTGGTGCTTTTAAATAGTGAACGTATCAACAACCTACAGCAGTTAGATGGACGGACGAACATAGGGACAAATCGACTATATAGCTTATGGGAATTTGGATGATTCTTTCTTAATGTTATGCATGGAGTTGGTATATTAACTAAGGATATATTTAACTGCTAAAAACTAACTATAACGAGAGGAGGCCTGTTACCTGGGATATAGTGGACTAGAGCCAGATAGTTTTGAAGTTTATTAGACATGTTAACACAGAACCAAATTTATCAGTTTATAGTACTTTTTACATTATTTGAATATAAAGTTTTTTTCAGTTTAAAATCTCTATTCAGGAAAGCAGCATGAATGCTATAGTCAAATATGGATCGATGTCTTAAAATTACTTGTGCTAAGTCATAAGTACCGAATTTCATTCCAATATTAAGGCGTTTTATTAGCTTTTCAAATCTGTACTCCTAGGGGTACCTTATATCGGAGCTATAGTAAAATGTAAACCGGTAAAGTATATGAAAATATACTTTACCAGAAATATACTTTATACGGGAGCTAAAGATATTGTAATTCGTTACATATGTCAATTCAAAATTATTATTTTTTTAATTTCATTAAAATTCTTTCTTATTTTTAATTTTAATGAGGCTTAAAACCATTTTTCGAAAACAGGCGTTTTATGAAAGCTGTACTCAAAATTGGATCAAAATTTATTATTTAGCCGTGTAATACCCCAACCGCCACAAATGGTTGAGGTATTACTCGGCTGTACAAGTGTGCGCAATGCACACACAACGCTTAAAAAATTAACTTGTACTAAATTTAATGAGGATCTGTCCATAATTTTTTATATCCCGGATAAAATCTCCACTTCCAAAAATCACCACAAATTTCTTAAATCACTCACATATGTTTGTGTGATGATAATAATTGAAATATTGTGTTTTACGAAGATACAAATCATAAATTCAAAATTTACATAATTTTCCATGCCTGCACCATGGTCTGCGATATTATATAATTGATTTTAACCGATTATTAGACTCTTACTTGTGACAAAATTTTATAAAATTATTTGTTAAATTGAGATGTATCTATTGTTAAAGCGCCATCTTATTTTCTTAGGTATCAAAATTTTGCATATTTTTGTTTATATATTTTTTTCAATCGAACCGATTTTGATAAATTTCGGCATGATCGATTTTTATGTTATGAAAAATGCGCCCGTTTTTAAGTATATAAAAAAGGTTTACATTGCATTTTCGATTTTGGCTCAGATATCGGTCTATAACATTTATGGGGAATTGCTTAGAACAATAACAGACCATCTGTTAAAATTTAATTGTATTTCAATAGTGTGGAAGTTTCCTTTCGGCAAATAAACGGACATAGAATTAGATTTTGAGTTAAATAATTTATAGGATCCTAAGTGATTTCTTCTCGGAAATTTTCTTCCACCACTTGTGATGGTGGAGAGTAGAAAAGAAAAAATACCTTAAATAAATGAAAAAATGGATTTATTCAGGGGAAAAAGTCTCCAAAATCATTAAGAATCTAATTTTTGTATTGTGAAAAGTGTTTCCATCGATTTTTTAAATGTGATTAGAATATTTACAGAATGATATAATTTTATATATGTTATTTAATATATGTATATATCCATTTTATTTACATCATATGATATTTTTTATATATCGATGTATATGTATGTGTGTACAAAAATATGAATTATATAAGTATATTTACTCATCAACAAATTTGTCAACAAATAAACCTTTTAAATCAATATCAATTAAAAGGTAAATAAACTGTAACGATTTTTGTTTTAACATTTTATGATCTTTTTGTGAAAATATTCTATGATGACTCAATAATATTAAGGGTATTCACAGTTTAAAATATTTTCATGAAATTATTTTTTAATAATTTGTGTTAAATTTCAAAACGATTGTTTTTTAATAATCTTAATAACTGAGATGTTTTCGCGTCGATTGGGAGAACTATGGTCTCCAGATGGTTAGAAGTTTAAATTATACTTGCACTTTATAATGTCCTAAATGGGTGGGGTACAAAAGTTTTTTGGTAGTGTTTTTTGGTATCGTATTTAAAATAATGGGTTTAGATAACATGGTTTTATTTTAATCCATTATTTTTCCTCTACAGAAACCTTTTCTTTAATCTTTTTCGAAAATATAATTTTTTTCGAAACTGTTCGGTTTTCTGAAATGCAAAAAACTGGTTTCCGATTTCGGTTTTTGAATACACCTGAATTATCTAAGACACCATAAAGTATATATACTTGCCTAATATCAAAATCTTAGTCGATTTAACTATGTAGGTCTTGATGTGTGTTGGAAACATTCCTATTTAAAACCAGCTATATCGGTTCATTAGCAAAACTTTTTTGACCGATATTTGACAACATCAAAATTCCGGAAATTTTATAAATTTTTCAACAAAAAGTAACTGAGTTTAAACAGAAAATGAACAGTAAAATACTTTATCATCGTAAAAAAATCATATAAATCGGATTAAAAAAATTACAGGCTAAAATAGCAAAAGTTTGATAGACCAAAAATCAGAGTGTTATAATTTTGAAGATAACTTTCTGAAAGTTGATATAATACCAAATGAACCTAGCTTTCATATAAGGCCTTTTCTCGGTAAAAAAAAAAAAAATTAAAATTAGGAAAAATTGTTATTCGACCTATCACGGTCCATATTTTGCTATAGCTCCCATATATATTTCCAAAAAAAATCTTATAAGTCTTTTAAATATATACCAACTCCATTATAATTCCTCATAATTATTTTTCTAATTTTCTTAATATATATTATACATATGACCAATATTGGTCGATATTCCCGCAAAATGGGTTTGAGTTCTATATAAATTCAATTCTATTGAATTTCACACAATTATTGCTTTGTCTATATTAATTACGTGTTATTACTTTTATGAATATCGGACCACATTTTGATATAGCTTTCATATAAAGTCCCACCTTTCAAAATGGTTTCAAGCATTTAAGACTTTTACATTTGAACCAATTTAGTTATAATTTGAAACAATTGTTATTTTTTTAAATTTATAAACCCCCTTCTCGAAATAGTGTTTTAGGTTAAACAGGTTCTTAAACATGGACCAATTCTATCGATTTTCAGACATTTTATTTCAATATTTTAATTAAAAATGAAAAAAATTCATATGTTTTATACGAAAATACTCAAAATTCCAATCCTTATAAAAAATCCGGGTTTACAAATTTTAGTTCTTTTCATTGAAACGATCATCCTGTAGTTCTTAAAGGTTGTTCAGCATAAAATACATCTTGGGTGTTTACCCTATATATTTATCTATATTTAAAAGAACATTAAAGCATGAAAAAATCGTCAAAATGGCATCGTATGTTTACTTTAGTAACACCGTGTAAATATGTTTAATACATTAAGTTTCATTTAGACTGTGATATACCCAATTGTAAACATAATGAATTTTATTAAAAATGTCGCTTTTTTTTGAATTTTCATCTCAGTAATATGACACGATACTTTGCTCTCTCTCCCTCTCTCTCTCTCTCACACACACACACACTTAATTTATCATTTATTTGAATGTAATTGTATGAGTATTAGAATTAGAATTTCTATATAGAATATATAACTCATATAATTCTCATATATCTTTTTATCTCATCATATACAGATGTTTGTAATAAAATACAAATACAATAAAACACTTATACGAGTTCATCTAACTACACACATAATCTAAACGTTACTAAATTGTATTCTTAACCTTGTCTTTGAGATACTTTTTACTTTGTTTGTGCAAGTTAGAATGTGTGTTTTTGAGTTTGAAGTGTTTTGTAAACAAAAAAAATACAAGATACAATCTGAGTGAATAGCGACTAGAGAATGAGTATTATATCTATAAGATATGGAAAAATCGGTAAACTATCTAACTTAACAGATCGATTGGAATCAATCATAAAATTAAGGAAGTGATAATTTCGATTTGAATTTCTGTAAGTATTTCCGAATTATTAGTTATAGTTTTTATAGAATTCGTTCTGAATCTTTATTTATTAAATCGGTCTCTCTCTCTCTCTTTATATCTCTCTTTGTTTTAACTTGTTTACATATTTGCCAGATAAATTTGATAAAAATCATCAAATTTGATGTAAAAAATCGTCAAATTTTCTATTCAAAAAATCGTCAACATAAAAATTGACTTATGAATAAAGTTGTTTTTTTTTCAAAAGGTTTTAATTTTAACAATTGTAACTAACATTTTGAGAGTTTTGAATAACTTTTAACATGATTCGGAAAATTTTCGGTAAACTCGTTCCAATTTCGCTTAAACAAAAGAAATTCTGAGGAGGTTTATCTTCATTTCATAAAGTTAATACACGATTTTTGATTATTTTAAATTTTTAAAAGTCTTTGAGGAAACGAAATGGCACATTACAATCCAAAAGCTCTCGTTTTAATTCAGTCTTTAAGATCAATTACCATTGACACCGTATTTAAGTTATTTTCCCAAAATATATTATTTAAATGTATTTAACATTCTTTGAAAAGTATTCTGCAACATCTTCTTTTCGTCTTGAAGTACCCGCAGATACCGATGTGTAAGTTGTCTGTTACTAATGCCAAAGTCATTATTTTATGATCTTCAGGTAATTTTTACCGAAGGCGGACAGAAAATTTCAATTAAGTTCAAGTTTTGGTGATGGATTATATTAAAAGTATACAAGGCTTTAAGTATAAAATTCAAAATTTTATGCTTGTGAAAAATCGTCAAAACGCCATTTTAATCTTGTAAATTCACCAAAATGACGATAACTCATCTAATCTGGCAACAGTGCTTGTTCATAGCAAAAGATGAAAGTAATTTTTTTGCTTTAAATCAAGTTAAAATTGTTTTCTTTTACATCAGTTTCATTAATATTTTCATAATTTTTTTTAATTAAAATTATTGTAATTTAAGGTACACACACACACACACACTCACATACATATGTATATGTTTGTACAAATGTGGGTTTCTAGGGTTCTATTTATAATATTTCAATGACGTATACAACCGACTCACAAAACACAGTCACAGTAAAAAAATGTTTTTACCATTACAATTCATGTGGTGCACAGTGGGCTTGAATTTTAAAATTTAACATAAATGTGGTTTTCTTTAAATTTAAGTTCAATTAGTCTAGGTCTGTCGGTCTGTTCGGTTTTTTAGCAAAAAAATTACATACTAAAGACTGTTTATGGTCTCTTAATTTCTAGCAGCGTTCCTGTCAGAAACCTTTTGAGCCGAACTGCTTTCCTACCGAATGAGCTGGGAGCTCTGTTGAAAGTAATTTCTATTTTTTGGCTGTAGAAACATTATGTGAACAAGTAACGATGTTATAGTCGGTAAAGCCACATTGTTGCTTATAAATAGTAGTTACAAAAAATTAATGAACGACCCTCGTATAATTTAATCTTCTAATTTATGTTTAACCGTGCAGTACATTATTGTGACACTAATATATATGAGAAATAAATGCGTTTTCAAAAAAATTTTGTTGGAAGGTATAATATAATATTATGGACCCACCCTCGTATATTTTTGCACATAGATGTTTTATTATATTTATCTTAATTAGACTAATTATTATTACAATACCTATCAATACGTGAGATTTATGCACTTAAAAGGGATATTTGCAAGGGGGTTTGTATGGGACCTATTAAAAATATTGGATCGATCATCGCATATTTTGGTATATCGTTTTTGAATATTATTTTTTTTTTTTAAATTTAGGACTTTTTTGACCTTAAAACGCCATTCCGGGAGTAACATTTGTATGGGAGGTATCCAAAATATTGGACCGTAATGGCCAATTTAAAAAGGTTTCGTTCTTAGGTCAAAATAATAATATGTACAAAACTACCTGTAAACAATGTTAAATTAACATTTTTTATCTATGAAGCAAAATCATAAAATTTAAATTATTTCTATATTAATTGATTTTTTCTGTATGACCGATAATTGTGGCTCCACTTAGTTTTCATCTTTGAATCAAAATCATAACTGAAGAATGTTGATTCCCATCTGTTTTAATTATTTTTATATTTTTTTTTGTTTCTGAGTACAAAAATTTTAGAATTATACTCCACTGTAAGTGTATTCGTACAATGAAAACGAGAATGTGACGTTAAATTTGCTCTAGTTTTAGTTTAAGACAAATAATGGCAAAATAAAAAACTTATGAATTTAATTCATAGATATAACCTTTTTTGTTCATTTTGGTTGCATTCTGATTATTTCATAAAGTTATTTTAATGTTTATTAGAAATTCTAGTTTCAAATTTTATTTTTATAAAGCTGCCATATTTTTTCCAATAATTATACCCTACAGCAACATAGATGGTGGGGATATTATGCGTTTGTGCAGATGTTTGTAATGGGCAGAAAAACTAGTTCGACTCAGAAACACTTCCTGAGTATATTCGTCCGTCCTGCTTGCTGTCAATACAAAGCTTGTTCGCAAAGAACAGCTCGCAGTTTTACAATATATATTTTATTAAAATTTGGCACGTACTATTATTTTGGCCTAAGGACTATGCCTATTAAAATCATTTATGATTGGTCCATTATTTCATCTAGACTCTATACAAATGTCCCCCGGAAAGGGGGTTTTAATCCATAAAACATTATTTCTCACAGGACCCATACAATCACCCTTTTTAATATCACTTTGAATCTCATAAATCACATATATACGTGTACGGGTATTATAAAATTAAGATTTTCAAATTAAAATAAATATAAATCAAAACGGCTGTGCGAAATTATTTTTTTGTGTCATAAAAATCTGTTGCACATATAAGCATAAATAAAAACTGTCATGTAACCCCTCAAAAAATCCTTTTTAAAACGCATAAATTTCACATTAACATTTGTATCATAGAAATAATAAAAAAATTATACGAGGGCTGTTCATAAATTATTTTAGCAGTCATTTACAACCAGCAATATGGTGTAAAGTATTACATAGACGGACTTAACCGATTAAAAAATTTTTACTTCATTCATACTTAAATTGTTTAAAATGTCTTGAATTAAGTTTTCACTTCATTTCAAAATCAATAATTTCACTTATTTTTAAGAACAAGGTGGTCATATCTTATTCAGAATTCTTTAAAACAAACAAAATTTTGATTTTTTTTGTGATTTGTGATGAACATTTATTGCGGCAAATAAATAATTTATTAATAAATTTCTATTTGTTATTATTTACTTAAAATATTTTATGCATTTTTGTCGTTTTCATTTTGTTAAACAAGTGATTTTTAATCTTATCTATAAGTTTTATTGACTGTCAAGTCCTCGTATTTTATTGACTACCTGAGTTGTTATCATCAATAATCGAAAGTATTTATAATGAATTTGAAAAATGTGACAAAATTATTTCATTTATTTGAGTGTTGGGAAAATAAGTGAAAGTTGTGATATTTTGTGAATATTGTAAGGTTATGGACGGAATGAGTCACTTAAGATCACATAAACTATACACTGAACCAAAGAAAGTTAGTAAATACAACGAAAAATGATGTAGAATTGAAGAAAATTAGGTTTAATATCAGCCAACGTAATCTTTATTCATCATAACGAATATTTTCGTTAAGTTTTCGTAAATTCTTTAAATTGACGAAAAATTGTGAATTTGAATTCGTTAATAAAAAAGAGTTTAATTTAAGTACTATTCAATTTGAATAATACATTATTCAAATTGTCAAAAATAAATTCTTTATATTGATGAAACTTATTCAATTTTCATACCACATTTAAGTTAAATTTACGAAATTTTAGTAGAATTGAGGAAAAAATACGTCAAATTGTTGTAATAAATAAATGCATAAAATATTATGAAACAAGGGAAGGAGTACACCCTGGTGGTTATAAAATTTTCAAATTCGGTACCAATAACTTCCTCGAGAAACTGTATGTATCGCTTAGAAGGAATCGCTTAAGACGATTTAGTGTCGCAATTTTGAATATAATTTACTGAAATTTCTCAAATAAATTTATCTTGATATAAAAATCAACTCCAAAAAATAGATTATACTCGACCCCAATTAGTTCTTGTTTTGCTACAGCTCCCATATGAGGCCCCTTTCCCGAAAACTTCTTTGAGGTTATAAAAGTCTTAGATATAAACAAATTTCACTGGAATTCGGCACGTTTACTTTTTTAACTATGTTTAATGCACGCGCCTAAGTTGACGAATATCTGTGCATATAAGGCCCCTTCCTAGATTATGGTTTTAAATTTGAGCTTAAACAAATTCTAAATTCTATTGAAATTCTGCACAATATTTTGCTACAGCACCCATATAAGCCCTTCTCTCAGAAAATTACTCACCAATTCCATATTTAAATAAGGATTCTTACTTGTTTGAAAATAGGTTGATTATTTAATATCCGATAAAGTTCTATGAAGCAAAATCTGATTAAAACTCTTTAACTTCCATTAATAATAAAGTTTCAATCTCATAAAACTTTTAATATTTTTTTTATTCGTTTAAAATGAGATAAAATTTTTAGATAAAAATCTTCTTTAAAAAAAATTGAAATATCAACTAACAACGATATGGGTTCCTTGACCGAAACCCATACATAAATATTCGGCATTAATATTACATTGCATTAATATGTGTGTGATGAATTACAAGAACATTGCTCCACTATTGTCTGTAGCTTTTTTATTAGGATCCTTCCCGGAATGGAGTTTTACGCTTATGAAATGAAATGTTGCTTATCAATAATATAAGAAGTTTATTTCAAGAATATCGGTCCATATTTGTTTATAGCTCTCCTATTCACCTGATTCTTAAGTTCCCATATGAGACTCCTTCCCCAATTATAAATGCGAAAAATCTTAAATTTTTAAAGGTTTATAACTCTTGATGCCATGAAGATATTTTGAAAATTTTTTTCTTTAAAAAATTTTGCCATAAATTCTTAACAAAAAAAAAGACATTTGAAAAAAAAAATCTGATAAATTTTGAATCCGCTTTGATATAAAAAATTCGCCAAGATGAGTCAAAAAGTAAAATTTTAAGAAATAATCTTCACTAGCAAAATTCACTTAACTGAAAATCTTTAAAATCGGTTCAAATATAAAAAATCCTAATCGTTTTAAATATTTTAATATCCCGAGTTGTCTAATATTGAGAGACCCTGTGGAGCGGCCTCTGTTGGGTCGCAAAGTCTTACACTGTTTGATATTTCATTGAATAGCCTTTTGGAAGTCGCAGCTTGATTTCCATTTCATTTTTAATATGAAACACTCTGTGATATTAATCTTGACAAAGATCGGCCATATGTTACAAGACTATACAAAAGCTGTTTAGAAATCAGTTGATGGGAAGTTTTCGTTGAAGCCCAGATCTTATATGTTTGTCTAATGTTTGTTGTTGTTGTTGTAACAGTTCGGCTGTAACCTATAGTTCTTTCGTGGGAAAAAAAATACTATCGTTTGATACAGCTGTTGCTGGGTTGACAGTCTTTGGCCGAGTGTTACTCAAGTCCTTCCGAACGTCTAAGGTTTGTAATGATCGATACAGAAATCTACTGCTGGAATACCCTTCACCTAAGAATAAGTATCAGAAATTGACTTCATTAAAAAAATTAGCATTAATTCTTTTTTGGAATAAAGCAGTAATGGAATGGAAATATTATCCCAATGTTGGGACAGGTGGGAAGATATTGCCGTTCAGCCCAAAAATCACAGTAATTTCAAATCGTGATCAATAATTTACATTTGCCAAAATTGCAAATTAAAAATAAAATGTTATTCAATTGAAAAATATTTTTATGGAAACTTATTTAAAAATATAAGTGTGGACTTGTTCAAAAAAAGTCTATTTATTTATGAGTTTTAGGTATTAAAGTTATTTTATGATTATTAGCAAAAGTTATTTTCAAATCAGCCACATCAAATAATAATTTTTGTTTAAACAAAAACATGCAACCGGAATTTTATTTAAATTTTAATTGTTTTAATGAAGAAATAATATTAATAAAAATACAAATATTAATCATCATTATTAACAAACTGATCATAATGATGATCATTAGCAAACCGCTAAAGAGGAATTTCCTTAATAAACACTCAAGCGTAGAAAATTTATTTGAAACGATAACGTTAGAAAAGATCATATAAACAAATACTTAAATATATATACACAGGATTTCGAAAGTATGCATACGATGATTTTTTTTTAACAAAATTATTATTTTTTTAAATAAAAATTTTACTTTTTATACCCTCCACCAACGCAAATGTTGAAGAGGGTATATTAACTATGTCATTCTGTGTGTAATACTAATCTCAGCTGATTTAGCTATGTATGTCTATGTGTCTGTTGTTGGCACACTCACATCCACAATTATTGACATTTTTTATAGTCCTGAGAAGTTCAGTATGTTAAACGATATAGACCGATATCTGAGAAAAAACTTTCGTGAAGTTGTAAATTAATTAAATTAGAATATAACGAATTTTATGTTCTTGTGTTACACTTAAGAAAAACCTTTATTATGTTTGCGAGTGTATATGTGAGTGTGTATGTATGAAAAATAACGTATTTACTTCACCCGCATTTGCGGTGGAGGGTATTGAAAATTCGGAATAGCCAAAGGCAAAGTTTTGAAAATACTGTCATCAAATGATGGATACTAAACGATTTTTTTGGAAACCCTAAGAGATCTCTTAATAATATTTAACATGGTTATAGCTGAGGTACTTTCGAGATGATTTGGAGGATAACAGGCTCTCAGCTGGTTAGCGACGTAGTAGATGTTCTTCCAAAGTTATCCATTTCGGTTAAGTTGATAGTACATTATACTTTCGAAGGAACTGTTTTACTGGACAAAGAGTAGAACGGATAGGATCAAGGTGACAGGTACCCTCCTTACAAAGCAAATATTGATTTTCCAATATCAAATTTGGTTCCGACCACTGTACGTCTACTTTATAAATTCTGTATAATTGTTTATATGATGTTTTTTTTAATATTTATTTAATTCTTAAAGTCAAATTTTATTATTCGAGTAAAATTGAAACTCTTTTTTTTAATTATTTTTTTAAGAGTAAATAATTGTAACGAGTATTTGATTTTAAATAATTTGATTCGTTATTACTCTTCTAAAACTAAATAATAAATATTTAATTAATTTATAATTTAAATTTATAATTATTGTTGTTGTTGTTGCTGCTGTTTTCTCGTTGAAAATTGTATTTAGAAACGAGAAATAGAAAAAAATAAGTCAGTTAGAAAAAAAAAATGACATCATTTCTTTGGAACAACGTACACAATACGACTTTATTTTTTTATTATCTAATATTATAATAATGTTTATATTTTATATATTATTTTCTAACATAATTTAAAATGACATAGACATTTTGCTTGATAGAATATTCATAAGATGTATATGATGTCTTATGTCTAAGAGGGTTCTTAACTTAAATGCCATAATCAGTTAAGAAAAGAAAATACTATTTTCAATCGCTTAAAGATTCTTCAGACAAGTTGAGAACAAACAAAAGAATAATAACAAAAACAAACACCAAAAACAAGTCATTGAAAAACGTCAAAAGACGAAATTCAAAAACAATCAATGAATTGATCAATCACACGATCACCTGTCATGTTACAAAGATCAAGAGCGATTAAAGGGAAATAAATGAACTAAAGTGAATTGTTAAAATGCCTTTTAAGATTTTTGATATACACTAGTGGATTCAAAAACCGGTTAACCGGTTATCCGGTTTTTTGCATTTCAGAAAACCCAATAATCCAATCCAATAATTTATATTTTCGAATTATTCGGAATGCCGGTCTTTTTATTCGATTAACTGGTTTTTAATGACTTTTAACATGTGCCAAATTTTGTGCGATTTCCTGTATTTCTTATAGAAATATGCGATATAAATTGTTTCGCTTGAAAAGTGAGATACTCGTTCCCCTGGCATATCCGAAAATTTTATAGTGCGTAACATTTTTCAGTTTTAGAAAGTTGTCTCAGATATCGAACTATAATATTTTTTTCTATTGATCCGATAACAAATACTTAGGTCAAATTACATTTATCTCTGTTCATTATTGTGAATGTGAGCGTAACAACAAACGAACATCGACCTGACTTCAATTTTGATTTGATACAAGTATATTTTTTGTGGGGTCTGAGATGATTCCTACTTAAATTTCCCCCGTCACTACTTGCGGTGGTAGAGAGTATAAAAACACAATGTTAGCAGTGAATGTTGCCAACTTTCAAGAAAAAATAAACTAAATATTTTGTTTATTTAACGGATCCTCAGAGCAAATTTATATAAAATTTTGTAAGGAACCTGAAATATATTCTTAAGGTAAAGTTCGTCAAGTTAAAAATACCAAAAATGGATTAGAAATTAATTTCGTCCTGAAAATCTCCGAAACTATAAGAGATCACCTGATATATTTTTGCAAAGATTTACGAGGTCTAATACATACAAAATTTCTTTAGTTTCATATCTTAAATGATTTTTTGAGGAATTTTAAGAAATCAACATACCCAAAACAGCTTGTTTTTAAAAGCCATCCATCAACCTTCTGACTACTTGGGGACCCTGAAATCCTCCCAAACAACTCGAAAACACTTAAGCTATAAAGTTACAGAATTCTTTCCATAAGAATCATTTTGAAATCACTGAGAGAAAAATATTGTTTAAAATCGTTATTAAAAGGCCTTTTTTTAGTGAATCACCGACATAATTTCCCTCTTTAAAAAATCTTCATATGTATGTATGTATGTATGTATGTGTGCAACCAACTCATGCTATTGCTGTCATTATAAATAACTTGTCACATTGTTTTTGGACAAAAAGAGTCATTATTAAGTGGGTGAAACAAGTGTAAAATTATTATTTTATTTCAAAACATCTTAAATACACGAAAAATAACCTAAAACTTTCAATATTTATTATTTCAAATATCAAAAATCATTTTTTATGATTTTAAGTGGTGATGAGGGTCATTCCGTTTGTAACGCTGTAAAGAAATCATCTAAGACCCAATAAAGTATGTATATTCTTGCATCATATCAAAATCTGACTCGATTTCTTGGAAACATTCTCACGCCTAAAGTAATTGTTCGAATTCAACGAAATTGGCTCCGAGTATTTGGTATTCTCCTAAGCAGTTTTCTATTTAAAACCAGTTATGTCGGTTCATTAACAAAAAAGTTATAGACCGATATTTGAGACAACCTACAAATTCTGAAAAAAAAACTTTTTTTAATTTTTTCAACAAAAATGTATAATTAAATAGATTTCATCATTGTACAAAAACAAGTTATAGGCTAAAATATGCAAAATTTTGATACTCCCTAAACTCGGTGTGTTATATAAGTCGTAATTTTGAAGATGATTTTCTGAAATTTGCTATCTGTATTAATTTTGAAACAAAAATAAACTAAAGAAAGCTAAATTATGTTAGACCATTATTTAACCTAGTTCCCATATAAGGCCCCTTCCCGGTATATGGTTATAGCTTGTAAAACTGTTAAATATGAGCCAATTGTAATGAAATTTGATTCTCACGCCGTCTTGAATTTCTATTATTAATTTAACCAACGTTGGTCCATATTTTGTTATAGCTCCCATATAAGAACCATTCCCGGAATATATATATATATATATATATATATATATATATATATATATATATATATATATATATATATATATATATATATATATATATATATATATATATATATATATATATATATATATATATATATATATATATATAAAATATATATATATATAAAATATATATATATAAAATATGTTTGAATTTAAATCAAAATATGATAGTTTGTAGGTAAAATTTATTTAAAAAGAATATATATATATATATATATATATATATATATATATATATATATATATATATATATATATATATATATATATATATATATATATATATATATATATATATATATATATATATATATATATATTCTTTTTAAATAAATTTTACCTACAAACTATCATATTTTGATTTAAATTCAAACATATTTTTATAAAATGTCACACTTCTCTTAAACTAGAAAAAAAACTGAAAATAATTTCGTGTGTGGGTTAAAGTGAATCTTCTAATGATTTAATATCACTTTTTGTTTTTGTTCAAGTATTATGAGTTGTTTTCTAAGGTGTGGTTCTAAAAAAAAATACATTTTTTTGCTCAGATGTTTGATTAAAAAAACACTGAAAATATTGATTAAAAAATAAAAAATCTGGCAAAAATCTTTATGAACGTTTTTTTTTTTTTTTTTTTTTTTTTTTTTTTGTTAAATACTAATTAAAAGTTTAATAATAAATATTAAAAGGTTAAACATGAAAAATAAGCGCACATGAATTTAATCATAATAATTAATTATTTTCAAAATTTAAAAGTAAAATATAAATATAAAATTTTAATTTTAAATTAATTACATACAGTGTAAAGCATAAGTCTTGGTACCGTAATTTGAGTAAATAATTTTATTAAAAAAAATTAATATACTGTCAATCTATATTTTTTCCACTGCAAAAGTGTAGGTACCATCTAAAAAGCAAATAAAATAAATTTAAATTACAAGGCCTTAAATGTTATACCTACACTGAACCAAATAAAAGTTGTAAATTTATGATGAAAACCTTTATTCATCATAACGAAAATGTTCGTTTCGTAAGTTCTTCTAATTGATGAAAAATAGTCAGTATGACTATTTGAATTCTTTATTAAAAAGGAGGTTAATTTGAATAAATATTATTCAATTTAAATGATACATTATTCAAATTGACAATAAATAAATTCGTTATATTGATGAATATTATTTAATTTAAATATCATATTCATATTTACGAAATTTTATTAATATATAATAAATTAATACATAAATTATTAAGAACAAAGGGAAGAAGTACTCTCCAAACAAAACCATTATTAATTATAAAATATCTTAAGAACTGTAACAGCAAGAATTTTCAAAAATTGGTCCTAATGACTTCCTCAAGACACTATTTTACTGGACAAAATGTAAGAGGAATAGGATCAGGGGAGATTTTGGTCTCAATTACATTTTAATACACATTGATTTGTGAAATTTCTTACGAGATCTAGGACTGAGGTGAATTTTTGTGCAGTAAAGCTGAACGGGTAAAAGCCAGATGTAGATGACAATTAAATAGTGTAGAAAACGTAATAGACAACTTAAAATAGTGCAATGTCATTAGGACGGTCGTGAGCCGACCGGCTTACATTTCTGATAAAAAGTTACTTCAAAAATGTTTTGATCAACTGATCCTTGATTTGTATTTTCATGAATTTATGCAAAATAATTCTTTAATTTCAGTCATATTAATTAGAATGTTCTATGAAGTATATATTATTCAGTTTACATTTTCTTTGTCATCATTATCCATTTCAAATGGCGAAGAAAATATACAAATTTTTTTTACGAAAAAAATAGTTAAATTAACAAAAATTTTATTCGAATTAACTTCATTTCCGTTTGTAGAATTGAATAAATTTATGTGTTATTTTTCTCACGATACGTTACTGCCGTTTTTACTAAATATGTGATTATATAACATATTTTTCATTAATCCTAAAAAAAAATTTTATTAAATTTTACATCTTTTACTTCAAAAAATACTATTAATATTTTAATATATTTGAAGAAAAGATTTCTTCAATTCGAAGAAAAATTATATTAATTGAAATAAAAATTTATTTCTTTAACAACTTTTTCGTTAACAACTTTTGTTTCGTTAATATAACCTACGACATTTGGTTCAGTGTAATGCTTAGTAGGATTTCTATTAGGTTCTTCTTTCCCGATTTCTTGCTTGCTATGAGAGTATTATAAACGGCTTTGTTTACAGTTCTGCGTAAGGTATCCGCAGAAGTGCGGATTGTTTCCTTTAACAATTAGCAATTTTAGGAGCATTTTGAAATTGATCATATATAATTATCGATACTGTTTTCCTTTCTTCTTCAATTGTCCACCTCATCTCATGATTTTTTTTAAATAGGTGGCAACATATAATCTCTTATAAAATTGGTCTTTTATTCCAAACTTTGTATATCCTTCAAAAGAAATATTAATGTAAATCAAAATTCTTTAGGTAAAGATTTCAAAGAAAATAAGTCAAATGTTTAAACATATTTTATACAGATTGGGATTTTGGGTATTTTCTTATGGAAATGTGAGAATTTTTTTAATAAAGAAAATACTTGTCCTTCCAAATAAATGCGAATAGGAAGCAAATATAAGAATAACTTATAGTAAGCGTTCTAGCAACAAGCTATTTTCTTGTGTTTAAAAGCTGGCAACGGCATATGAATCCCATATGAATTGAAGACTAGAGACTTTGCAGGGCGATTCCGAATGTTAGAATTGATGTTTCACCGTTGAATAAAAAATAACGGATAGGCTCACCAGTTTATAGTCTAGACTTTATTCCATATTACTATTATATGTTTAGATCAATAGAGAACAGAATTTCAGAAATATGCTTAAATAACGTATTAACTTTGTCGTCCAAATTACCCTCCCCCCAAGTTACTGAGGGTTAATATATATTTTATGTATGTTCTAAAACTAATATTTTCCTTCAATAAACATTAAGTTTGACATGAAGATTGCATGACTTTGGATCATATTTAAAAAAGAATGTATGAAGTACAAAAAAAGATATTTTCCCCATTTACTTGAAATTCAACCCCATTGGAAATTTTTAATAACAATAAGTTTTATATTTAGTTTTGAACTAATAATTATTTAATATTTACACTCACGAAAAAAAGTTCATAAATTTTAATGTCGCACAAAGTTCCATCTTATTGTCCGTAAAAGGCGGACAAATATTCTTTATAACATTTCCAAAAGGATACCTACGATTACTTAGTGAATTTTGTGTCAGAAAAGGATGTCTTGTGCTTAAGTCTGATAACAAACTTTTATTTTCGATTTAAACGTGATGATTTGGGAACAAAAGACAAGAGATTCCTGGTCAGTCGAAAAATTTTAAAGATAAGAAGTTGGAAGCATTACACGATGAAAAAGAACTTGTATTATCATGGGGAGCAATTGAAAGGCGTTGAACGCTACAAAAAGGAGTTAATTTTTGTATCGTTTATTGCTGGCGATAGTAGATAATATATAAAACCTGTCTTACGAGACAAATCGGCTCCGAAATTGAACATCCATAGGACCAAAGTAATGGATGGAGGGCAATTAGAGAAATTATCGCCGAAGCCGAATATTAATATCTCCTAATAATGGTTTGTATTTAATAAAAAATTGTGGTATTTTTTTATAAAGAACTTTTGAAATGGAGTCAGGTGATCCAGGAAGTTAGTATCGATGAAACCTGATTCGTGGTATAAGAAAGGTACTTTGATGTTCACGCTCAACCGGCATCGAATATATTAAATTAAAAGAATCGAAGACATCGTGACAATGGAGATCAAGATCACATTAATATTATTTGGAAAACTGTGGATCGAAAGTTTTGCCACTTCATATATGGAATTTTTCGTTTTTTTAAGCAACGGACTTTATGTTAAAGTGCCTGTTATTAATAGTCTTTCATAATTTCATCACTTGTAAATAAAGGAGATAATGACAGTCTTTACTATAACCTTTGTATGAGTCACCATAGATTCTCTAGAGCACTCAATATGCATGCAAAATTTTATTCAGACCACGAGTAGTTTTTGCTTTCACTAAAACAATTCTAGTAGAAATATAAAAGAAAAATAAATGACTTGACTATTTATGGGCCGATTTCGAAAATTTAAAAAATCAAAATTTAGAAAAAAAAAACTTAGCTATTTTTCTGCATCAAAATTTTGTCCGTATATCCCATAGGAGGTTCAAAATATTGGAAAATGTGTTTTTGCTTATAACTCGTAAACTAATGGACCGATTACTGTAATGTTTTCAATTCAAAAATTCTCCTAATTATTTCCGTTCTGATAGTACAAAAATTATATCTCTAGCTTAAATAGAACGCTCAAAAAGTCGAAAACATTACTTTGCCTTACATTGTTATTGTTTTCAATACTAAATCCAACAACAACCACAAGGCAAATAAAGAATTGTTAATATCTCGGCTATTTATGAACTGATTTGAAATTTTTTTAAAATCAAAATTCGAAGAAAAAATTAGTAATTTTTCCGCTTGGCAACTAGGTCCGTAGCTGCCCTAGGAGCGTTGGAAAAAGTTTTCACCCATATCTTAGAAACTAATGACCTAATAGAGTTTATGTCTTCTTATGAAAAATCCACAAAAATATTTCTGACCCATTAGTAAAAAAATTAGGTTTCTAGCATTAATATTATGGACAAAATTGCAAAAAAAACATTATTTTAAATGTTGTTATTGTTTTCCTATAGTTATAAACAACAATAACAACAACCACATGGGACTAAATTTTTAAAGAAAGAATTTACCATATCTCGGTGGTTTATAAACCGATTTTGAAAAATGAAAAAGTTTAAATTCGGGGGAAAAATTTGTAATCAATCATTGTCATAACCAAGTCCATAGGTGGTTCAAAATATAGGAAAATATGTTTTTGCCTATAACTCAGGAACTAATTGTCCGATTTATTTAATGTGTTCAGCATATAAATCCGCTAAATTAATTGAAATCTAGATGAAAAATTAAGCCTCCAGCTCTCATAAACTCTTCAGAAAAATTGAAAAGCGAAAGTTTGAGGTACCTTTAGTTTTTGGCTAACATATGTGCCATCTATTAACCATATTTCCCTGGATTTCAGTAGCAAAAATACATATTATTAAATGTTAAATATAGGTCGGCTTCATAAACTTGATTCCAACCGACACACGGGGGAACATAGCTCAATCGATTTATTTTTTCATACCGATCCAGCATATATATACTTTTGGGAGTCTAATTCGAAAATTCTGGAAATTACAAAACTGAATGAAAAATAAAAAAGGAATAAGTCTTCTGGCGAAAAATCCTCATGTTTTCAGAAAGATTGCAATGGACAATGTTTGGAATAACTTTGTTATTCAAAAGAAAATCATCATTATTAACTATAGAGAAAATCATAATCCAGATATGACACAATCAAATACAACTTTTCCACTTGCTTTTTTTCAATTCGCTTCTAAAGTTCCCTTTTACATTTTTGGATAAAGTATATATTACACCATACTAACAATTACGAATGCAATTGGACATGCGCTCTAAATCGTAGCGCATTGCCAACATTTCGACATCCACTAATACAACCACTAACATCAATAAATATTTAAACAATATTTTCCTTAATTCATTCATAAAATTATTTAAGTGTATGAGAAGAAGGAGTACAAACTTTTACTTACTTTAAACTTCACCCCCTCCCCCCTCAAAAAAAAAAGAAATAAACAACTAGTTGAACTGTTAAATTAAAGTGAAAAATTATTTCACTATGGCAACGTTCATTAAATTTTTTCGTTAGTTTCCAACTTAACAATTAAATGTGTGGGTTGCAATGAGTTTTCCAAAGTCGAACAGAAATAAAAAAAAAAAAAATTATGGGCAAAAGTTGCACGAGAAATTCCCCATGAGACAGTATGAAGTCTTTTTTATATATACATACATATATATCTATATATATATATATAACGATTTATATATACATATGTATAAATAGATTGTATGTTGAAGGACATTTTACATACAACTAGTTTTTGTTGTAGTTACTATTATTTAGGGAGTGCCCTTATATTTTGGAATAAACGACTTTTGCCCAAACCGCACAGTTTCCCGGTCAAACTGTAGAGTTAGTCCAAAAAAAATAATAATAAATAAATATGAAGAATGAGAATAAATGTACAACGTCGTCATGCCACATTTTTAGAACATTTACGCATTTCAATAATTTTGGTTTTAGCGGATTTGACTATCGTATCAAAGGCAGATATTTAAAGGTTTCAAATGATTTAAAATTTTTTCCCAAATAAATTGCAGAAAGAAGGTGAATGATACAGAACTTCACACTCACTGTTTTCAAATAATTTTTACGAAGTGACCAAGCTTGATGAAAAGTTATTACTTCGTAAATATTTTAGTAGTTTCACGATAAATTTTATTTTCACAATTATCGTTCAGAGGATTTTTTACTAGAGTTTGCTTTAGACAGGGTATCTGAAATTATCTCTGTTATTGAGACCCTGTCTAGGCATACTCTAGTAAAGGTGATCTAAATGATGTCATTATTTTCCAATAATACTTAAATAACAGCAAAGAGCGATGAAAATTTATGGCTTCATAAATATATTATTAGTTTTTTGTTAATTTTTTCCCTTCTCCCTGTCTTAGGAGTACTCTAGCAAGAGCGCTCTTAAGCGATCGAAACAAATGATTGAAAGAAATTAGTTCGGGGCTTCTGCGATCTAATGGAGCATTGATATGATGGCAAATTATTGCCTCGATTAATATCTATAGGTCTTAGAGAGGTAGGATTGGACTGGTAGTTAAACAAATGTTGTGTAGGAAGTGGTCCTTGGCCACATAGAGGACATGGGTTTGGGACCTCACAGATAATAGGAGACAATTCGGCATTTAGTCTTAAGCTTCATTCGGTACTCAGTTTTGCCAGAATGATGCGAAATTCATCGGCCAAGGGCTGTCACCCCAGCAATAATAAGATCAAGGTTTCGGGGTCGATTTAGTTGTTTGAAAGGGCTTTACACACGATTTTTGCCTTTAGGGTTAAATGTAATTATCAAAGACACGAACTAAATGTTTTAACGAAGCTTTACAGAGCTCTGTAAACACATTAACAGAACATTTTATTCACTCGATATATGAAATAAGAAAGATTTTGTGATAATTTTTAGGATTGGGAAAATGAAGCCATGTGAAATAGTGGTCGATAGGTCATATTATTAGTCTCTAAAAAGTCGTTTAGTCCAAATAACGAATTTGGGAAAATTAGATTTTTCTGAAATTCAGATCGGGAGAGGATTGGTGGTCAAATCTGGAAATGGCTTTCATATGAAACTATATGGAAATGATGGATAATTGGTCACAATAAAAGAAATTTCACAATGAGAAATTTAGATTTTTCTAAAATTTTGATCTGGATAAAATCGGTGATCACATCTGGACTAAGGGAAATGGGTGGCATTTAAGACTATGTGGAAATGGTGGACAATTGGTCACAATATATGACCCTATAAGACCCTAATAACCTTGTAATTTGAGAAAATTCGATTTTTCTGAAATTCAGACCTTGAGAGAATTGATGACTATATCTGGACTTAGGGAAATGGCTGATATATCTTTACAAATCTTAACTACATATATTTTAGAAAATGTAACTTTCTTCATATCAAAACTTAATGCAGGTTTAGTAGAAATTCCTATGAAGTACAAAATATAATTTTTATCAAATGAATTCATTCTTTTACATCACAAAAAAGCAAGTTAATTATTGTTTTTGATGGCATTTTGTTGAATCTATTAGGGATTTTTCCTTGATAACTTTCCAAATGTTTAATCAATAAATTACAAAATTCCATGTTTTTTAATGAAATAGATAACAAGAAAATGTATACTGAATGATAATTCCAAAACAATATTCCAAGAAAAAGGTAAAAATAATGGAAAACTTTTAGAAAATCCATATGTTTTTTGAAATTTACCGGCCGGTTTTTAATTGACTACGAAGTAACTATTTGGAAATGGACGAATATCTAAATGCACTGAACCAAAAAATGTAGTAAATTAAACGTAAAAGGGTTCAGAATTGAAGGAAAGTAGTTTAAATATAAGCCAACGAAACCTTTATTCAACATAACGAAAATGTTCGTTAATTTTTCGTAAATTCTTCAAATTGACGAAAAATAGTCAATATGAATTTGAATAAATATTATTCAAATTGATGAATATTATTCAATTGGAATACCATATTTTAGTTCAATTTACGAAATTTTAGTTGAACTGAGAAAGCGAACAAGCTTTACATAGACAGCCAGCCGGACGGACGGACATGCTTAAATCTAGTCAAGAAGTGATTCTGAGTCGAACGGTGTACTTGGTGTTCGTTACAAACATCTGCACAAACGCATAGTACCGCCACCACCTATGATGGTGCAGGGTATAAAAATCGGTGGATCAAAAAGTAAAATTTAAAGTTTTTAAAGTTAAATATTTTTGAAACTAAAATTTTTAAAATATGTACAGATATAAGGAATCTAGATCGTTTGAAATATTTTGTTTGTGCCAAGGTGTCCACATTGGGAACCAGTGGAGCGTCCTCCAAACTTATATTTATTGATATCGCACCAGCCTTTCGAAAAAGATTTATTTATATATCATTTTTCATTTGAAACACTGTGCAACGATGCCAAATTTTTATACAAATAATTTACACAATAAAAAATAAACTAAAATTTCCCCCTTCCCCTTCAGTAGAAATTGTTCCTTTTCTTCAGTTTTTAGAGCACTAAAGATGGAATAATGGGGACTTGAGATAAGTAATATTTAGAATAACGTGTCCTTTTCGATTATTACAATAAATGAATTTGTTATTATTAACTTGTGTACCCAATATTATTTCTGCATGGTTCAGGGAAATTCAGTGCACAAATTCCTATCATTTCGATGTACATTTAAACTAAAATCTGACTCGATATATAGAAATGTTTAATAATTTCCCGTTTAGATATATCGATTTGTTCATTATCATATGAAACATTTTTTCGAAGAGCTTTCAAATCTTATAAAATGAGATGATGATGATGATGATGTTTGATTGTAACAAAACAGAGTTTTTGGTGATTTTTTTATGACTGCATTGCAAACTATAAGTCACATTACAATGTGGGGAGATATAATTTATGATTATTGTTAAGGACACATTATTACACACAAAATATGTATTCAAAATTACTTGAATTATTCATTCCAGTTATATGAAATATGATTTCAATTTTGGTTTAAAATTGTTCAATAACGTTATTTTTTCTAATTTCATACATATTTTTTTTTTATTATTGAACAATAATTATTTATTGTTTGTGTATTTGGTGGCGTAAAATTTTTAATTTACATTCATAATTAGTTGCAAATCAACTACAATTATTATTTTATTTTTCATATTCGAATATTGATTTGAATTCCCATATTCTGTCTATAATTTTATTTTGCCAAATATCTTTTATACTCAAATACACGTCTTTAAAGTCAACATATGGAAGTACAGTATTGTTTGAAACTTAGGCAAATTTTCTGCAGTAATTACTCATAGTTTAACACATACAGCTGCGTTCAAAATAATAGCACCACTCACATGTCACATCTTTGTTGCTGATTTGTGTTTTCCATCATGAAAATTTTTATCCACAATTTTGCAGTCCCATTTATTTTTATTTAATCCGAGTATTTCAATAAATTTCCATCTGATTGGAACCTCAAGAAGCCTGTTATTAGAATTGAAATAATGGGTTGGTCTTAACACTATAACTCAGAAAAGTACAGTACACTTATTAAAAATCATGGTTCCTATGGATAAACTATGGCCGAAATAAGAAATATATGTTAATGGATAATCAATTGAAATGATTTGAAATACCATAACCTACAAATTGAAAGTAATCGTGGAAAAATAACTATGGCGATCCCTTTTATTGATCAGCATATGTTTAGGATCTCCTTTACAGTAGATCCTAAATAATTTGTTCGATTGTAAATCGAAAATAATTAAAACAAATTTGTCAAAAAAAATTTAACAACAAATATAAATAATAATTTTTATTATATTTATCCGAGTTACAAATAGATTTTATATTTTCTTTTTGAAATTTTTAGAGTTTTTACTGTACTGTTTTTTTTTCTTATACAAATAAATGTTATTAATATTTATCTATTTTGTTAAATAAGAATTAATATTTGTTTCTTAATTAAGTTCAAATAAATATTTATACGAAAATATTTATTTAAAAATGAAAAACAAAACATGTGTTTTGTAAATAAAATATTCAGAATAGAAATGATGAAATAATAATTGAAATATTTCACTATTACACCTTCATATATCATCGCATAACAAATTGATCACATGAATAAGTCGTTAGATACTGGAATTTAGAGATTATTTTCAGTAAAATCGAAAGTTTTTATATCAAGACAGATCTTTTACATGGACCTTGAAATTTAAAGGGATATATAACTTTGAAAAATCGATGTTAGTGAAATCAAATGATAGATCATATTCAAAATATATTAAATTCTTTTGTTAAAACATCCACTTTTTTAGGTTCCTAAACGATTTTTTTGGTAATAATTCTATAGCTTTTGAAGCGTTAGAGATCTCTTTATTTAGTGAGAGGGGTCTACAGCTAGTTTGACGGGTAATGAATAGCCTTCCCTTTACCTTATGGCTCTAAACAAATTTTATGAAAATCGTTCTTAAACTTTCAATCTTTAAAGCTGTTTTAATAAAATTTAACTTTGGGTATTTGCATTTTGAAAAGTGGTTCTTTTTTAACTCTCTGGTTCAAGGACAAAACTTTAGAACATGAAATTCTAAAGTTTTTTTTTTTAGATGCCAAATACTTATATACAAATTTTATACCTTTGTCTGATATTTAATTTAAATTGGCCAACAAATGAAAGGTGGTATCTGAAATGTGCTTGAGTTATTGAAATCGGTTTAGATGATCACTGGGCAGCTGTACCGAAAACAAATCAAGAGAAAACTACCGTACACTAGACCCTTATCCTCCATTATGACCTCTAGTCAGATTTAGCTATTGTTCATAGCAGACTAAACAGCTACACAATCTCCACCTAAATTAAGCAATTTTCAATAGCACGTCCAACCATCCAATTTTATCGAAATTACGTCGTTTGTAAAAAGCAGTGAGACGACAACAAGAAGACTCAACGCCATAATTAAATATCATGAAATCGCTTGGATCTTAGAAGGTGAAATCAAATGTTGTCACGATTTAACTTACTATAAAAAGGGTACATTATTTTGCTTGTGATTTTGGGGGACTAGCAGCGCTTAACAAAACGCATAATACCAAATGATAGACACTTCAGCTCATACTAAGCGGTAAATGAGTGTGAGAGATATAGATCTATAATTTAGATATAATGGATTATCTTGACAACTTTTATATCCCACTCAAATTTGTTACAAATGGTTATTTTGATTTGGAACCATTATTTTTACTTCATTTCATTGGAAAGACCATTACACGATATATTTTTTTATTGGTTAAACTCTTGATTTCTATTAATTTATAATTATTTTCCATGAATTTGTAATAATCAAACAAGAACCGGCCCAGAGAGCTTGAACCCTCTATAATATCCTTTATTGGACATATTACGTTTTTGTTAAATTTATTTCTAAAAATAAAATTGTTTTACAACAATCAATTGTATAAAGATCCTCACGAGATCCTCAGACACATAAGTGAAATTAACTTTAATCGTATATTATTCAGAACAATTGAAACAAATGAAACTTTTTAATTAAAACAAAAATATATATTAATCGATCTTAAGGTCAATTAATTAAAATTCAAATGATTAAAAATACAAATGACGTCAAATTACGCTACCTCTTAAGGTTGCGCGAAAATGACCAGTTCCAATGCATTCTGTACATAAAATCTTATTTTTAAATAAACTAAATATTTCAAAGATAAAATATATAAACTAAACCCTATTGTTTCCTATCATTTCTTATCGATATATACAAAATCGTTTACTATTTAAAACACATGGAATTTATTTCTTATCTTTGAATATAAATTTATGAATTTCTTATCTACACAAAAATTAGGTGTCGGTTTCTCAAGCGATAAGAGAACAAAACTGCATTCCATACAAAGGAATACAAATTTAGATCTTGACTAATAACTGATTATTAGAGTTGGTGTAATTTTAAATAATACATCATTTGAAATATAAGTTATCGAAATATTAATACCGATCACCTAAATCATGCTATTGTGGACTTCACAGGTAATAAATAGTAAATACAGCCTAAGAAGGAAACACATAAGATTTCATAAAATATATATACTTGGACCAAACCAAAATCCGACTTGATCTAGCAATGAACGTCAGTATGTTTGTCATTATTTTCACTGTCAAATTTTTTAAAGAGTAATGAAAAAGTTATAGCAAGATATTTGAGATAACTTTAAAATCCATACAAAAAGTTTTTCTACAGTATTAAAATAATTTCCTGGAATAGGGTTTTAAGCTGATAAAACTTGAAAGTAAGGAGTGAGATCGAAAAATTCGTATCAAAAGTTTTTCCTTAATTAATTCCAATCAAATGAATATATTGTTAATATGATCTGAAAAAAGTCAAAACCCAATTTGGTTCTACAAAAAGAGTTGCCTAAACATTCCAATGTCTACCGTCAAACTGTTTGTAATGTTAATGTTGATAGAAAACCCGGTTTCTGTAAAAGGCATAGTCCACATAATGTTTTTAAAGCCACAAAAATAGAAAGCATGTTCAAAAGAGCCCCAAATACATCCGGTAGGAAAGTTGGCTGCTTAGTTTACAGATCGGACTATTTGAAACGATAATTCTCAAAAAAATTTTGACTCTGCTAAAAATCTAGAGTCCAAGGCACGGAAATTAAAGTCATGTTTTCTAAAAAAAATATTCTTCCTGGTAAAGAACTTTATGTTACTGATACTCGAGGAAATGTTTAAGAAAAGTTTAGGACCAAAATGCAGTCAAATTTTTTAAAGAAGTTTTTGGTATGGCAAGAAATGTGCAGTTGCATCACTATGGTAAACAAACCCTTAAGTGCTACAAGTATCCTCCAAAATGCTCGGAGTTAAGGCCTGAGGAGAAATATTGGGCTCTTGTTAAAAAATAATTGAATAACAAACATCGCTCTCATTGCGATGTTTGACAATTTCAAACAATCGGCATGCGAGTGTCATAGTCGTTAAGGCGTAAAGCAATTCTGGGTGGGTAAACACCTATCGCTTCATCGTTGTTATCTCTAAAAGGCGGTGAGTCTGTACTTCGTTTGCTTGCCTTCGGGAGTTTTGCGCTTTTAAGCATTAATTAATGTTGAAGCGTCGCATAGCGGTATTCGTTTGCCTATGTACTGGTGAGGACCATAAATAACTTACTTTTAACCAAGGATTAAATCATCGTAATATACCCCAGCTTTATGGCTTAAAGCCATTTCCAACTTTTAACCAAGGATGAAATCATCGTAATATACCCCAGCTTTATGGCTTAAAGCCATTTCCAACAAAGTTCCAAATACAAAAAAAATCATAGTCCTTAATAATATATGGAATCTGACGATACCATATATTGAATAATTCTGCTATAATTCTTTAGATATACAATAATCAATATTGACTTTGTATAGGAGGTATATCTCCCCCTTTAATAAATGTAGTTGAGACTAAATTTGAGAACATCACGCGGTTATAGTTTTTTAGATATTCAATAATCAAATTTTGCTTTTTATGTGGGGGGAGGGGGTGAGTATCTCTCATACTATAAGAATTCGTTATAGCCTATGTTACTTTCGGGTATATTGGGACTGTTTTTAGGGCCCAATTCCTTTCCTCAACATTCCCTCGAGCATCTGCAACATAAAATTTTTGTCGAAACGTATGTTTTAAACCTGCATTAGCATTAACTATTAGTAACAAAAAATTCGAGAAATTAGCTAATCGATTTTTTTTTCCCACCGGATGTGCCGTTTGCTTTCCATTTTTTGGGTATCTTAGTAACGTTTTGTGAAAATTTCGGAAACAAATCGGTGCAGTATAAATAGAGATAATAAATACAGATTCGTTTTTATATATAAAGATACTTATATTAAAAATATTTCGATCTCACTTCTTATTTTTATAAATTTTTAAATCATTTTTTTCAGTGTACCACTGTATCGCTTAACTTGTCAATTAAAGTATGATCTAATGTTTTTCTCTTTAGAAGATTAAACGTTATTTACCTTTTTGTTTTTATTTAATTAATCCAATTCCATATTAAGATTTTCAGATTTCAGATTTTGTGAAAAATTCAATTTCAACAAAATTTTAAGAAAATTATTTTTGTTAATTATTTTTCGAAAGTTTAAAGACAAAAAAATACAAATTATTGCACAAACAAACACAAACATAAAATTGCACAAAACCTAAAAAAATAGTTAACAAAATGAAATTTAAGAAAAATAATAAAAAAATTTTGGTTAAAATTTTTACTTTTTTTTTTTTGTTTTTGCAAACAATGAATAAAGACGCAACAGGTGATAAAAAAAAACAAATTACGAAGTTGTTGTTTTTATTTTTATAATTAAGCTTATCAAAATTTATTTATTTGTGTGTGTGTCGTTGTGACTTTCTTACACGAACAAAACATAATTATTATTATTTTTTAATTTTTTCTTTAAACAAAATTGCAATTTTAAACTTTTTTAAAAAAATATTTTTTTTAATTTTTTCTATTTTTTTTTCTCAAAATTATTTGTTTGTATTATTTTGTTTAAAAAATATCACTTCTAATGTTGTTCTAATAAAAAATAAAAAACAATAAAGTTACACGCGTTAATGTTTTTTTTTTTTTTTTTTTTTGCGTTTTGTTTTATTTTCTTCACTTAACGCCGCTTTAAAACGAACGTATTGAAATCAAAACCGCTACTAAAGTAACAAACAAAACTTCAACCAATGTTGGTGCTACTTGTATCATGATGATGATGACGATGAATACTATTATTAACAAAAAAACAAAAACAACACAACAAACACCACTCACAATACCACCAACAACAACAACAATAACTAAGCATTAGCAACAACAAATACTCAAATAAACAAACCTAAATATGAGAATGTATAGAGCACCAGTGTTGGGTAAAAATCTTAAAAAAGGGGGAAAAAATATTTCAATAAATATAAAATAGGAAATTGTGTATGTATTAATTAAGTATGTATGTATTTATGTATGCATGTATTATGTTTGTATATATATATATATGTATGTATGTGTATATGTATGTGTATATGTATGTATGTATGTATGTATGTATGTATGTATGTATGTATGTATGTATGTATGTATGTATGTATGTATGTATGTATATGTTTGTATGTATGTATGTATGTATGTATGTATGTATGTATGTATGTATGTATGTATGTATGTATGTATGTTTATATGTATGTATTTATGTATGCATGTATTATGTATGTATATATGTATGTATGTATGTATGTATGTACGCATATATGTATGTATGTATGTATGTATGTATGTATGTATGTATGTATGTATGTATGTATAGACTCCAAAACGGATGGGCCAAATTTTATGAAATTTTCTCAATTATCCCAAAATCCCGAAAGTAACATAGACTATAAAAAATTCCGATTGGACCAGAGAGTAGGTACCTCCCATACAAAGCAAATATTGGTTATCGAATATCCAAGAATTATAACAACGAGAGTTCTCAAATTTGCTCCCAACAACTTTTTCAGGGAACTGTTTTACTAGACAAAACGTAGAACGGATAAGACCAAGGGAGAGGTCACCATATTGTAACGTTTGGACTCCAAAGAGGCTGGGCCAATTTTTATGAAATTTCCACAGGATGATCCAAAGAAGCATAGGCCATATAAATTCCGATAGAACCAGGGGGAGGGGTACCCTCAACAAAGCAAATATTGATTATCGAATATCAAATGAACTATAGCGGTAGTGTATTCCAAAAATTGGTATTTTCAAAAAACCGGTTTCGAATATTGTTTTATGTCAAAAAACCAGTTCTTATATCAAAATAACCATCTGTAAGAAATCCTGACACTGTAAAATGCCCTAAATGGATGGGGTATACAAGTTTTTTTCTTTAACTTCGGAATATGAGAGGTCCATATCTCTTTGCCTAAAAAATGTATATTTCTGAAAAAAAATCTCATTAAATTATTTTCATTGACTTGATTATGCCTAAAATGGACGAACATAGGAAAATCGATTCAGAATTTGATGACTACGAATGCATAGAATACTCGTGTAACATGGAATAAACATTTTGTTATATTCTCAGCCATGACGGAATATAAAAAATCAAGTGGAATGTAATAGTGAAAAGTTTAAAGGTGACTTCCATTAAAAACCGGTATTTTTAACAATAAACATGTAAGAGTACTATATTCGGCTATATTTACATTTATATATTGGTACCGAGCTGTAGTTTTTAATGGCCTATTTCATTAAAAATTTAATTTTAAGGGAAAAATTTTCCTACGTGGGGGGCAATATTCAAGAAATTAAATTTCGATGAAGTTGGTTAATATTTAAGGACCTTGTAAGCCTAAAACACTATTCCGGGTAGTAGGATTGTAAAAGAATAATGCCCAAATATGGTTCGATAATTGTCAAACTTGTTTAAATAAACGAATTCAATTTAAAACCGTTTTCTGGAAAGAGCCGTTAAATCTATATTCAAGTCGGTTTGGACATTTATTGTGCTAAGTTTCAATAGAATCGGTTCATATTTAAGAGTTTTATAAGTTATAAACCCCAGCACAGTTTGTTTGTGTTTATTATTGTATCAAAATAAATATATATAACAGATATCAGAGAATTATCTTAAAAATTGATTTTGGGGAGTATCAAAATTTTGCATATTTCACAGCCCATAACTTTTTCAAATTAATCCGATTTCGTACGATGATCAAGAATATATAACTGATATAGTTAACGTTAATTTTTTTTTTTTGAAATCCAGTTAATTTTTGTAGAAAAAATATAAAAATTTATTTTTTATAGCGCTTTTTGTCATTTTGCTCGAACAGGTAGTCCATGTCCGTTTAAAATCTACCACATTTTTCGACACCTTTTTCGTATTTGGAGGATTTGCCTCTCTTGGTACAAATACCACATTGTTGATCTTGTACCATCCAATGACTTGATTTCCGTAGTGACCAAGTCAGTCTAAAAATAAATGAACAGATTATGAAGTCTTATGAATGGAAGCAGCCATTTTTTATATTCCTTGATGTAAATTTCAATATTATATATATGCTTTCCATACTAAGAACTTTTTGGGAAATTTTGACTGCTTTTGGACCCGATTCCTTTCCTCAACATTCCCTGCAGCATCTGCAACATAAAATTTTTGACCAGGAATTTTCGAAAAATCTGTCAGAGCATTTGTTTCGTCATCCTGCATAATGGATCACTAATATAACCGGATTGTTTTTCTACCGGATGCTTTCTATTTTTTATTGCTTTAGAAATATCATGTTGATCATTCCGTCTAACCTGAACCAGGTTTTCTATTAACGGACACTTGTCTCGCTGTACTGTTTAATAACATTGGAAACAGTTTGACGTCAGATCTTTAAATGACATAATAACTGACATGTTTTACAAAGGTAACTCTCTTCAAATGTCCTAAATTCACCATCTACAAGAGAAAACAAAAATCCTTCCAGTAAAGGAACATAATGAATACAGTTCCTTCTAGTATCATCCTAATTTCAATATTACACAATTGAAGTTACCATCCATCCAGGCATGTAAGAACGCTGTATTCGTATATACGAACAAAGCATTCTAGGTGTATGCAAGATCCTTTGGATAGGAATTCGTATATGAAATTGTTGAGCTACATTTACAGAGACGCCTCAAATTCAGCGCTTTCAAATAATTGTATGAATGTCGTGCATGGTGGCCGTCCACCACCTATTGCAGACAATGAACAGTGATTGCCGCAGTCCACAAGATTCGTTCTGGCAAAACTGAGATCGGGATGGAGCAAATGCTTTCTGATCGGTACCTGTGTACTGCATGTGGTCAAGGACATTTATTCAACAGCCAGTCCAATCCAACCTCACTCAATCCTGAAAATCTATTTACCCAACCAATTGAGATTGCCAGATTCCTTGGCCTGGAATTGAACAAATACATGAACTAAAACAAATGATACTTGGATTAAAAATTTTATTGAAAAATGTGTGTTAAGAATTTTTCGATCACACTCTCCTTAATCGCTAAACAGATTCAACTGTTAATGTAAAATTAAAAACAAAATTTCTCTGAAGCCTGAAAAAGTACCAAATTATCTAACACGTGTGAGTATGTGTGTGTGTGTGGGTGGTTCATAATGTTAAACAAGGACTCAAAAATACACTATTTTACAATATATTTGTTGGTATATATGGAAAGGAGTTTAAAAAAAGGTTTGAATAAGTAAAATAAATACTAAATTCTACATAAATTTATTTAACAAACATTGAAAATCCTTTCAGAATAACAGTTTTTCACCAAAAAGGATTCAATATTTTCTTTGGGACTCTTTTCACACTGAACAGTGATTCATACTAAAAATAAAATTGAAATAAATTTATATTTTTCTATGAAATGTTGAACGATCTTAAGTTTTCTCTTCAAACAATTTATTTTTTAATCTGTCTTGTTGCAGTTTTTTATGCTGTAACGGGTCCATATTACATCAAATTTTTTTCAAAGAAAATTAAAACAAAAATTATTGAAAATAGAATATGAAATGAAAAGAAACAAAGTGAGAATGTTATGTTGTTGTTTTAACAGCTGAAAGGAATAACTAGATTTATCAATTTTGGTTCATGTTATTGTTCAACTCCAGGCCAAGGTGTCTGGCAACCCCAATTGTTTGGGTCCAAAGAACTTTAGGACGAAGTGAGGTTGGATTGGTCTGACAGTTGAATAGATGTCGCGCAGGACGGCACGCTTAATATATGACCAAAAGGCATTGAGCCTGTTGCTCCATCCCGATCTCAGTTGAGCCAGAACTGCTCTTGTTGGCCGTGGCAAAATCTCTTACTTGTCTGCAATAGGCAATGGGCGGCCTCCAAGCACATCATTCATACGGTTACTTGAAACCGCGGAATTTGAGGCGTCTCTACTATACGGAAGAGAGTAAGAATGTTATAATCGGCTATGTCGAATCTTCAATACCCTCCACCTCAAATGCGTGTGCGTACACTCACAAACGTATACAGTTTATAAAACTTTTTTTTTCAAAAATATCACACAGGAACATTTAATGAGTCATAAAATTAGTTACATTTTTGGCTATAACTTTTTTTCTACTGAACCGATAATGAAGTACATACAGCTTAATGTTATGAACAATCGTTTGCCAAATTAATTTCTCAAATCGTAAAGCTGGAGTGAGGCCATGGAGCCTGTTTGGACTGAATGAGATTGGAATAAAGTAGAATACCGTATTTGTTAACTCAAGGAATGGTGAACATAGAGAGAGGGGGTGATGAACAATTAGGATTTATATTTAACACTATAATGAGCAGTGTCAGTGTACAGTTTACGCAGATGGGCAAGTAGGTGGGCGTTGTGGCTGAGTATTAATCCTGCTCAATCAAACATCCTTTTGAGCGTTGATAGAGTCTATTTTAGAAAAGTCATGGGATTCTTAACTGGACATTTTGTATAGGGGCGATGGTAATAAACTGGGACTCAGACACATTATGTGTCTGCCGTATATACGGAGATGAGGTTGAGTTGAAGAGTTCGTGGTATATTTACTTAATAAATGTCCGAGGTTCAAGTTAAAGAGTATGAAATGGATGGATTAGAGGATTTTACGATCTTTGAATTGCCGACTATAATTAAGTTAATTATCAGAGTGTGTTGGCTGTTAGATCAAAAACTAAGGAGGAGGATTGTACATTGGACCTCCAGTTCTCATTTGCTCCCTTTAAACTATACCCACTGACTTCAACCATGCTTTTTAAATTGAAAGAACAAAATAGATCATCACGATCACTGGGGTGAAGGTGTGTGGTATACATTTATATGATAAATGTAATGCAAATGTAACCAATATTGGAAGGCGATCGCGAAAAGTTTCTGAAACAGTAGACTGATTTCTTAATTTGTTTGTTTTATATTGAATTTTGCTAGAGCTCAAATGGATTCGAATTTAATAAAATTAACAATGGACAGTTTTATGTAGTTGTGAATCTAAATTAAACCTACTTAAAGTAAAAGGACATGTTAGAAGACCTAAACCTATATTTCAAGGGTGTTGGTCTCTTTGTAGCAATTTAAACAAAAAAAAATTTTTTGAATCCTTCAAAAAACTTTTCATTCAAAACTTTAAATAAATCAAAATTCACATCATATTGGATTTCATTTAATGTTGATATAACCAACTGCGGTCAAAATAACACAACCCAAATGTCACACCTTCGTTGCTGATTTGTGTGTTTCGTCATGAATATATTTATATCCAATTTTGTAGTTCCATTATATAAACGCTGTTCTTTGGAAAAGCGTAAATTCATTTTGAAAAGCATGGTTCTTATGGCCAAACTAATGCCGAAATAAAAAAATATTATTTGATAATCAAATAAAATGATTAGAAATACCATAACCTACAAATTTAAAGTAGTCGTGGAGGAATAACTTTGACGACCCCTTTTAACGGTTCATCGTATGTTATGTCAAATAAAGGAGACCACATTATCTCAGCTGAGGGGACTGAAGGAAGATTAAATTTGTCAATAAGTACTGAAACTGTATCAAAAGGCTTTGAGATTATAATTTGAGAGCCTATAGACCATAAAAAGTCCCCCTCTTAACTGCTATGCATATCTTAAATAGATTAATGTTTGCTAACAATTACTTGGTTTCGTATACTGAAAATGAGGAGTGGTATTTTATGGACTGATGAGTCTTAAATAATTTTATTTGTAAGGAGGTCTCGAATCAAGGAATATAATTTAAAAAATTTCAACAAAATCTTTTGGCATGGAGGTGCTTTTCGTACTGTGGTGTTGTGCCGTATTTAAACTATTTTGGATGTTTTTGAAAATGTAAACGTATTAGGACAAATATTGTTATCGTATATGTCTAAAGAAAATGCCACTGATTTGAAGACAACAGCCCGAAACATACCAGCAAAATAGATAAAAAGTGGTCTCAGAATAATGGAGTCACTGTAATGAAATGGAATGCCTGATGTAATTTCATATGATAATTTGTGTACATACGTTTAAAACAAGTGGTCAGTATTTAAACCGACCAATAATAGCAATCTTTGGACCATTATAGAGCAGGCATGGAACTCTATTATACTGGAAAGGTGCTAGATGTAGTAAATTCAATGGGAAGCTGCAATTCGGCTGTTATTACCAAGAAAGGCATTCGATAAAATTTCATTAAAAATTAAACAACAATTATTTAGTTATTTGCTTTTTGTTAAAGTTGAACCGGGTGGTTTTATCAATTCTTGTGGAAAAATTAATTTTTAAGAAAGATAATGAATCAAAATTATGTTTATTCCGCACTAACTTTATTTTATTAATCCTATATTATGGTTTAAGAACAACTTTTCATTCAAATGGCTTTTATGACTTATTAAAGAAGACATATGTATGTGGTGCTATTATTTTGACCGCAGCTGTATATGTAATTAACCACATAACATATTAATCAAATCTTGTTATGCTTATTTTGGTAACACCATTGGTAACCACAACAACACACGTTACTATTCTTTGCTATTAATGCTTTTTTACTTTGTAACATTTATTAAAGACTCAAAAATCCAAACAAAACATAAATGATTTTAACAGACATGTTACCGCCACAACAGTTAACAAGTTGGCCAAAGATGCATCAGACTTTATGGAATTCAATACCAATTTAAAAAATAACAAATAATGTGGGAGTATTATGTTTTTGTGTTCAATTCTAAAAAAAATTTAGTTCATTCATACAATTTGAGAAATGAATTAATTAAAATCAAAAAGTCGTCGAACAACCCTGTCAGCGCACAACGGAAAAAATGCGTAAATTACTGAAAATGGTAAAATATTTAAATACAAGTTTTTCCCACAATCACATACACATATATATTGTCTTCTTTTTATTAACAACTAGCTTTTACCCGTTACGCTTTGCTGCACAAACATTCTCCTCAGTCCAATATCTGGCCTAACCGTCCTACATTTTATCCAGTAAAAGTGTTTGGAATCAATTTTAGAACTTTCGCTGTTATAGTTGTTCAGATATTCGATAATCATTATTTCCTTTGTATTGGGGGTATCCCTCCTCCTGGTTCTATCGGTTATATATTTTGTTTACTAATATAGTTCCCTGAGAAAGTGATTGGGACCAAATTTTTTAACTCTCGCTGTTAAAGTTCTTAAGATATTTGATAATCGGATGAGAAGACATATGTATGTGGTCCTACATCTTGGTGAGTAAAAAAGATCCTTAAGAAGGTAATTAAAATCCCGCTTTTAAAGCTCCTTAGATATTCTATTATTAATATTTGCTTTGTATGGGAGTACCTCTCCCCTTGATCCTACCCATCCTATATTTTGTCTAGTAAAACAAATTCTTGAGAAAATGTTTGGTGCCGAATTTGAGAACTTTTGCTGTTGTAGATTTTCCTTACATGGGGGGGACACCTCACCCCACAATAGTATTCGCCCTTCACTCTTTCCAGTAAACCAGTAGTTGAAAAATTTATTGGTACCAAATTTGAAAATTCTCGCCGTTATAGTTCCTTAGATATTCGATGATCGAAATTTGCTTTGTATGGGGCTACCTCTACCCCTGATTCTATCCGTCTCACATTTTGTCTTGTAAAATGTTTTTTTTAGAAAGTTACAGGGAACAAATTTAAAAAATCTCGTTGAAGTGGTTCTTTAGATATTCGATGATCAATATTTTCTTTGTATGGGGGTTACCTCTCCCCTGATCCAATTCGCCCTACAATTTTTCAAGTAAAATAGTACCCTAAAATGTGGTTGGAACCAAACTTGAAAATTGTCGTGTTATATTTTTTTAGATATTCAAAATATTGATTTGCTTTGTATGGAGTTTACCTCTACCCCGGAGCTTATCCGAATTTTTTATAACCTATGTTATTTTAGGGTATATGGGGATCATTCTGTGAAAATTTCAGCAAAATCGGTCCAGTAGTTTAGATGTCTATAAGTCCGAAACAATCGAACGCAGATTCATTTTTATATATAGATTTATAAGTCATAATTAAGACAGCAACAATTGTTGAAGAAATGTTGATTGTTTTCTTTGTATTTTTTTGTTAATAATATAACGAAGAAATAAAAAAACAATTACAAATGTTAATCAAAAAAGATTAACTTAAAAAAGAAATGTTTGTTAATAAAAAATCCTTAAATAATGTACAATTTTTAAAACAATTAAAATATAAATAATTACATTTTGTAAATATTTTAGCAAAAAATTGTTCATAACAGATGTACAATTTTAATGATTTAAATGCATTTTTTGTTTTATTAATTTATTTATCTGCTGGTCGTGTATAATACATGCAATTGAGGAAACAACGAGTTACTTCACCCACTACCGAACGATCTGGTAAACTTTGGGCCATACCGTATAAGGCCATCTTACCAGATACAGCTACTCCGGGATCTTTCATTATCTCTGCAACGGCAGAACGAACATCAGCTATAAATTTATCGGCAATACCGGATTTTGTATGCATATCGGTGATACAAATGTGTATGCTGGAATTGGAAAAGTTGAAAACAAATAATAATTTTTAGAATATGGTAGAAATGAACATAAAGACAAGTAAAAATGTCAAGATAAAGTTACTTAACACCCTACGCAACAATGTTTTTGTAAATGGCAGTTAAGAAAAATTTATGAAAGATCCTCATATAATTAGCTTATCTTATGTGTGCAAAAAAAAAGGATTTTTCTGGCGGATTATATAGGAGCTAGAAGGAATTATGGACCTACCCTCATAAAAATTCACACATCGATATTCGATTACATTTATCCTTATTTGATAACTTATTGTTACAACTACAACGTATATGTGAGATTATTTAGAAGGGGGTTGTAATAAATATAACACTTTCTAAGTCGATTTTAAGATGTAACCGTCCGACTCCCTGTCCTCACAGCTGTCTGCCTATATAACCGTTGTGAACACACTAAAGGTCACAATTTCTGAGATTTCTTGATGAAATTTGGTACAAGGACGAAGTCTATTGATATTGGTCATATTCGGTTCAAAATTACTGGTAGCTTTCACAGAAGCCTTGTGAAACTTACACATATAAAGATATTTTATTTAAGTATGACACTAATAGGTTCTGTCAGTCCATATCCACATGTCAAATTTCAAGAAGATCGGTCCACATAAGCCGTAGCTTCCATACAAACCCACTTTCAAGAGATGCCTTGCCAAAATATACAAGTTCGGTCCATAATTTCCTATAGTCCTTTTTTAATCCTACCGAAAATCACTTCAAATTGCATAATTCTTTTTTACACATACGTGAGTATGACGGTAATATTTATTATATTAACATGTGTACCTACGCAGTCATTTAAATTATTATAAGTCGATTCGATTATCCGAATATCACTCCCTTACCAGTTTTATATTCTTTATAAGATTGTGGATCAGATTTGTCCACAAGCTCTTTCCAAACTTTTTCAATTAAAAACATTTCATATAAATTTTTAACCACGCTTTGAACGGGTGAGTATTTGGTGTGTTTCGAGAAGTGTATGGAGAAGAATTTCTGATTCTTATAAATATTCAAAACTAAATTTCAAAGAAATATCACTTTTATTAAGCTTAAATATTATTTTATGATTCTAATATTTATTTGAAATTTATTATTTATGGTATATTATGAGATAGCTTCGAAATAATGACATGTACAGTACAAACATTGTCATAACGATTTGATTTGTAAAGCTTAAAGTACACCGATAGGCTTAGAATCACTTTATATTGCTAAAATCCAACAAAGATTTTAGACAGAGAATTACTACAATGATTTAAATTACATTACAAAATTCACTTACGATTTGCCATAAAATAAAAAAATAAATTCAGCCCTCACTTACCCCGATGGAAATTGTAGAGTATTTAAATTCCAACCTAATTTGCATAAAGCATCTGACAGACGGAAAATATCAAAAACATTTGAGCCCATTGCTACAACAGAAGTGGCTGGTTTACCAAATACAAAAATGCCATCGATTTTTCGGATGCTAAATTTAAAATAAATTATTTCAAATTCCATTAAAAACTTTCAATGTTTATTTTTTTGTTTATTTTACCCCTGTTCTACATAACGAGCTGTATCCAAAATACGTTTAGTAGCTTCTAAATAACCATTATAACCAAAACTCATCATAGTGGCCCAACAAGCCGCAATAATACCACCAGCTCTGGAACCATTAATCGTGGGAGAACCATAAACACCACCAGGCCAATCGGTGGTAACGGTGAATTGATGGTTGCGGTATTTTACATCGGAATATAATATTACGGAGGAGCCTTTGGGAGCAAATCCATACTTTAAATTGAAATAAAATGAAAATAAATTATTTTATATGTTACAACTGATTAAGATAATTAATTTGCACCTTATGTGTATCGGCAGAAATACTGGTTACACCTGGTAACTCAAAATCAAAGGGTTTGGTGCGATAGCCAGCAGCTCTAGCTAATGCTACTACAAAACTACCCAAACAAGCATCTACATGCACTGGAATGTCATATTTTAAACCTAAAGCAGCAATAGCCTCAATGTCATCCATTGTACCATAAGGAAAATTGGGTGCTGAGCCGGCTAACTTTTATTTAAATAAAATTTTTATAAATTAATCATAAAAGAAACCTAAATTGCCATTGTTATCAACTTACCAATATGGTATTGGAATTAATAGACTTTTTAAAAGCTTTCATATCAACTTCGTAGGATTCTGGATCAACATCTACATAACGTACATGAATATTGAAATACTGGCCAGCTTTATCAAAAGCTGCATGTATGGTTCTAGGTACTACCATATTCGGCTGTGTTATGCCCTTATGTTCACGGGCATAATCTCGATAAGCTTTACAAGCCATAACAATGGATTCAGTGCCACCAGTAGTCATCTAAAGAATTTAAGAATAAAAATATAAATTTATATTAGAGTGCACCTCTAAAAAAATACTTACTGTACCACAGGATTTATCATTACCATGAAATAGCGTACAAGCCATACGCACAACCTCTGCTTCCATTTTGCATACACCAGGAAATATATCAGGATGTAAGGGATTAGTATAGGAAGCTTTACCATAAACTTTTGTTACCAAATCAATTAATTCTTCTTGGAAACCATAAACAGCACCTGACACACGTCCATCACGCCAATCATAATGACCTAATTTCAAATGTTCATCTACTAATTTAAGAATATCATCTTTACTTAAACCATCTTCAGGCAATTGAAGGGAATAAGTGAGTTTTTCACAACTTTTTGCAATATCATTTTCAAAATCAGCTGTAGCTTTAGCCAATTCCGCTTCGATTTTTCTTCTAACAGCAGGTACTTTTTTCAAATAGCGGAAAAATTGTCGTTTACCACGAATCCATATACCTAAAAGAGAAATATAAGAATATTCAAAATTTATTGATATAAACATTTAAATCTATTTCTATACTTAGTAACAATCACACGTAATAAAGACAATTATAATACAATTAAAAATGTTTATCAAAAATTTTGAAATATTTTTAATAATAATTTGTTGTTAAGAGCAACTTAATCAATGAAATAAATATTTATTATTGGGACCTTTTTATTCCAGTGCAAAAGATCTAAAATATTAAATACTTGTGTAGGAAGTTTATACCTTAACTGAGAAGCGTATCTAAATAAGACTTTCTCCAGTCAAATTAAACATTTTCCAGCACATAAGGAGTGAGATTGAAACATTCTTTAAATACATATATATAAATAACAACGAAACCGCTAAACTTATAGTTTTATTTTTTATTTGCTTGAAATTTTTATTACAATTTACAATAAAGAGTTTTAATTACTATTGATGAAATTTTGAAACTTTTCCGGGAACCATCCCATTAATGTTTTTATACTCCTTCTATCATTTTGCTCGAACAAGTCGTCCATCTCCTTTTTATCTTACTATTTGAGCTCTTCAATACCTTCCAGCCTTAGCTCTCGACAATTTGGACGATTTGCCTCTCTTGCTACAAATTCCACAATTTGGTCTGGCCAATAATAAGTGGACACAATATGAAGTCTTATGAATGTAAGCAGCTTTTATAAAAAAAGAAACCGTTGCAACAAATGATTGGTTTCTTTTTGTCACATCTGCACATTGCTTGCCTCACCCACAACTTCTGAGGAAATTTGTACTGCCTTTGGGTCCTAAACTTTTCTTCAACATTCCTTCAAGCATCAGCAACATAAAGCTTTGGATCAGGAAGTTGTGAAAAATCGGCCAGAACATATGTTTCGGTAACCATTATGCAGCAAGAATATTTTCTTAGAAAACTTGACTCCCATTTTCATGCTCGGTTTTTGGCCTCTAATTTTTATGTAGCGTTACTGTCAGTAAGTTTTTGAGATTTGTATGTTTTTAAATCAGGCATTAGTTTTAACTTTAAGTTTTTTCATTTAATGGCTTTAGAAACATCACGTTTCATTACAAAATTTTCCATTACATAGTTTTTATACCCTCAAACCTCCACATAAACTTTTACATTCCGTGCCAATAAGAAATCGTCAAAGACCCCATTAAGTACATATGTTCTTGCATCAAATTTGGAAATAATCTCACTTCTAGAATAATTATTGATTACTGTCATTCTAAGCAGTATCTGTCTAATAGTAAAGTTATAAAACGATATCTGAGGCAGCTGCAAAATTCCAAAAAAGATCTCTTCTAAATTTTTACAGTGATAAGAACTTTATTATCGTACAAGAAAATCATCGAATTTGCATCAGTAGAAAAAAGTTTTAGACCAAAATATGCAAAATTTTGACAAATCCCCCAATCAGTTTGTCATTTTGTTTAAAATTTGTCACTTATATTTATTTTGATGTAATATCAAAAGACTGTTCTGAAGACATTATCAACCTAGTTCCTCCCATATAAGTCCCTTTCCGGGAATACAGTTTTAAGCTTATAAAACTCTTAAATATGGGCATATTTTTACTGAAATTCGGAGCAGTCCGAATCTTTAAAATATGCTATTAATTTGATATTGGTCTATATTTTTCTATAGCTCGCATGTAAGACTTTTTCCCGGAAATCAGTTTTAAGACCCTATAATGTTATTATAGCTGTCAATAAAATATTAAATTTAATTTTCGCTTTACTTAAAAATTTAAAATTTTCATTTTGTGCCTAAATTTTAAAAACCTTAAATGTCTTTGAACTTTAATTTGTGTTTACAATAAATTACAGGTGTTAATTTTTATGACTAATTTCTATCCACATAACAAAGAAAGTTCAACGCATTTTCATTCATGTTTTTTTATAAATATAAAATGTTTAACTTGTATATTTTAGTGATTTGGAACGTTATAAAGTTAACATGCTAAATTCAGATTAACTTTTTGATTTGCCAAACATGTCTTGACAATTAAGTTTGTCTTTAAAATACACATTAATTGGACTTCTGGAAAAAGACGTTACCAAATGATAAGAGAGGCATTATAGTTTTCAAAACTGCATTCAGATTTTAAGATTTAGGCTTTGGAATTTTAAAAGATTTGTATTAATGTCATAATTTAAAAAATTCTGTATTCTAAATTTAAATCTAATATATTTATGGGTACAGAATTTAAACTGCAACTTTCTTCCTAAAGAAACCATTTAGAATAATAAAATTTTGTACATGTTTTGCGTGAGTGTAGACACTTCTGGTGACAAAAACAAAAAAAAAAAAAAAATAGAAATATTCAGTTTGAAAATTCTATGATATCGACCTCAACCCATTTTGTTTAATAAATAGATTTGTTAATTCTGTTATGCCGAATTTTCAATACACTTTACCTTAAATGCATTTAAATAAAATCATGTTTAGTACATACGCACATAAAAATAACTTTTTCCCATTGGACCGATTTTGATTATTTTTGGAATGATAATGAGGAAAAATAGTTTAATTTTAATGCAAATTTTTATTCTGATTTGTTGTGTTTTAATTGTCAATTGAACGGAATTTTTTCTGTTGAACTTAGCGTTGCCTCAGATATCAGTCTATAACTTTCTTTTATTGAACTGATTGTTCCGGTTTTAAATAGGAAACTCCGCCCATAAAGTTCGAACTTTGTCAATATTTGTATATATTAAACCAGTCGATCAAAAGTTAAAAATCAGTTCTACTCCAATGTGCATCATTAAGTGTACTAATCGATTCATTCTTAGTAAATATAATTTGCAAAAAAAAGATATAGTAAAAATTTCGGCATTGAATTGGTGTGAAAAATCTTTATTCTCACTCAAAGGTTTTACTCAAAAAAGGTTGTGAACTAAAATTATTAGTTAAAAAATCGCCTTTTACGTTCTTGCACTTATGATTCTCACAGATCAACAGATCAACTCATGTAAAAATACACATTATATTATTAATTTTCATCTAGTTCGACAGTACTCCTTTTAAAAATAGAATACCCTTTGCATATTTCTATTTATAAATGTAAATTGATTTCCTATCAGCTGTTTATTGTTTTTTAATCTCTTGATAATTAAACCTTTACGAACTTTCCGTATACTTAAATAAATTTTAAATATTTACTTTAAAAACTACATGACGGTAAAATAACGAAAATTCTACAGAGATAAGAAATATTAGCGATATTGTATCAATTAATAGTTTGTTTTTGTCTTTAATGAATATTGAAAATAAAATTGCCAAATAATAATGATAGAGAGTTTTCTTAAGGAGTTTTACTTTAAATTAAATTCATTTTAAGAATATTTAATTTCTTTACTAGAAATAATATTAGCAAAGAAATATAAAAAATATTTACATTGGAGAAGGCACAATGTCCTTGATTGAGAAAATCTTCTTTTTTCATACGGAAATACCCGAAATTGTAATGTGTACTAAAGGTATTCAAAAGAGTGATATATTCTTAATGAAATTACCACACTATCGTTATGAGAAAGTAATTTTAATGCATTATAACGTAAGTGGTAGCCCTCCGCATGGTTCTATTCTTCATACATTTTGGCCAGTAAAAAAAGATCCTTTTGAAAGTAATTGGAACCAATTTGTATAGTTCCTTAGATATTCGATAATTAATATTTGGTTTGTATGGGAGTACCTTTCTGCTTGTTCCCGTCCTATATTTGATCAGTAAAACAAATTCTTGATAATTAAAATTTGAGAAGTATTGCTATTATAGTTCTTTAGATATTCGGTAATCAACATTTTCATTGTATGTAGACACCTCTCCACATGATCCTATCCACCCTTCATTCTGTCCAGTAAAACTGTTATTTGAAAAATTTATTGGGACCAAATTTTAAAATTGTTGCTGTAGTATTCGATTTTCAAAATTTTCTTTGTATGGAGGCTACTTCTCACCCTGATCCTATCCGTCCTTCATGTGTCTAATAAAATATTTCCTTGATATAGTGGTTGGGAACGAATTTGCAAATTATCGCTGTTTTAGATCTATAGATGATCAAAGTTTGCTTTGTGTAGGGGTTACCTTTCCCCTGATCCTATCCGTTATACATTTTGTCGAGTTAAACTGTTCCTTGAAGCAGCGATTGAAACCAAATTTGAAAGTTCTTGATGATGTGGTTCTTTTGATATTCGATAATCAATATTTGCTTTGTATGGGGGTACCTCTCCCCCTGCTCCTAACTTATTTTTGTCTTCTTGATATATTCCAAATACCAGCTTTGTTGTAATATCTTCGCCCATTTATTCTTCTAATAATGATACTATCTATTTCTTTCCATAAGTGCTTGATGGGATTTAAGCCTGAAGACGGCAACCACATTTTACTGTTGGTATACGAGTATATGAAGTGCTAGGCTTCCTCCTTACTCAAGACGTATCAAAGAAGATCACCTGATTCCAGAATCTACATGACTCATTTTCAAATTTCTTTGCATGACACGTTCTCTTCTTCCGATCAATAGCAGATATCAATATTTCTCGAATTTTAACCAACGTTGTGTTCTTACGCACATTATCCTTCAGGTAACTTCGGTAGATGTCCTCTACGCCTCGCACTTCTAGTTTAAATTTCGCCTTCAAAACGATTTTTGATCGTCATTCTTACCTTAGTCATCCAGATGTATAATAACCGTTCGTTAGTTTTCAGCTGTTTTGTTTAATTTGGGACCCATTGCAAATATTTTTATATACTTTAAGTTTTTCTAGATATTCGATAAATAATATTTGCTTTATATGGTGACTACCTCTTCCACTATTCCTATCCGTCCTACATTATGTCCAGTTAAATTGTTCCTGAGGAAAGTAATTGATATGAAAATTTTATATTTCTACATCAATAGTTTATAATATATTCGATGATTTATTAAATTTTAATAATTGCTTTGTAGTGGGCTACTTCTCATTCTGTTCCTATAGACGTTTTTTATAGCCTATATTACCTTCGGATACATTGGTATCATTCTCATCAAAATCTGTCCAGCATTTAAGCTGTCTATAAGTCCCAAACAAACACAGATTACTGTTTATATACAAATGGATATGGTTATACTCTGTCAATAAAAAAAAATTTCGAATAATTAAAAAATTGCATTTTATGTCCATTTTCATTTTGAATCTATACTTATGACCATGACTATATTTTGGATTTGTGCCTCAACGTAGTAAACACATTAAACATTGACATGATTGTTTATATAATAATATTTGTTTTTTTTTTATACTTACTTTCGTCTTGGTTAATAAAACTCCATAACCAAATGGAACTTAAAACAGCTGACGCTGTTATTGTGGCCACTTGCCAAGGTTCACGATTGGCAAACAAACGATTAATATTTTCTGTAATTAGTTTGCCACAATCGTAAGCACCAGTTTGAAAAGGTTTCATGGTTATGATCGTTTTTTGTTAAAAGTCTACTTTTTTGTAGTTGTTGTTGTAATAAATGCAATGTGGGTAATAAATTTTGATATTTGGAAAAATGAAAATAACAATTATACTAAACACTTTGACGAAACGAAAACAACTGAAATGAGAATTGAGAAAATTGTTTAAAAACTGATTAAACAACAGCCAATAATGAATGATAAGTATGGACTAAGCTAATGCAATAAAGTTTTTATAAATTGAATTTACTTGTTATCAGTTAAATAAATAAATAAACAGATAAACAAAATTATGTTATCAATTTGTATTTTTTCTATTAGTAAAAAGTTGAAGGACATACATAATTGTGCAAATTATTTTTTTATGATTTATTCTACTTCAATTTAATTATTTGATTAAATTGAAGTAAATTATTAAATGAATTAATTTTTTAGGTATATTTTAATTAAAACATGTTATTATACGAATAAATAGTTTATTGTTACAATATTGAAGAATTAAACAGCTGCTCCATTACAATTTGTTTTTAAAACCGATATAATGTAAACAATAGTGAAGTTGGCTGCAGTTAATATGAGTATTACACTGAAAAAAGAACGGTGTTGTTATGAAAAGGTATAGTGGGACAGAATCATTTATATTGATTTTTTTTAGTTGAGACATGTAGTTTTAGATGCCGCTTAATCGATAAAGTGAAACAAATTCATCGCGAAATTAGGACATTTTTCGAAAAAATTTGAAGAAAATTAAAAAAATAAGAAAAAATTAATATTATTAAACAGACAAAAGACCAAGCAGTAATAAAAAAGGTTAATAAAATGGTTTCTGAGCCACACCTTGAAAACTAAGGATTGGATAGCTATAAGCTATATAGGTTATAACAGATGATATTAGAAACAAAATACCTTATTTTCGTGCAGAAAATTCTACTAACAGTTACCGAGAAAATTGAGCTCCTTCACAATTGTCAGTAAAAACGCTTTCTGGGAAAATTGAGTTCAGTAAAATCGTTGCTGAGCCGTAACTTGGAATCTAAGGATAGGCTCGCAATAAAATATATAGATTATAATAGAAAATCAAATTGAACACAAAATGAAATATTTGTGCAAGAAAAATTCTACGAATAGTTTCCGAGAAAATTGGGCTTCTCCACAATGGTCAGTAAAATTGTTGCTGGACCATAGCCTGAAATCTAAGAATTGGCTCGTTAGAAGTTATATAGATTATGATAAGAAATGATGTTATAAACACAATAAGACATTCGTGCTAAAATTCCTACTAACAGTTTCCGAGCAAATTGAACTCCAACATGGTCAGTTAAATCGTTGCTGGGCAATCATATTTAATAAACACTTAATTTTCAGCAAATTTTTCAAAAAAATCTCACATTTGACATTTTTATTTTCCGTTTTTTACATTCCTATATTCGTCGCTATTTCATCGAGGCTATCTTTACGTAGGTATTATTTACATATTTTGTATTCCTACCTGTTGTTATTTGTTACTCAAAATTTAAAGTGATAAGTTATACATAAATTAAAATAAATAGAAAAACACTACAAAATGCTGCGTCATATGCAATTTTTGTTAAATAGAGTAAGTTTATTGTGCACACAAATGTTAGAGTTGTATTTAAAAATTCCTATTCCATAGAGTAATTCAATTAACAAAATGCCAGTTCTTAATATGTGTTCCATCTCTGCCAATTCCAGCAATAATTATTGTCTAATTAACGAAAACAATGGAGTACGAGAAATTATTCTTAATGATCCAAAAACACGTAATTCTTTATCGCTCAAAATGATGGATGAGATATTAACTGGATTAACAAAAAATTGGCAAGATATAAATTTACGTTGCATAATTTTATCCTCCAACGGACCAGTATGGTCTGCTGGTCATGATCTAAAAGAATTAGCACCCGAATGTGGTATACAACAACATACAGCAATTTTCGAAAAACTTATAAATATCGCAAATAATATACGCAAAGCTCCAGTACCCGTCATAGCGAAGATAAATGGTATTGTTGCAGCTGGGGGTGTGCAGTTGGTGGCCTCTTGTGATATTGTGGTATGTTCTGCCAAAAGTTCCTTTATAACACCCAGGTAATTAATAATAAAAAATTCGTTAATTTATTAGACATTCAGCAACATGTATATATGTTGATAATTTATAAAATAATAATGTAAAACATATTTATCTAAATATATATAATAGGAAGATTGTATATATGTAAGGTAAAGACTCTAAAACGACTGGACCAATTTTGATGAATTTTTTACAGAACGACCCAATATACCCAAAATTAAATTAAATGGACAAAACGTTGAACAGATAGAAACAATGGCAGAGGTAACCAATTTCAAATTACTAAAATCTTTTTAAATCATGTGATTTTACGACGTTAATGTTTGCCTGTATAAAATATTTTCCTGAAACTCTTAGATAAGCTGATTTATGGAAGTGGGGCTATATGAGGGCAATAGGAAATTATAGACGGAAAAATTTGTTAATAAAATGTTCTAACAATACAATTATTTAAAAAAATGTATGCCGTCTATGATTGGGTGTCTGTATTGGAGCTGCAGTCATTTGTTGGTTGAATTTGGCATGATGATTTTAACTAATACAAATTCTACTAAAATATCTATATAGTATGAGCTCAGAAGCTAATTCCGAAAGAATATTTTTATTGTTGCTAACTGAAGTATTAGACCAAACATGACCAATTTTAATAGTCCTTGGTCTTAACTAATTATAAGTACCAAATTTCATTAAAATATCGAACTATACAACGTTGCATTTACAGAAAGCAGTTTGAACAGATGAACGAACATCAATAAATCCATTAAGAAATTAGTCTGAATCGATTGGCTAACGGAAGATTTGGTTTAAATATATTCTTTTATATAAATTCCCTATAAACGACATTTTTCGTGATATAACATAATTAACCCTGAAAGGCTACTCTTCGTTTTAGTACATTAAGGTTAAATTTCTTCGAATATACGAACACAAGCGGATTAATGTTTAAAGCAATAATTAAAATAAAACACATTTTTAAGTTAAATATTTAAAAAATAAAACATTATTTTCCTTTTTCTAAATTATTTTCGAATTGCACACACTTTTTTGTAATAATAATGAGTAATCATTCAGGCTTAAAAAAAATCATTTCTTTCTTTTAGTGCTAATTTTGGTGTATTCGCCTCAACTCCTGCCGTTGCCATGTCACGCATAATGCCTCATACTAAATGTTTAGACATGTTAATGACTGGTCATCCTGTAACTGCCGAAGACGCTTACAAATTAGGTTTAGCTAGTCGTGTGGTCCCAGAAAATGAACTCAATAACGAAATTAACAAGATAGTTAATGCTATCAAAAATAAAAGTCGTTCAGTTTTGGCATTGGGTAAAGAATTTTTCTACAATCAATTGGAGCTATCAATGCAAGAAGCATATAAACAGGGTACAAAGGTAATGCTATTCAAACATATTAAAAATTTTTATATATGAATTAATAACTAAATTTTTATTTGTAGAAAATGACTGACAATCTTCAACTTAAAGATTCTCAAGAAGGTTTAAAAGGTTTTATGGAAAAACGTAAACCTGTTTGGTCTCATTTGTAGAGAATGTAAAATAAAATTTATTTTAGAAAAAAAATCAAACAAATATACACATATATAAAGTTTAAAAAGAGATTATACAAATATTTATTTTGTAAGGTTTTTATTATAGTTGACTTTTATATAAGCTTTTTATCTAATTGCAATAATATTTACAATTTTATGTATGTATAATTATTAAAAATTAGTTATTCAACTGGTTATGGTTGTAATGCATTTATATTTTTTACTATTTAAATAAATTATGAAATAAATTTGTTTTTATCTCTGAAATAACAGAGAAAGTAAATAAAAATGTTTATCTACCGTCAGATTCACCTTTTATTTGTCACATATAAATATTAATATCAATCTTATCAGTTAAAATTATTTGATGGTCGTGATTCATATTATTGCTATTAACATGAATTAAGATGAATTAACATGAATTAAGATTATTGGAACTTATTTCTTAATTAGAACTTTTTACATAAGAAGTTTTTCCGAATTTGATATATTTTTGAAGAAAAATTTCGAAAATATGAAAAAATTGCAATTTTCAGTACAATAAATTGTTTAATCAGCAAATAAATGTTGACGCCCATTTGGAAAAAATCAATGAATATCATATTTTTTTTCAAATTGTATCTATCTTCTATATAACTAAATATGTAAAGTAGGATGTGTGTATATATGTTTGTATGTATTGTATAGACTCCAAAATGGCTGGGCCAATTTTGATAAAATTTTCACAGAATGATCCCAATATACCCAAAAGTAACATTGGCTATAAAAAATCCGATAGAATCAGGGGAAAAAGTACCGCCTATACAAAGCAAATATTGATTATCTGAAGAACTAACAGCGAAAGTTCTCAAGTTTGGTCATTACTACCTCCTTAAGGAACTGTTTTACTTGTCAAAAATTTGGATGAATAAGGCCAGTATAAGGGGATACCCTTCCCCTTCACAAAGGAAATATCGATTTTCGAATATCTAAAGAGCTTTAACAGCGAGAGTTCTAAAATTTTGTCCCAACTACCTCCTTAAACAACATTTTTACGTAGCAAAAATTTTTAACAATAATGCTAGGGGAGGGGTATCCCCCATACAAAGCAAACATTGATTATCGAATATCTAAAAAGCTATAACAGCGAGAGTCTTAAAATTTTGCAGCAATTTTGCTACTGTGAGACACCATCAATTGAAAAAATATATGGTAGGTTGGATCAGGGGGAGGTACCCCCAATACAAAGCAAATTTAAATGACTAATAATCTATTTACAACACTAAGATTTGCTTAGGGCCAGCAACACCCTAAAAAAATTTTAAGTGATTTTTTCTTAAATTTTTGTTTAATGAAAATGTATTAAAAATCACCAAATAAGCAGAGTACTAATCGATCTTTGAGTATTCATTTTAACTAAAATAATAATTACTTAATTATTTAAATTCAGAAAGCTATGACTATCAATTCTAAGCTTATCAGCCAGCTGTTGCTTGTTTTTTTCCCAATTTGTATATTCACTCAAAATTAACATAAATTAAAATAATATACGTTATGCTGCGTCATTCACAAATTGTATAAAATCGTGTAAGTTCTATATGCAACCAAAAATTATTGACTTATTGAATATTTTTTTTTTTTATTTTAGAGTTGAATTTTACTGTAAATATGTAAATATGTGTTCCACATCTTCGTTCAATTCGAGTAATCAATTTTGTCAAATTAAAGAATATGATGGCGTAAGAGAAATTATACTTAATGATCCAAAAACACGCAATTCCTTATCACTTGCAATGATGGAGGAGTTAATAAGGGGAATAACTGAAAATGTGCAAGATAGTAATTTACGTTGTATAATTTTATCCTCGAAAGGTCCTATATGGTCGGCTGGCAATAATTTAAAGGAATTTGCACCTGAGTGCGGTACTCAACAGCATACTCTCATTTTGGAGAAGCTCATAGATATTGTAAATAATATACGTAAAGCTCCTGTACCCGTTATTGCTAAGATTAATGGCACTGTTGCAGCTGGTGGTATGCAATTGGTTGCTTCTTGCGATATTGTAGTGTGTTCAGATAAAAGTTCCTTTATAACACCCAGGTAATTAGTAGTAAAAATATTCATTATTAAAAACAAACTCTTTTATGTAACGGACAATTAACAATTAATAAAATTTGGATTGGATCTCCGTTCCACTCTTTTGTGTACTAAGAGCCTAACAACTTTGAATTTGAAGCCCACAGGTTCCATGTGCGGAATTTTATTTTATCATTTTGTTTTATCAATTAATCTTTATGTTTGATCAATAATTTTTCAATATAACTAAATGAAAAAATATATATCGAAAAGATCGGCTGAACACTTTCATATATATATATATATATATATATATATATATATATATATATTATATATATATATATATATATATATATATATATATATATATATATATATATATATATATATATATGTAATACCCTACATCACAATGTTGATAATGAATGGAAATTACGAAAAAGTAATGAACGACCCTCGTATAAATTTATTTTATAATTTATTCTTAAGTGTGCAGTAGATTATTGTGAAACTAATATTAATGTGAAATTTATTAGTTTTAAAAAGAATTTTTGTTTGGAATTAAATGGGAGCTAGAAGAAATTATAAATCGAACCTTGTATAATTCTGTACATCGAGAGTATTGTTTATATTTATCTTAATTTGAATTATTATTACAATACCAACGTCTTTGTAAGATTTATGCCATTCAAAGTGATATTTGGTAAGGGGGCTTATATGGACCGACCCTCGCATAAATTGGCTCGTCGTTTTTGAATTTCATAAGACTTATTTCTGTAAAAATTCTTTAAAATTGATATATATTTAGGGCGTTTTTGACCTAAGAACCTCATTCCAGGAGGACATTTGTATTGGAGGTAATATTGAATCGAACACGTCCAATTTCAAAAGGCTTCGTCTTTGGGCCAAAATAATATGTACCAATTTTCATTAAGATATCTCCAAAAATTGACCGTCATCCAGTGTAGGATATAAAAACTAACTTAAGATCTAGCAAAATCCATATTTGGGCTCCATATAACTTTCAAAGTAAAGCATATAAAGCATATCAATTCAAGCAACCAATCACAAGTTATAGAGTCATTAAAAAACGATTCTACCCACTACTTCATTTTAACCAGAGAAATTTGAATCCATCACCATGCTTATAAGAAATAAAGTCAACTTATGTATTTTTCCTTAAATTCATTCCATTTAGTGCTAATATTGGTGTATTTGCTTCCAATCCTGCCATTATCATGTCTCGCATAATGCCTCACACAAAATGCTTAGACATGTTAATGACTGGTCACCCCATAACTGCCGAAGATGCTTACAAATTTGGTTTAGCTAGTCGTGTAGTGTCTGAAGATGAACTCGATAATGAAATTAACAAAATAGTCGATGCCATTAAAAATAAAGGTCGTTCCGTATTGGCTTTAGGTAAACAATTTTTCTACGCTCAATTGGAGCTACCAATGCAGGATGCCTTTAAACTGGGGGTAAAGGTAATTGAAAGATAAACACTAATTAACATTATTATATATTAAAATTTTAATAATTTTGTAAATTGTAGAAAATGATTGAAAATTTTCAACTTGAAGATGCGAAGGAAGGAGTAAGAGCTTTTATAGAAAAACGTAAACCAAGAAATTAAAAAAATATATTACAATAATGGATATAACACAACTGATGCATATTTCAAGGTTTGGAAAGAGATTACACAAAACTTTGTCTTATATTTTTTTATTAAAATCTATAATAATCGATTTTTTAATAAAAATTCTTAATCAATTGGTTATGGTTGCAGTGAATTTGAACTTTTAAAGGCACAATTGGCAAAATATGTTTTTACATTATGTTTTTTATATATAACAATAAACGCTTTGATATGATATTTTTGTTCTTTATCAAAAATAAAGTTTTAATTCTAACTTTTGATGTTTACATTACTTAAGTCCAAGGTATGTCCTGTAAGCAACAAAGAAATTCAATTTCAAATTCAACCATGTTTTTGTCTTTTTGGATTGAAAGGAAATTTCTTTTTGAATAAACTATACGTGACGTGTGTCCCTACAAGTACTCTATTGGGTTTAAGTTCGATCAGTCCAACAGAAGTCACCGACTATTTACTCTGTTAAAGTCATTATGCTTTCCTTTTGCGTATAATTTAAATTAACTTTTCGGGCTGTGCATCCCCACAAGTACTCCGTTGGGTTTAAGTCCGGGCTAAAAGCTGGTCAGTTTAGCTGAGGGCACCTACTACTAATTCTATTAAAGTCAGTATGCTTTTGTTTTCGACATACTTTAAATTATCTTTTTGAGCTGTGTTCAAGTTCTCCATTGTGTTTAAGTACGGATTGTAGACCGGCTAATCCAGCAGATGTATACTGTGTTCGTTCAACTATGGTTTAGTCTACTTTAAAACATGTTCCACAGCGTTAACAATAATAGAGAAAAACATATTAAACGCGTATTTAAGAATATGCATCAGTGTATCTTAACAACATTTAAAACACAAAAATACTGTATCGGTATGATTATGATTAATACAACCTGAAGATACTAATAATACAACCTGAAGATACTGTGTTCAATTTTTATAGAATCGGTCTATTAAATCCTGCTGGGCTTCATAAAACCCCAATTTCCCAAATCGCTTCAAATGTAATAAATCGCACATTAATATGAGTATTTTAATATTTAAATAAGTAAAACGCGTGCTAACATCGAACAAACTGACAGACTTAGCTAAATCGACTCAGATTTTTATTTGATGCTATAATATATATACACTATGGGGCCTTAGATTATTCCTTATTAGCGTTGTATACGGAATAATAAAGTTAACATAACCTCTTCATCACTTGTGTTGCTGAATGGTTTAAAAAGTATGTTTTATTCAATAAAATAAATTAATCAAATTTGCGTGATAATTGAGCTAATGCAGCTTATAATTACATATCTTTTTTACCTGATTAACATAACCTCTTCATCATCCAAAATTGGGTATTTTTTAATTCCCGGTCTTATTTCTACTTTCGATGCTATTTTAGGAATCTTATCTATACATATATCGTGTAAATAAATTTTTCTTGGCTGCTTTATTTTTGCAAATTCTAGTGTTTTTAAGCGATCAGATGTTTTTGTTCTTAATAAATATTAGTTCACCACTTGTTGATAATCCAACACAATAACTTAATATAATTAATAAATTTTCCACTGGTAAAATGTTTAAGGTCATAACAAATTTAAATAAGGTAAATTATGGATTCGATTTTAAAACTCATTAATAATAAAAATAAAATAATCCGTTTGTTTTCTTAGTTTTATGCCACCAACAAACTTTCGAAATCAGCCTTACATGTATCCAGCATTAGGAACTCTCAACAATACATCGAAGTTACACAATCTAATGGAGTAAGAGAAATCTGTTTGAATGAACCTAAGACCCGCAATTCGTTGTCTTTAGGTATGATGGATTCTATTTTTGAGGCTTTAACAAATGATTGGCAAAATAAAGAATTACGTTGTATTGTATTGAGTGCCAAGGGACCGGTGTGGTCAGCAGGGCATAATCTTAAAGAGCTCATACCCGACAGCGAAAAGAATTGTCAAAGGGAAGTTTTCCAAAAATTGACTAATATAATATTAAATATTTATAAAGCCCCAGTACCAGTGGTAGCTAAGGTTAATGGTTTGGCAGCTGCAGCTGGTTGTCAATTAGTAGCATCTTGTGATATGATTGTAGCATCCGATAAAAGTACTTTTTCTACCCCAGGGTAATATATCTCTTAAAATTTTATAATTTAACAATATTTAATAGCATATTATTTCAGCGCTAACTTTGGCGTATTTTGTTCCACTCCCGGCATTGCCCTATCACGTTCCATGGCCAGACCTCAGTCAGCCTATATGCTAATGACCGGTTTGCCTATTACTGCCCAAGAAGCTTTCGTCGCTGGTATGACTATTCAAATATATAATCATAATTTTTCAAATTTAATATATTTAATATTTAGGTCTTATTAGTCGTGTTGTACCTGAAACCGAATTAGAAGCAGAAATGCAAAGAATTACCGATGCCATTAGGCACAAAAGTCGTACAGTTATTGCTTTGGGTAAAGAATTCTATTATAAACAATTAAATTTACCACTTGAGGAAGCATATAAATTGGGATCTGAGGTAATTATAGAAAACAAGACACTTAATTTATAATTACGAAACATGTTTTTTTATTAATTATAGAAAATGTTAGAAAACCTTGAGTTAAGTGATTGTAATGAAGGCCTTAGAAGTTTTGTGGAAAAACGTAAAGCTCAATGGAAGCATGAATAAGGAAGTATTACATCAAAGCATTTAAATATATATATATTTTTTAAATATGCAAATTTAAAAAATCCATAGTTTGGATATTAAAGTGCATTTATTAGAGATTATAAATAAATAAATATTATTTATACAACTTTATTATAAGTTTTTTACACACACATAAATAATACTAAGATGGACTTATAAAAACATGTACCTATAAATATATGAAGACTGTCTCGAATTAGTAGATTACATTTCAAAAAAAAAAAAAAAAATAACAAGAGCTTGTTCTCCTTAAGAAACACCGGTAGTGATTGAATGCATTGGAATGTGTCACCTGATAGTTCCTGAACTTGGTTGACTTATTAAGACCTGAAAACCTGCAGGGTAGTTAAAATTAAAAAAGAACCCTCGTATAAATTTAATTCCTGATTTATGCTTGGATTGCGGTAAATCATTATGGTACTGGTATTTATGATAAATTTATCCTCATAAAATTTTGCATTTATGTATTTATCTCAATTTAACCAAATATTACAAACAATTCTTATTTTACCTTTCCAAAATAATTGGATCTTCGTTACCGAGGACCCTAGTCACATGGTGGTAAAGGTCCCCCTATAAGATCTTTCTATAAAGATCGTTCTATTGTAGAACTGTGTGAAACATCTGTATAACCACTGCCATTCACAGTGAATGAAAGCTTTAAAGTATATGACTAATAATTCACAATAGTGGAATATATTCTCTTCAATAATACGAAACCAACACATAAAAATGGTGATTTCCCTAAATAAAACTACGAAAACAGCACTTTAGATACTTTATACATTCGGTAAGATCGTCTTGTTGGTAATTTTTAAACGCACGAAAAATTAAGTTGAATTATAAAAGTTAAAATAGTTATAAAACAAATAATTAAGTGTTAAAGTTTAATTAGAGGTGAGAAAATGTGGAAACTTTTTAATTTTGCTACTTTAATTCAATAATTGTCACAGGGGAGTTTTAGCTATATTCTCCATGAATTTTTATAGGTGTGAGAAACGAACCTAAAGTCAACGTCATCTATTGTGTACAATATTTAAATCTTCTCATGCCCAGAAAGAAAACCCATACCATGTATTTTTCATGCAATGTCACGTTATCTGATTTATATGTGCAAAAATTGGTTTCGTCAGAGAATATTACCTTATTCCAAAAATCTGTTTCATTATATTAGTGCTCTTTTGTGAAAGAAAAGTTATTGTTGCGACAGCTGGAAGGAATAATTATATTTATTTATTATTTTATTGGTGAGGTTGTTTTGGACTGGCAATTGAATAAATACCATGCATCATGTGGTTCTTGCCCACATCATACATGGACTTTGAGGCGTCTTTATGAATGTCGTTCAAAGCTGTCATATACGAATTCTGATCCAAAGGATCTTGAACATACCTATGTTATGTTCGTATGTACGAATATCCTTTCTTACATGCCACGGCGGTGTGTTACAAAATCTCAAATATTTTTCACTGGTGGCTAAAAAAGAAAACCTACCTCTATATGATAATATTGAACCAAAAAAGATTTGAAACATCATCAGATTTAATGCAACATGGTGGATTACCATTTTAGCAATTATTCTTCATTGTACGAAACTTGAAGCTTTCGCCAGCGAAATCAACTGCAACAGTCTTCGGCACCTGGACAAAAAAGGTGGATATGAATTTAAACATCACGTTTGATGGAGTGCAAATTCCAACAGTTAACGACCCAAAAAGTTTTAAGAGTTACATTTAATAGCCTAATCACTTCTTCAGCACACACTACTACAATCACGCACACGATGTGAAGTATAAGGTCCTCAAAGCAATAGCCGGCACTATTTGGGGTAAGGATAAAGAAAACTTATTGGCTACATATAAAACGATTTGACGAATTATGCTGCTCCATTGTGGACACCATCGCTTAGTTAAACGCATTGAAAAAATATCCAAAGCTGTCAAAATGCTGGCGTATCCTTTGGATTCGTATGTGATAGCTTTGAAAGACATTCACAGAGACGCTTTAAATTCCGCTGTTTCAAGTTATCGTATGAATGTCGTGCTTGGAGATCGTTCACTGTAGACAATGAACAGATTTTGCCGCGGTCAACAAGAGTAGTTCTGGCATAACTGATATCGGAATGGAGCAACAGGCTCAATGCTTTTTCATCACGTATTAACCGTCCCAAATCTATGTCCTACATGTGGTCAAGGACCACATGATACACGACATCTATTCAACTGCCAGTCCAATCCAACCGCACTCTGTCCTGAGGATTTATGGACCCAACCAATCGAGGGAGCCAGATTCCTTGGCCTGGAGTTGAACAATAAGATTAACCAAAATTGATAAATGTACATATTCTTTCCCGCTGTTTCAGCAACAACCATGATAACACTTATCGTCACCTGTACGTAAAGTTTTAAAATTGGATTAAATAATGGGAATGTCATTTTCTATATTATATGAGTGCTGTTAAGATCTCTTGGACTAGCATCTACAAGAACAATTTGTAACAAAGGCAACGATAAAATAAATCAATTATCTGAAATTGTCACAATAGCAAGAAATCTCTTATTGGTTAAAATGGTATCCCTTCTTTCAATTTGGACATATGAATGCCACTGAGAAAGGACGTAAAATATAATATAAAAATCTGTCGATTTACTCCGACCTAATAATAATTGAAATTCTCACGATTTCGAAGCCAGTAACGGTTGATTTAACTTAATTGTTTTTAATCAAAAATAAAAAATTTACTGCCCCAATAAGTTACATTTCCGTATTTTTATATAGAAAAAGTTGATTCCATTTTAAAGGCATTAATTCATAAAAACAATGTTTATACCCTAAAATTATATTCCATTTATAAAAGAATAAAAACTGAAAAAATCGCCAAAAAGTTTATTTCAACTTTACAAAATTATAAACTTTGTTGTAATCTGTCTACCTATATTTGGATAATTTTGGCGTCTTATACTCGCAAACATTTACTTGACAAACTCGCCTACATTATGTTTTTTTTTTTTTTTTTTTTTTTTTTTTTTTTCATTTAATTTTTCATATGAAATAATGTGGTAAAAAAATTAAATTAATCATATTTTTACTTTTGTAAACATATATTTTAATATTTTAATAATTAATAATTATTTCTTGTTTAGCGAAAGATAATCATTAAGGAAGGAATCAACTTCAAAACAATTTAAAAAATTTTCTAAAACATTCGTGAGTTCAACTAGAAAATATGATAAAATTTAATAAAAAATTAACGGAATTACATGAATACTTACAATCGTTGAGAATTCAGGAACAAGATCAGCAGAAAAATGTTGAAAAATCGAAAAAAGAAAATACAAATACAGAAAATAATGAAACTTTTAAGAAAAATCGGTCAGGACTTCGTAAAGACGAAAACAATTCAAACATAAATACGAATGATGACAACAAGGATAATAGTGAAAGTGATGATGAAAGTGATCAACCTTCCACATCTGTTAATAGCGAAAATAAAACGAATTCGATGAACAATTCGGGAAAGGGGGGTAGGTTGAGATTTTATACATATATATTTTTGTAATGTTTAATCATTTAATCGAATATTTTCTAATTAATTTCATCTATTTTTTTACTTTATTTAAGCTAAAAATAATCCACTAAGTGAAAGTGGTGATGAAAGTGATCAACCTTCCACATCTGTTAATAGCGAAAATAAAACGAATTCGATGAAAAATTTGGGAAAGGGGGGTAGGTTGAGATTTTATACATATATATTTTTGTAATGTTTAATAGTTTAATCGAATATTTTCTAATTAATTTCATCTATTTTTTACTTTATTTAAGCTAAAAATAATCCACTAAATAAAAAATCTGAAAATTTAAAAAATGATAATAAGATTTATAAGGATACCGACGAGGATAGTGACAGTGATGATGAAAGTGATCAACCTTCCACATCTTTGAATTCTAATAATAAAACTAATTCAAAGAAAAAATTTGCAAAAGGTAAGATACAGTTTAGGAGTTTTGTTTATTCAAATATAGTATTGATAAGATTTTTTGGGAAATAAGAATAACAAACGTTTTTCATTAAGATATTATTTGATTTTTTGATTAAGTCACCCTTGTAAAACATGTCAGTCATTATCTTTAATGTATGAATATGTTAATCTGATTAAAAGGAGTGACCAGAAACAGTACCGAGAGAATTTTTCCGTTGATAGAAAATCTGGTTCAAGTAGAAAGAAATGGTACACATGATATTTCTTGAACCATAAAAATAGAAAGTATTTTCAAAAGAGCTCTCAACACATCCAGTGGAGAAGCAGACCAGTTAGCTCGGTGCTCCAACTATTTGGTAAATAAAATTTTCTAAAAAAATATTCTTGCTGCATAATCACTGACAAAACACGTATTTTTTGGCAAATTTTTCACCACCTCCTGGTTCTTGCTATGGCAAGCAATATGATGTTGCGGCAAAACAGCCAATCAATACAACGGATTCTATAAATACTAAAATTTACATCAAAGAATGCTTCTTTGATTTTAACAAATTATATAGTAATTGGTCCATAATGTCCCATGGGTACCTTATGTGGGTTCCTTAAAAAATAGGTTTTTAAGTGCTCTCTTCTTTTAAATATTAGAAATATTATTTAGTTTAACTTTTATGTTACTTTACACCACATCGTCGGTTAAAAATGGTTACGGAAAATGTATGAACGACCCCCATATAATTTGTTTTTCTTCTTTATTCTTAAGTGTGTAGTACATTATTTTGACACTAAGATGTATGTTAAATTTTTTGCATTTTAAAATAAGTTTCTTTAGGGGGATTATATAGAGACTACAAAAAATTATAAACCTACCCTCGTATAATTTTGCACATCGATTTTTGCTTATTTTTCTCTTAATCGGACCAATTATTGTTACAATACCAATGTATATGTGAGATATTTGCCCTTAAAAGTGGTATTGTAACATGAAGACTGTTCACAATTTACATGGAAAGCCAACCGAACAGACAGACGAACAGGTATCGTTAAATCGACTCAGAAAATGATTCTGAGTCGAACGGTATATTTACAGGTGGGCGTAACACAATTTTTTCTGCACGTTACAAACATAAGCAAAAACACACATAATATCCCAACCACCTTTGGTGGTGTAGGGTATAAAAAACACAAAATGAACAAAAAAACTCCCAGAAAGTACCACACAATAACCACAAATTACATCTTTATCCAATTCGGTTGATATATAATTTATATAATTTTATTTAAAAAGCAACGTTGAAAAATTCAAAAAATTCACTCCCTAAACGCGGAGTGACAAAGTTGGTATACATTCTTCACCACTTGTGGTGGTGAAGGGTATAAAAATATATTTATTTAAATGCTGAAAACAGCAGTTGATCATGTAAAATGAAATGAAGTAAAATTTTATAAACATAACTCAAACTTTTTTTACAAAATCCTGCTTTCATATTGAAGTTTTGTTTTCTTTTTTTTAAGCAAAAAATAACCACAAATTAAATATGACAAATGCGGGAAATGCTGGTAAAATTACTAAAAAATATGGTAAAGAAAAACAAAAAAGTACTACGGAAAGTAAAAAAACGTTAGATAAAAATAAATACGATACTTTTTTGGATGATTTGCCAAGAGTACCCAAAACTCTGATGTCATCAGAAGTAACTACTACAAATTTTACTAATCCAGAACTTTTACAACAACAACAACAACAGCAACAACAAATTAAAAACAATTATCAACAACATAATAATAATAACTTGGAACAACAACATTTTAATAATTTTCAACAACAAGCACAAGCTTATAATAACTTGCAGCAGCAACAACTACATCTAAATCCTTTTCAACAACATCCACAAAGTTTTAACAATTTGCAGCAGCAACAACTATTTTTAAATCCTTTTCAACAACAGCCTCAAAGTTATAACATGCAGCCACAACAATATTTTAATAACCAACACCATAATAACTTTCAACAGTTACAACACCCGTTATATAATTGTAATAATTCAAAACTGAATTATGCTACTTTTAATATTCCTTGCCAACAGCCTGAAACTATAGTGCGTCCGAATTTAATGTATCAACTACATCATCCTATAAATCCTTGTGTTACATCAGTTAGTAATCCAAATACCTTGTTACTTCCAGTAGCAAATCATGATGTTATAGGTAATAATACTATCATTTCAAACAATAATACAGTTGAAAATTCTACTATGAATCGAAAGCAATATACAAATGCTAGAAAGGAAAAGAAATATAAAACAATTAATGGATTTTGCAAAAATAAAATTAATTCCCAAATTTCAAAAGAGAATAAATCTAAATCTGCAGAAGCCACAAGCAAATCAAACAAGTACAAAAAGCCGAGTGAAAATATTCCCAAAAGTTCTGCAAATGAAAGAAAAATTCAGAATAATCACGAATCATCTACAAATAATAGTACTCAAGGAAATGAAAATAAACAATTATCTGCAGAAACCTCAAATAAATCTGGCAAGACCCAGAAACAGAGTTTAAATAAACTTAAAAGTTCTACAAATGAAAATGAAACCAAGGATAAACATGAAAATAATAGGTTATCTGTAGGGACATCAAGTAAGTCAACCAAGACCAAAAATACGTGCCTTAATAAACTCGAAACTGCTGCAAATAAAACTATGGACATGAATGAAACTTCTATGAATAATAATAGTTATCAAGGAAGTGAAAATAATAAATTATCTGCAGGGGCTTCAAGTAAATCAATGAAGACACAAAAGCTGGTTTTAAATACACCTAAAGGTACCGCAAATGAAAGTGATACTAAGAATAAACACGAAAAATCTATGAGTAATAAAAGTCATCAGAAAAATGGAAATTATAAATTCTCTGCAGGGATATCAAATAGATCGTCCAAGACCAAAAACCCCAATGGTACTGCAGAGGAAAATGGAACCAAAAATTATGCAAAAAGTTCTTAGTAAAAACTTAAAATCGACCTAAAAATTCGCAAAGCGCTGTTAAGCCAGCCGCTAACAATATAATATCTGGTAAAATTATTTATTATTTAAAAAAATTATTACATAAAATAATTTGTAATTAATTTATAGATCTAGATTTTTTATATATTTTTTCTTCTACTTTAATTTTTTATATATTTTTATCTTCTACGTTAATTTTTTATTGTATATTTGCAAGATGAAAATTTTATCAATAGAATATTTTCTATTCTCTCCTAAATCTGTATAACCGGAATTCTAAATCAGGAGAATATAATATAAAAAAATATGCATAGGAATTCAATTTAAAATTTTTGAATATTTCCAAGATCTAAATGATATATAATATCATAAGGCGAGAACCTTTGAATGGGAATAAAACTAACTTAGTTTTATTTTGTTAAAAGTTTTATTTTGATTCCTGTCAAAAAAAGGCATAACTATATTAAATATGCCTTAATTATTTATTAATAATAAACACAATTTTAATCGATTAATATTTTTTCACAGTTTTTAAACTGGGATTATATTTAGGATTATTTTGTCCAAGAAACTAAAGTCACAAATTGCAAATCAAACTATACTTAAGTTCACAGTCAGGCACAAAAGTATAGGCACGAAATGACAATTTATTGTAAAATGCAAATTTTAAAGCAATAAATTTTTTGTTTGATTAAGAAAATTTGATCAAATATACAGTATTGTTCGAAACCTAAGTAACTACTAATTGTCTTTAACTAGATTAATGAAAAACAATCTCTAACATTTACTTATACTGACTCTGGGAAAAGCTTTTAAGCTGAAAATTATTGAACTTTGTAAACATGATTTTATAATAAATCATTTGAACTTTAAAAAACAATAGTTTTTTAATCATCGTGGAAGATAATGAATAAGCTAAAACTTCAGATTAGAAAGCAATTATTTTTGGATTTAAAATAAGTAGCTTTCTTAAGAAAAAGCTTTAAATTTTACTTGATAACAAGATTCTTCCTGATTTCTTTAAGTTTTCTATTTTTTGGATTTCGCTGAAGCCTATAAAGATTACTCTATTTAATTTTATTTTATTAGGACTGAATATAAATTAAATCGATTCAATTAAAAAGGAAAATAACACTAAAGCGAGTCATTCTAAAAAATTTTTCATTACCATATTTAAATAGAATATATAAGATAATGGGTACTAACTAGGAAAAGTTACTTTGGTTTCAGACAATAATGTAAAAATAATATTAACACAAATATTATTTTTACATAAAATCTGTTTCGATTTTTAAATTGAAAAAAATGTATGTAAATTTTAAGAGTTCATAACATTTGAACTTTAGTCTCAAAGTTGAAATAGAAAGTATAGAATTCAAAACATTTCGTTTGCTTTCTACTTTAATGAAATATTAATTTTACCCTTTACCACTTTCTGAGTCGATTAACGATGTCTATGTAAACCTTGTGAACAGGTTCAGAGATATCTCGATGAAACTTGGCACATGGGATTATTTTGGTCCAAGGATGATGCCAATTGAAATTGGTAATGAGGGGGTCATTATTTCATTTAGCCCCCATATAAATGTTCCTCCCGGAATGGGGGTTTTAGATCATAAAAGTGCTGAATATAAAACGAATATTTGGCACACATAAGTCTAATAATATTATAAAATGATGTGCCAAATTATACGAGGATCGGTAAAATAAATTTTTATAGGCCCATACAACCCCCCTTTAAAGTAACACTTTGAAGGGCATAATTCTCACATATACGTTGGAATTATGATAATAATTGGCCAAATTAATCATAAAATATCAAATATCATATAAAATGCATTAACTTTAATTACAACTATTAAAAATCAATTATATACAGAATTATATAAATATAATTATACATATATACACCCTTTTACAAATATATTATAATGGGATTTGAAAATCGATAAATAAAATTATATAAACTACAACATATAATTATAATTTTTCTTTTCATTTACAATAAATTATGTTTAAGGGAGGAAACCAAAACCATAAGGATGTCTCATGACCATTGGCATTCACCTGAACCGCTATTTCGGCTTGTTGTGTGCTCCCTGTGTGGAAGCGTTCATTAGATATGTTTAGAAGAGTTGAGTGTCCTGTTAAGACACCCATCACCTTACTTAGCTCACATATATGTAATTCAAAACTACTCATGGCTTTCCCCACATCTGGGTCTCCCCTGTAATACAAAAAAATTGTAATAATAAAAAATTGCTACACGTTTCCCTATATGGAGACGTTTTTGTTGCATTGGAGTTTTGGAAATTTAAAATTTTAATTTTGATGCTTTATATCTCTTAAACATTAAGGAATAACTTTATTGGATCGTTTTAATATTTTTAAAATTCGAGGTGACCAATTTTGGGATTTTGTGGATCGACCCCCTTTTTAAGTCTACAAACTTCAAACTCAACTTAAACTCGACTACATTTTTACTATCAATTTGTAAAATTTCATTGAAATGATACTGGCGGTTCGAAAGTTGCAGATTTATGTCCTTTTCATTTTTCATCTTTTTTATTCTAATCGGTCCACATACAAATTCTCATCGAAATTGCTCTTATATACCCATAATATAATTATTAGTTAATTATGAAACAATTCTGATGGAAATTACCACGGATCGCAATGTTAAATTTGGTGAAAATCGAAATTAACTTAAACTTTCATAATTTACATTGAAATATTTGTATCATGATTAAATTTGATATAAAATTTTTTTCGAGCAATCTTAATTGTTTTACTAAGTCTTTTTACAATCGTCCAATAATTTTCCATATAGGAATCCTTAAAAAATCCGTTGAACTTTTACAGTTGTAAAATTCGACATGATTAATTAATTTGTGATCGGTCGATAATGGTCCCTTTTAAAAAAGTAGAATTTTATATTTGTAGAATTATTTTTATTTTTTTTTTTTAACTTGGTCTCTCTATTTGGGAACTGATTTTTTCAGGAGACGTATTTTTATTTTTTTACCGAAATCACTAATGAGGATATTTTTAAAATACGGCACGCTCACATCTACAATAATTGATAGAACTTAATGAAATTTGGCCTTAATATTTATTGTCCCAAGAAGTTTACTACTGAAATTGAGCACGCAGATAATGACTTAATTGCAAAACGTTAAAAATTAAAAAGCTTTTTTTGTTTGCAGAAATAGGTCTCCTTTGTGAACGAAGCTAACAAAAGCTCTCATTCGACAAAATTTCTGTTTTACATTCGGAGAATATAACCAAAGATGATATTTAATTTTAAAGATTGAGTACACCTTCTATCCATATTATATAGTTTATTAGTACCACACTAATGTTGTAATTCATTATGAATGAAAGCTTTCAAAAATGTGACTTATTCAAAAGAGAAAAATATGGTACCCCTTTTAAAGTAATGAGAAACCCCATATTTTTTTTAATTTGTGGATTCCCCGAATTAATACTGCTAGTGAGTGGATTATTAAATTTTTTTCTTATAATAAAATGAGTGTTTGTGATTGGTAGATGGAATCAAGAGCCGATTATTTTCATTGTTTTAGTGTGTTTTAGTGTATGTCGAAAGAAATCTTAAGTTGTAAACATAATTCAGTTCTATATTGAAAGCACTTAATTTATAGTTATATTCTTTAAGGAATAATAAAATAAAGTGAGTATTTGTGAATGGCAAAAGAGATCAATAATCGGTTATTTCATTCGAAAAATATATAAAATTTGGAAATATAAAAACCAGTTTTTTCTTTTTTAACACGGAAAAAGTGAAAATTCTAAAATATTATTTTTTACTGACCGATTTCTGCATCTGTATATTCTGTATGTATAAAGTTGAGAGTGTAGAACCGATCACAAAATAATCATTTTTTACGTAGAGACTGTCTAACGTAATCGAAATCTCGATAAAAACTTTTATTTGCGTGCTGCCATTTTTCTACAAAATTAAAAGCACTTTTAAATCAAAAGAGGGAAAAACTACATATATATTCTTGGTTGGCATTACTTTCCCTATATTCTTGGTTGGCATTACTGCTTCTAACACACAGAGATAAATATATCGTTGGATGAGTTGGCACCTCTGCTATTTATACACATATTATATGAATCGAAATATAAATATATAAAAAATGAATGTGTGTGTATGTTGTTTTGTTTGGGACTTGTAGGTAGCTAAACTTTCTGAACCGATTTTGTTGAAATTTTCACATAATGAACCCAATATATCCCAAAGTAACATGGGCTATAAAAAATTCCAATAGGATCAGGGGGAAGGGTACCTCTTATACAAAGCAAATATTAATTATGGAATATTTAAAGAAATATAACTGCAAGTTTTCAAATTTGGACCAAATCGCTTTCTCAAGGAACTGTTTAACTGAACAAAATGTAGAACGGTTAGGACCAGGGGAAGGGTTACCCCCATACAAGGTAAATATTGATTATGGAATGTCAAACAACTACAACAGCGAACATTTTCAAATTTAGTCCCAATCATTTTCTCAAGCAACAGTTTTATTTTTTAGGACGGTTGGAATCATGGGGAGAGTTAACCTGCAATATATAATATTGTTTAACGAATATATTAAGAACTACAACAGCAAAATTGTTCACTTCCTCAAGGTACTGTTTTAGTGGACAAAACATAGAACAGATAGGATCAGGGGAAGAGGTACCACCTATACAAAAAAAAAATATCGAGTATCTTAAGAACTACTACAGCAAGAATTATCAAATTTGTTCACAATCTCTTTCTATTTACTATTGAAGTGAAATTATTAAGATTTTATTTTAATCAATTTCTCTTGGAATTGTTTTACTCGACAAAATGTTTCAATCACATTCTTAAAGAATTAATGTAGTGAAAAAATAAAACAAATAGGACTATGACACTTTTGCAGCTGAAATTTATAAATTTAATCCTAATAATTTTTCTGTAAAACTGTTTTACGTGAATATATAAAGATTTATTTCAACTAAAATTTCCAAATTATGTAACATTCCTATGAAACGATTTTATTTGAAAATTTTAAAATGAACAGGGTCGAGGGTTTTGGAAAAATCCCCATTGAGAGAAATCTTTTTTAATACACATCATAATTTGTGTAATTTCTTTCGAAATCTAGGAACAGCAAAGCGCACCGAGTAAATGCTAGTACATATATACAAACAAAATAAGAAATTCTTTAAATTTAAAGGGGAATTCCCTTTAAAGAAAGCTTTTTAGCAAACTTTTTAGCTTTATTTTCATTCCATACAAGTGATTATAAGAGAGTAATAGGTACTGCGTTGTATAAAAAATAGTGGGGGCAGCCAGCACTAACGTTCTTTTGTTCGGATATTTTTTTTATAATAAACAACTAACCTATTGGACCGATTTTGATGAAATTTCCGCAGAATGATCCTCATACACCCGAAAGTAACACTGGCTTTGATAGGACCAGAGCGAGAGGTACCCGTCTCGAACAAAGCAAAAATTGATTGCAAATATCTAAAGAAATATAGCAAATATCTAAAGAAATATATAAATAGCGAGAATTTTCGAATTTGATCCCAACCACTTTATCAAGGAACTGTTTTAATAGACCAAATGAAGTACGGATAGAATCTGGGGGAGAGGTTGGGTCCATTGAAAGGTTGGACCCAAAATAGTTTTTGTTTTATTTTATAGGGGCGGCAAAGCGCACAGAGTCTTAGTAAATAATAAAATCAAAACGAAGCACTCCGTATAAAATATACCAAACTTTTGGACACCATTTTTGATCTCTTCAATTCTTATTTAACTAAAACTTAATAACTCTCCACTGCCTTGGTACAAATACCACACTATTGCTCTTGTACCACTCAGTAGTTTGTTAACCATAGTGACAAGATGCCAAATCAGGCCAAAATATGAGTGAAAGCACCTTTTTTTTTTTTGTTAACATTCCTGGATGTAAATTTCGATATTTATAGAGCGCGTTGTAACAAATGATTGAATTCTATTCACACCTGCATGTTCCTTGCCATACCAAGAAATTTTAAGTGCTGTTGGGCCCTGAACTTCTATTCAATATTTGATCAAGAATATGCAAAAAATCTGCCAGAACATACTTTTCGTCATACATTGCAACAATAATTTTTTTTTCGAAAACAACTTCATCCAAATTTTTAGCAGCGTTCTTGTTTGGAACTTTTTGAGCCTTATAAGTTTTTAAACCTGCATAAGCTTTCATATTTCGCACCAAATAGTTTGATCACTGAGCTAACCGGGTTGCTTTCCTACATAAAATGTCGGGAGTTTTTAAAAATGCTTTCTATATTTTGATTTTAGAAAGATTTACTTAAGGACTTTTCGAACTCAATACTTAATACTTCTTTTCAAATATTGTTAACTAAAAACTTTATTTGTACTTTATTTTAATTTTTTACTTAACTTTAGAGCTTAACTGTCATTTTAATGGAATTTTTGTATAGATGCAATTAAGTTGATCAGATTCTATAACATTACTATGGCTCTATAAATACCGATATTCTTTGTTGCGGATTACTTCAAAAATGCGATGTGGCAATGATTCAATAAATTTTTTTTGAGAAGATCGGAATCGATTTCTCCCAAATAACTGCATTTTTAGTTTTAGTTTCATTAAAGTAATTTTGTTTTCATTTAGTTTATTTGATTAAACTTTTTGGGTCATATGGCTTCACAATTTCACCATTGGATAAAACCATGCTTTAGAATGATTTAAAACTTGTACCGCAGCATTTTTTGCTGGAATAATCTTCTTCCATAAAAGAGAGAAAAGCATCTTCGACCAATTCGTTATATATTTTGCTAATCGGTTTTAGTGGAACCAAAAAACTGAATTGCTAACTGCAGAATATGTTGCCCAAGCCATAACACTATCTTCGCCAAAATTGCGTTTTAACATCCGAAAATCGTTTGATCTCAAATCGTGCTCATAACAATGTATGTGTCCTAATCTGGATAATTTTTTTTTCTTGTCAGAGAAAAATATCTTTTTCCACTCGTTCCATTTAATGTTTTCGTAAAATGTGAGCAATTTGATCAGAAGTCACAGGAAGATTTAGTTGTATAAGATAAACAACAATTCTAAGGAAATCTTGTTTACTTTAAAAAGGTACCATTAAGTTCCCTCTCATTAAAAAACTTCAACTTTGTTTTTGGATTAGAACAACAAAGATAATAAATGGGAAAGAATTAAATGCGTTTTAATGAATAAGTGCATCAGTATAGACGATTATAGATGAAAGGGAAAAATTCAAATATTAATTTGGATTATACTTTAGATGACATCTTTAAAAAGTGTTGTTTAGCTCAATTGCAATATTTTTTTCCATTCCGTATTAGTAGTAGTAATAATCACAACCACCCTATTATTTGTATTCTAAATATTAATATTATTATATTATTATTATATTATTTTATTATTATTATTATTTCCATTAGGAAATAAACAAGAAATATACAGTACCTAAAAATTGTACCAAATTATTGGTACTTTTTCATTACTGCACAAAAATTATTAAATTATTTGCAATGTTTGTTTTCATATTTAAATTAAGTCACTGAGTAAAGTGAAATTGAACAATCATTTAGTTTACCGGCTAGCCACTTAGGGAGTAGTCAATATATATTGCATGTGGAGGTTTTACCCAATAAATATAGATAATACAAATTACTTTCTTTTTTTTAAATTAATATATGTAAGTTTTACTATGTGTATGTAGAATTTTTTAAACAATACATATGTAATTATATTAAATTTTGCATGTTAATCTATAATTACTAGTATTTTAATAAAATTTTTAATTATTTTTTGTTTTAAATAGCAAAAATAAAATGTCAAGCGATGAAGCAATTTCAACGCAGTTATCAACATTTTCCAATGCGGGTAGAAAGAAAGATAAGTTAAAACATCACAAATCTGAACCATGGGGTATGAAAAGTCATTGTTTTAAATTTATACTATGTAATTTTATTTAATTGAATTCATTTAATTTCTTTTCATTTAGGAATTAATTTAATTGGAAACTTTTTACTTAATTTATATCATCGATCATTATTTGGACATCACAATGAGTGGAGTATAAAAGAATCCGAAATTCGTAAGGAATATTCTACGTATATAACCGAAGATTTGAGCAAAAAATTGTATGAAATGAATAGTACCGCTGATGTAAGTGTTAAGTATTTGAATAATAAATTATATTTTAATAACTATTACAAATTGATATTTATACTACAGTGTTTAAATCGATTTTTTTAAATAATTCTATAACATTTGAACCGTTATCTTTATTTTATTTTATATTATTTTTTTAATTTCACATTGTTTAAGCTGAGGAACGTAAGTCCCGATATGATATCGGGTATGGTAATTTTTTAAATATCCATTTATGAATTGAGAGAAAAATTTTGGAATATAATTAGTCCTTGTAGTTTTGAAGATATTCAAGTCGAAGCGGACTTATTGTTGGTTATAACTTTTTTTAAATATGTGCCAAAATTTTGTATTAAATTATTAAAGATATTATATATATTTTCACGCATCAGTGAAAAGTTATATTAACCTAAAGTTGGAACTTTATTTAAAGTTTTTTATTTTATAAAGAAAATATCCTTATTATATATATTATTACTTTCGTGGAAATGTATGGAAAATAGTTAAATTTTACTATTAGAAGAAGCCTAGTGTTGATATTTAGCCAAAGTATAAAATTTGAACACCTGTACTTGGTATCTTTGGAAACGTTACAACAAAACTAGGTAGCAGCTATATATTAAGGATAATTTAAAAATAATTCTAGTTTTGCGATTTGAGAACTTAACAATAAAAGTAAATTTATTTTCCAAAATCTACCAAATCCGCTATCTAAAAAAAAAACTAAAAATAAACAGAGCTAAAAATTGTTTACAAATTTATATCGAATTGAATATCTCCGAAACTATTAGGGATTTTTTTTTTTTTTTTTTTTTTTTGAGACATTTACAGAATTTCTTTTCTCTCAATTCATAATATAAAGGGTCCATCATATAGAAACTTGTGTTCCTTCAAATTAAATCAAGAACACGTAAGATCTAAATGTTAAATTTCATTAAGACATTTCTAACGGTTCAAAAGTTAAAGAATTATAGAAAATCGATTTGAACACACTAATTGATAATTAGATAGAGAAAACTCTTAAGGTCTCATACCCGGCATCTATTTCAGCCTTTTGTGTGTTCACCGTCTGTCATGTACATAATTCCTCAATTTGCTCCAATCAAAGTCTTTAAAGCATGAAATGCTGTATAAAATATCCCAGATGAAATTCTAGGATCTTTGTAGACCACCACCATTTCTGTGTCTACATTCGATATTGTCGTTGACGATTAATATATGTCAGTGGACATACATACAACTTAACTCAAGTTTAGACTATCTATGGTATATAAAATTCTTATTATTCTACCGGTACGGTATCAATGTTGCATATAGTTCTGAGTGATTCTATCACCCACTCCCGTAGCTTTGCTTTAAATGCTAAAATGCATCGGATTTTCCAAGCTCACAATTTAAAAAATTGTAAATATTTCTCTGAATCTACATTATCGATGACTAGAAGACGTCTACCGTTCCATTTGCGTACGGAACGTGCCATCTTATAATTGCATTTCAATGCTCGAAGTGCTCTTGGCATCGAAAGCCTAATATATTAATATGATTTGTTCCTTCGTAAGGGCAGCTTCTTATAGGATATAAATTCCAAATTGTGGTGCGTTGTCCTCATACCACCAAATCTCGTTTATTAATTGGTATTGTATTAATATTTGGTTTTTATAAAATATAAATAGGAATCGAAGCACAAAATTTTCCAAGTATATTATTTATTTGAGCTATGAAAAATTATGGGTCGATACTTGGTAAGTTTTGAGCATCGATACCAATTGTTTGTAAGAAAAAATGTATTGAACTCTTAAGCAGTAGCGATTAAATTTAATTATATGTGGTTTGTTCTAAAATTTTTCTTAGGTGCCATTTGTAACCAATAATATGGTGTCGTGCTTGATCGACTATAACTTCCTTACTTCTTTTCCTATTGTTTATATTTCTTTGAACACAATCTTATATAATAAATTTTCTTTCACTTCAGATTGGAACCTTGTTATATCGTTTCGGATTTCTTATAAATACACCGCGTGGATCATCTTTTTTTAAAATTAGATATTTTTCTTTATTTGAATTTCGCAATAATATATTTCAAAAATTGGATTATTTACAAAAAAATGCTGATGGATATGTTAATATTGACCAGAATTCGCAAAATTTATTATTAAATTTAAACGAAAATAAATCGAACATATTTGTTGAAGGTAAAATAAAATTATTTAAATTTATTTAAGATTTTTACTCGAAATTAATTCGAAATTTTTCAATTGAAAAGATTATGAATTTGACGAAAATGAAGAAATCAAATTTTTGGAATATCAAGGAACAATAAGACAACGACGGTTAGAAGACTATCATCCGACAAATATGAGCTGTTGCATATGCCAAGAGAGTTTTACAACTATTGAAACATATGAGGAACATATACAAAAACATGGTGAAGATACAGATTTTGAGTTTTTAACCACAATGGATAAACAGTTCGTATTTGTTAACCCTCTTAAAGAAAAATTATCTACGTATATTATTTATCTTTACAGATCCACTCCAATATTTAAAATAAACTATAGATTGTGTAAAAATTCGCATTACTTTTGTTTTGAAATTGAAACCGATATGGATGATTTAATAATTGAGAAAATTATTATTGTTCAATCACGTTCTTTTTATTATGTACATAATATGCAAGTTCCTTATAAATGTCCCGAAACTGGTAAAGATCGTTTTTTTGTGGACTCACATTTATTTACTATACATGTGGAACAACCTATTGTCTTGATATTTCATCGGGAAAATATAAACGAAATACGTATTATAGAACATCATAATTTTATGGTATATTATATGGAGCTAAAATTGTAGATTTTATAATGTAGTATTATAATTTTTTTAAAATTTTCAGCGTTCTGAGGAATTTCCAAAGGTTAATTTTTCTATCAATTCTAATCGTTTACCCAATCAAAAGTAAATGTATTTTCTAAATTTTTTATTATTCTATATCTTTACCAGAGAAGAACATTTATTAAAAAAAATTAAATTTTAGACTTTTCAAATCGAAAATTCATTTGCCTGAGTATTTTCCTCCAAAAAACATCCAGGAAGCATTAAAAGATGACTTCGCTTATGAAAAACTAATGAAAACGTGTAATGAATTTCGCGATTATATACGAAATGGCAAAAACTTACAGCCACATAACATTGGAAAATCATTAAATATTTTATTACAAGTAGAGGATATGGATACTATTCTAAAATATGTTGGTTTAACACAAAAAAATGTAACACTACGCAGTTATGGTGATGAATATAGTTTTCGGGTATGTAGATTCTCGAACATAATCAAAATTATTGAATAATATGTGAATTTATTATTTTTATAGCTTAAAACCAAACAACGTATATATATTGAGAATATTATAGCACCATATGATGAAGTTGTACTTACTTCAAATACAGATATATTTAGTAAAAATGAAGAAATAATGAAATTGATGTTGCTAAGCAAAAGCGATATAAAATATATAATGGATACCTATGTCGGTATAATTGAAGCAGTAAATACAAGTCGTATTAGTTTTAGATGTGATCAAAAAATTAATATGAAGTCTGAGTACACAATTATATGTAGACCATCACGTTTAAATTTACGCCATCAATATCGTTCATTACAATTGTTACCAGATAATATGTATTTTTTGGAGAAATTTCTGTTTCCATCTAAAATAATACCAAGACCATTATCTAATATGAAGTAAGTTATTGTTATTTTAATAAAGTATTAATTAATAATAATTTAAATAAATTTGAATTATCTTTGATTTAGTTTAAAGTTGTATAATTCCAATATAAATGACGAACAATTGCAAGCAGTGCGTAATATAGCTGAAGGTCCACGCAATGATGCTACTTATATAATTTTTGGTCCACCAGGTATGAAATTGGGAAATAAATTATTTTGATTTAAATTCGTTTTAAAATAACAGGAATGAGATCGAAAATTTCTTAACATACATAAATGTCAATAAAAACGAAACCACTTAACTTACAGTTTTTTAATATTATTATTTGATTGAAATTATTATTAAAATTTTCACAAAAAATCTTTTTTATTATAGTTTCAAGCACTACTGATAAAAAATGTTGAACCTTTTTTGGTAATATTTCCACTAACGTTTTTATATAGTCTATTACCGTTTAAAAATAATAATACTTTTGAATCTTCAATGGTCTTAACTGTGGGAAGTATGAAGGATTTGCTTTCTTGGTACAAATACCACATTATTGTTCTCTTACCACTGAAGGTTTTGCCTACAATAGTGCCAAGATGTTAAGTCAGGTTAAAAATAAGTGGACACATAAAAGCATGAATGGAGGCAGTTTTTTTTTTAAAGATTCCATTAGATTTCGCTATTTAAAGAGTCCGTTGTAACAAATGATTGGTTTCCTTTACCACAACTATATATTGCTTGTTATACCAAGAATTTTTTTTTTTTTTTGAAATTTTGAATAGTTTTGGGCCCTAAACTTTTCTTTAATAATCCTCCGAGCATAAGCAACATAAAATTTTTTACCAGAAAGTTGATGCCAGAACAAACGTTTTGTCTTCCATTATACAGAAATTTTTTTTAGAAAACTTGACTTCAATTTCCGTGCTTTTTTATTGGCAGCGTACAGTCCGAAACTATTTGGGCCCTTGTATGATCAAATCATCGTACCAAATAGTCCGAAAAATTAGCTAACTTTGCTGCTTTCCTGTGTTGGAAGGTCCTTTAAAAATGCTTTCTATTGTTTGATTTTAGACACATCATGTGGACTTTTCATTTAACATGAATCAGGTTTTCTATTAAAAAAAAACAAGTTCTCTTGGTATTGTTTAATAATATTGAAAGCAGTTTGACGGCAGACCTTTGAATGTTTAGCCTAATTTTTGTAGGAAACAGTTGTGTTTTAAATGAAAAACGTTGTTAAATATTATTCGATCTCACTCCATATCGTATATATTAATGTTTCGTAGAAATAATTACAAAATTTAATATTGATGCAATCAGTATTGTTCGAAACCTAAGCAACTTTTCTTATTTTCTTTCTTTTAATATAATTATACCCCTTAAATCAAAAAACAAAATGAAATGAAATGAAATGTAAAATAAAATCAAATTTAAATTAACAACAAAATTAGGTTTATAATCGTTGTTCAAAACGTAAGCAGCGTTAAATATCTATTCCTTCTTACGATCTTAATGCACTTTTTGTGCATATATTGTATATTATTGGGTGGAAAAGATGTTGTTTCGCAGTAATATTTCATAACTCGGTTAGGTTTACGATTTTAGAGTTAATTTTGTATTATAATTTATCCAAAAAGTTAAAATTAGTTTGCAATATTAATAGTATTAATGTCCTCTATATGGATATTCATTATTTTTCATTAATTTATTGAAAAATATCATATGATTCTAAAAATACTTAATAAGAAATACTGGTTTGGTTTCGAACAATACTGTTGTTGTAGGTAACTGTTATTATGATGTTATTTGAAATATTTCATGAAAAATGTTAAAAAATATTCATATATTTATATGTAAAATATAATAAGGTACTGGGAAAACGTTAACTATAGTTGAAGGAATTTTACAAGTTCTAAAGAGACCCAATACTAAAATATTAGTGACAGCGTCTTCAAATAGTGCCTGTGATGAAATAGCAATACGTTTATGTAAATATGTAAAAGATTTAGATATGGTACGTGCTATGGTACGAATTTATTCACGCTCATCGGAAATACGATCCGAAACAATTGATGACGAACTCTTGGAAAATTCCAATATGTATAATGGACATTTTTATCCCGACATCGCGATATTACATGAATATCGTATTGTGGTTTGTACACTGTCCGTTGTAGCCAAATTGGTGACCGGAAAATTTGGTTGCCAAGAAAATGGTACATCATTGTATACTCATCTTTTTATAGATGAAATAGCAGCTACAACGGAAGCAGAAGCTTTAATTGGAATCACAACAATTTTATCACCAAAATCATGTTTGATAATATCCGGTGATTATAAACAATTGGGTGCGATTTTACAATCAAAACGTGCTGTAGAATTGGGTCTTGGTGTTTCATTAATGGAACGGTTATTGGCTCGTGATTGTTATCGTGTTGATGGTGATACGAATGATTATGATCGTTCCATTCAAACACGTTTAACACGAAACTATCGTTCTCATCCCGCAATTGTCAAACTTTATAATGGTTTATATTATAATCATAGCTTGGAAGCCTGTGCTAAAAGAGGTATTTAAATAAACTACCAATGTAACAATTTAAACTACAAATTTTATATACAAATGTTTTAGACGATGTGTCTTTAGGTGAAGTTTGGCATAGATGTCGTAATAAGGAATTTCCCATTATGTTCCATGCCGTTTATGTACCCTCGCAATCGGATAATCAATCTCATAGGTAAATTTTATTAGTGTTATGAACATTTTTCTTGTAAAATTGTAAAATACCTATTTCAAATTTATCTAGTTTATATAATCTTGGTGAATTAAATGTTGTCATGGATTATGTCAAAGATCTCATGTATTTCGGTATAAATGGTAAACCAGTGAAAGAGAGCGATATTGGTATTATATCACCATACAAAAAGCAGTTTAAACGCATTCAAGAAGAATTAAACTTACGCAAATGGTTCGACATTGAAACGGGTTCCGTAGAAACATTTCAGGGCAAAGAGAAAAATATAATTATAGTATCTTTTGTACGTTCCGGTATTAGTAATTTAGGTTTCCTGGAAAATCAAAGAGTAAGTATTAATTCTAAATATACGCTTTTTTTCGAAGAAAATAATATATCTTTATTGTAGCGTTTAAATGTAACAATATCTCGACCTAAATCACTTTTAATATTGATTGGAAATCCAAAAACATTAAGTTTAAATAGTGATTTCGAATACATAATAAAAGAATGTCAACGAAATAACACACTTTTGGGTTCAAGTGAGCCTAAAAAGGGGGAAAAAGGAAGGCAATTAGCTGGAAATAGGATAAAGTCGGACAATAATTTGTCAGATTTAAATAAAAATTTACAAGCATTAAATATTGCTCAAAATGGTCAAAAACAAAATATTAAAAACCCTATAAATGTCAATGTTCCAGAAAAATCCATTGATAAGGATAGGAAACAGTCAAGATTGCCCAGAAGTCGCAACAATAAGTCAAATACTAGAATCGATAAAAATTTGATTAATACAAAAGGTGAAAATGAAGATAACGAAAATTTAAGTGATGATAACGATGGGAATGATCAACCTTCAACAACAAAGATTTCTAAAAATAAAACTAATTCAGAGAATTTGGGTAGAGGTGAGTTGAGTTCATAGGGAATGATTATTTAAAATTTTTTATATTATATTGATCATTTACTTCTACATTTTATTTCAGTAAGAAATAATCGTAATACAAAAACTTTTAAATGCAGTGGCAAAATTTGTAAAAAATATGGTAAAGATAAACAACGAAGAGTTGCAGATAATAATAAACCACTAGAATCTATTTTTGATGAATTACCACGAGTATCGACACAATTATTTACAACTAAAAATTTAACGATTTTTGATGAATTGCCACGAGTACCGACACAATTATGTTTACAACAACCTAACAGGTTTCAACAACAACCACAAAGATTTAACAACTTGCAGCAACAACAACCGCAAAATTATAATAATTTACAACAAGATTTTAATAAAAGAAAACAATTGGAAAAGCAATATGAAAATAAATCCTATACAAATAGATCAAATGAATTTAATAAAAATATGAACACAAATCCATGGAATACTAATAATACAAAAGATTCCAAAACTACAGAAGGAAATAAAGTTTCTATAACAGAAAATGCAACCATTAAATCATCAAGAATTGCTGATTACACATGGAATACTAATAATACAAAAGATTCCAAAACTACAGAAGGAAATAAAGTTTCTATAACAGAAAATGCAACCATTAAATCATCAAGAATTGCTGATTACACATGTAAATCTTCTATGAATACAGAAAATTCACAGGAAAATAAAATTATTAAATCATACAGAGAACTTCAGAATATCGCATCACCACAACAACCAATTAGTGAATTACCTAATAAAGATAAGAAATCTAAAAATAGTGAGTGTTGTATTATATAAATTTGAAAATATGATATCCTAACTTTATGTTCTTTATACATATGTACATTATTATTATTATTATTATTATTATTATTATTATTATTATTATTATTATTATTATTATTATTATAATTATTATTATTTAATTTTATTTTTTACTTTCTATATTACTTCGTACTATACAAATTCTATATAATAATCCATATTTTTGCCTTATACAAATAATATGTTTTAAGGCTATATATGCATAATTGCAAGAGAGAAAGTTGTAACAATAGAAAATATTCTATTGGATTTTGCAAGAATATAATTTTAAGCATTATATTGATATATAAAATTTCAATAAATGGACAATAGCAAGAGAGGGAGATACAATATTGTATCAAATCGTAAGAGGTAATCTATTGACTCTTCTCTAAACGATATGCAATGAGAATATTTGTGTGCTACGATGTTGATGAAGTTGTTCTATCTAATCGCACACAAGTTTTTACTGACTCTCTATACTTAGGTAGGATGTGTCATCTGACAGTATCCATCCCTATGGATGAATGGTGAATTTCTTAATAAGAATTCAATTTGGTACAAACTGTGGTCAATGTGACATGTAATTAAATATTTCAATTTTCAATTTAATATATAAATGATAATTTTGAAATTTAATTAAAAAAATAATATAGCATCTCAAATGAAAATTTAAAGTGCAAAGGTTTGAACATTTTCAATACCTAAATGAAACCGATGACGACTTGGGAAGTAATAATAAAACTTCCACTTTCAGAGCTTTTTTCCTTTTGAAATGAATGTTTGTAGTAGTTCTTGAAAGTTATCGCATCATAGTGTTGTAACATACAACAGAGACATTAATAAATGGGTTAAAATGGGTATATATTTAGCGTAATAAGATTTAAAAATAAAATCAAAAGTTTGAAATGAAATGATTTTAGAATAATACATTTAAAAAGTGTAGCTAATTACTCATTTGAAAATATTGTATTATTCATTATTATTATTATTATATATATATATATATATATATATATATATATATATATATATATATATATAGAAATATATATATATATAGAAATATATATATATATATATATATATATATATATATATATATATATATATATATATATATATATATATATATATATATATATATATATATATATAGAAATATATATATAGAAATATATATATATATATATATATATATATATATATATATATATATATATATATATATATATATATATATATATATATATATATATATATATATATATATATATATATATATATATATATATGTAAAAAAATAATTATTAATTTTAATATTTTAAAACTAAATGTTTTCTATTTGTCCATCTAACCTTATTTAATCAAATAATTAATTAAACAAATTGAATTTTGTAATGTTTAAAGGTTAATATACTGTGTTTTATGTCGGTTCACATAAAATACCAGTATATTCATTACAACAATAAAATTTTGTTTATACAAAATATATTATTTATAATATCAAACACATATAAATATATCAATATATAACTATATAAATAAAATTATAATCGCTTTGAAACAATTTCCTTTTTATTTTCCAATCAACAGTTATACCAATAATTTTTTTTAAAATAATTCTGTTGCAGAAATTTGGAAATTTGACTTAGCATTGGGTTCTAAGGTGGCATAAACCTCACTATGTTTTCTTTACTGTTTCTTACTTAAAATTAATCTCAACCTTAAGTTCATTAATTGTATCTTTCGATCAAATAAAATGATTTCATTAAGTTAACGGAAAGGTTTCAGGTCTGTTAACCAGAATAAAACTACTTCGAAAATAACCATCTTTCTATAAACGCAATTCTTTTCAAAGTATTGGACAAAGTTAAACAAGAAGATTTTAAATAGGCAAATAATATTTTTATTAATGTGACGATTATGTATATCAACCGAACTTCAGTAGCATTGTCAGTTGCCAAAATTTTATTAAAAATGGCAACTGGCAACTGGCAACTGGCAACTAAAGTTTTCAATTTCAGTTGCCAATTAGTAAATATTTTTGCAACTGTGTTTTTCTGGTTATCTAATATATTTTTTGCACTACTTGCTTTCAATTTGAAACTTATTTTTAGAATTATGCTATATTTTTCAAATTATAAGTTACAAAAATTATTAAAGTTACAACAAGAAATCAATTTGAGATACTTTTTAAAGTAATGGAGTTAAATCCAAATATTGCACGCGTTGTCCGGGCTTTTGCAGTAGATAAAAATGTAGAATATTTTCTTTAGTTCCCATTATCCTTATTTTATCCAAAGAAAATATTTTTCAAGTTGTTCCTTCCTCGTCATTTTGAGGATAATTTTTTTGTTCTATTAACTGCACTTTTACCTTAAATACAACTGACATCATAGACTGAGCCACTTTTCTGTTATTTCATTTATTTTCATGTGAATTTTAGAGCATTTTCTTTATACTGGTTTTTTAGCATTATTATTTTATAAGAATTATCTGTCTTTATATTAATTTTTTATTTTCTTTGGAAGATTTCCGAACACCATAATTTTGGCCTTTTTAAGGAACTTCCTACACACCATACTTTCGGAACGTTTTATTTTACGACCAATTTTGCTATTGGATAGGATATTTATCCTTGGACATGAAAAGCTTTAATTTAGATCTTTACTTCTCATGGGCCTCTGAAAATGTTATGAAATTTAAAATAAATAAAACAAATAAAAATATAAATACAATAATACAAAACAAACAAGACTAAGAAAAAATGCATTTAAATAAATATGTATTAGTGTAATTAAAAAATCACATTGTTTTATTAAAAGTTGCAAAAAATCGGCTTGAACTCTAGATTATCTCTTCCACATCAAGAAAACGTTTGTTGGAAGTCTATAAAATATAAGGGTGGAAAGTATTACTTCTATGGTTGTTTACCGCTACAATGACCTGAAGTATTGATCAGAGATTAGTCATCAAATAATGAGACCAAAGACTTGTATTGACAACCGACGTCCCTGAACTTAATTCCTAAAGAGAATTTCTTTGACATTTAAAACGCAGAATTGGCACACAACAAAGACGCTTATATTTTAAACAACGACTTTTAAGTAAATATTGTTTTTATTTTATTATAAATATATTGAGAGATATAGGAAAAAATGAAACGATATTGGTCAAAATAACAGCATATATTCAGGACAGTTACAAAAGGTATTATGCCGAATTTCAATGGAATTTGTCTATATTTATAAGATTAAAAACATATTGCGAAAAAGGACTTCATATTGAAACTAAGTGAAATAAAAGCCCCAGCACAATTTAGTTCTTTGGGTTGTTTTTTTGTATCAAATTGCATATATTAGTTTTAATTAATTCGATTCCTTCCTTGAATTTTGAGATTGTTTCAGATATCAGTCTATTACTTGATAGTGGACATATTTAGCCAGCATTGCTAGAATTATAAAACGTTTCAAGGCGATCCAATATGTGAGTGTCAGATAGGCACTGGACGATCGCCAAAACTATCTGTTCGGGAACAGTTACAATAGTAAAAATAAAAAAAACATAAAATATCATCTTCGAAATTACTGCAATGTTGAAGGAAAACAATGAAACAGATTTTCACCACCATATCGTACGAGGAATACTAAATTCTGCCGGGTATGCCAGAGTTTGCAGGAAAAATCAGCTGATTAGCAATGTGAACGAAATGAAACGTGTTTCATCGCAAAAAGAAACATAAATGAAGAAATGGACTTATTGTATATTTCATATGCATATCAGACGAATGTGTTTTATAATGGAAGCAGAACAAATTTTGTCAACTGTTATAAACATGGTGGTGTTGGTGTCATGAAAATAGTATTTATAACATTTTTCGTATATCCTTAGGGAAAACTTGCATAAAACTTCTAAAATAATTGGTATTGAATCAGATTATTTCGAAAACTGTTTGATTAGTGATATTATATAGCACCACACTCACACTCTTAAAACCCTTCCTTAGTCTCCCAACATCAACCCAATAGAGAATATATGGAATCACTTGGGTAGACGAATTCGAATACATTACATTGTTTTCAAAAAATGCTTGAAAAGAAATTATTGGCGGAATAAGTGGAAGTTGATATAGAAGTGACAAAAAATTAGTACATCTAATGTGGAAACTTTTGCAGGAAAATATTAATGACAATAATACCTCATATTGAAATAATAAAAGCTTTTAATTAATTTTACCTGATGGATGGTGAGTTTTGTCCACTAGTCAATCTATATGAACTGTTATGTATATTTTTAATTTGTTTTTTAATAAAGTATATTTTATATATAGATAAATAAAATTACAAGACATGGTGCTCTTGTTTGGAACATTGTGAACTGGTTTATCTCAAAACAACACTGATTAACGAAGATTGCAAAAGATAATTAACAATTATATTTTTTTAACTGTTGCAAATTGCTATTTCAAAAAAATACTTTCCCGCGATAGTTCCAAAATCTGCAATAGTGATTGAAGAATCGACTTCGATTATGGTTGAGAATCGATTTTTTTGTAAAAAAACCAATTTATATTGTGTATTCTTCGCTGCCAGCTTTCGAAAAGTATAATTTATTAGAATAATCTATTATAAAGTATGAATAATCGACTAAAATAATCGAAATCGAAAATTTCATCGAAAAATCGTAAATTAATTTCGTTTTTGATTTAGTTTACTTATCAACACTCATAAAAATGCTTATATATTTTTAAATTTTATTTATATCTTTAGTACTTATATTCCATAGATAGGGGTATCTCATTCCCTTTATTATTTCATTATCTTTATTTAAGAAAAATTAATATAAAACAAGTAAAAATACTATATTCGGCTGTTCCGAATTTTAAATACCCGCCACCACTTACATCATGGAAACTCTTGTACAAGTTGAAGATATTACGAAGTATTGAAACATATTGTCAAAAAATAGTCATGATGACTTTCAACAAAAAACTTTTTCGTAAGCTCAAAACCGTTTTCTGGAGAAGGAATTTATATGGGAGCTATAGCAAAACATGGACCTTTACTTGTCAAATTAGTAACACATAAAAAAAGCTATGACAAAATATTTACCGATATTGGTTAGATTAATGGTCTACATTTAAATGTTTTATAATATTAAAACCATTTTTCTGGAGGGGCTTTTATGTGGGAACTAGTTTAAACAATACATAGTTATTTTTATTAAATAGTTTTTTAATTTAATTTTATACCAAGGTAAATATATTTAGTAAGTTTCACAAGTTTAACTAATATATGACATACTGATTTTTGGATGTATCAAAATTTTGATGATGATAATTTCTACAATGTTAAAAAGCATATAACGTCATGCTATTGGTAAATTCTATTTAAATCTAGTTAGCCTTTGCTGAAAGATTAAAAAAGGTTCCATTCGGCTCAGATTTTTATATAATGCTAGAAAATATACTTTATGAGGTCTTAGATTATTCCTTCTTGGTGTTACACACAAAATGACAAAATTAATATACCCTCATCACCACATGTATCAATTTTTGAAAAATAAGTTTAATTAATGTAAATGTTTTCTTTTTACTTACTCTGTAGTACTTAGAGAACCTTATGCTTGTATCATGTTGAATACTCTGTCAACAGTGCTTGACGTCTGACAATGTTGACAATTTTTGGTAAAGAAAATCGCTGAATTTGATAGAATTGTCAACACCGGCAGAGACGCAGGTTTTATTATTTAAAAGTCAGCGGTTTTTTCAAAGCAAACACAAGAACTAGTAAAAAAAGAGGAAAAGTGTAAAATATATATAATTTTACAAATCGTTTAATAATATTTGTAAATATCAATTCGATTCATAAAAGTATTTTAATAATGATCTTTTAAAGAAAGTTAAAGCATAATTGTTTGTCTCTTTTGGAAGAAAATGTATATATTCAAAATGTGTATTTAATATTTTTATTGTTGTAATCCTTTGTAATGGCATTTATGGAATGCTTTTTTTGTTGTAAGAAAAGATAATTGAGAAAAATCGTGTTAAAATTGCCCACACTGGGAATTTTTATAATTTCTGGTTTGTAAAAAAAAATAATTAATAATTTGAAAATGGATTTAGAGTCCTTGAATTTTTCGGAATTACGAGATGCCGAAATAGTGGCACGCATGCGCAAATGTAATTATGAGAAATTTAAAACTTTGGTGCGCATGCATTTATCATTTGAATTGGATTTAAATACAGATGAGTAGGTGACAATGTTAAATGTTGTAAAGCATATTAATTATAAATAATATTTTAATTCAATATAGATTCGATTTACCATGCCACGAAATTGTGTATGAAGATAAGGGTAAATTGAAGAAATGGAATCGTATGAGCAAAAAACATAAACATGGTGGCGTTATGGCTGCTGCTTTAGCCACCGGTTCGGCAGGCTGTGCTTCCGTAGGCGTTGGTCACAAAAATTCTAATTTAAATAGTGCAAATGGTTGCAATGGTAGTCCGCCTGAGAGTTTACTTCAACAAATTGATGCAGGATTTTTATTTCATTTGCAAGAGTTAAAAGAGTTTATAATGTTGGAAAAAAGTAAGTATCGTTTTTTTTAATATCGTACATCACCATATTTGTATTATACAGAAGAAATTAGGTTCTACCGATTTTTAAGTATTCTCAATTCCAATTCACTTCCTAAGTCGATTTAATGATGTCCCACCGTTCCTTGTGAACACTGTACACATTGTTTTTCGTCAGAAAAGTAGCCTATTGTTTAGGTTCGGTCCATCATTTCAGGTAGTTCCCACTCAAATATTTCAACAAATTTTAGATTTTCGATTCATAATTTCCTATAGTCCCACAAATTTTTTTTAATTAGCTGTAAAATTTGGATTGAAGGTAAAATATGTTTGTGTACGATCGTAGCAAACATTCTATATTAGAAAGTCACTATAAAAAAACTCAACGGTATTGAAAATATTCTAATTATACTACTAAATTATATCTCAATACATATATAGATAATTTTTTTACTATATATCGACTAAGTCAAACTATATACTATATATATCGACTAAGTCAAACTACAACAGCGAGAATTCGCAAATTTAATCCCAGCAACTTTTTAAGGAACTGTTTTATGGACAAAACTTTGTACGGCAAAGACCAGGGAGTGAGGTACCGCCCTTAAAAAGAACTATGTATAAGTATGTTTTTTAAAAGCGTTTTATGTGTTTTAAATAATATAATAATACAACTAAATTCATACTCTCGAAATGGTATAGTCTCTCTTAAGTTTGAAAAAGTAATAAATATTTTTTTCTTTATTTAGATCTACAACAAGAGGGTATTTTTCGTAAAACTGGTTCAGCTTCTAGACAAAATGAATTACGCTTGCAGATTCAAAATGATAAGCCTTTAGATCTGGAAGCTGGTGGTTATTCAGCTCATGATTGTGCCACAGTTTTTAAAGGCTATTTAGCCGATTTACCAGAACCTTTACTTACGGATGCCCACTATCCGGCACACTTGCAAATTGCTCCATTATGTCTAGGCTTTAATCATACTTTCGATGAAACCTCTAATTCAAACCATGATAAATCTACTAACGCAGAACGTGTTAAAAAAGAATTACATGTTTTAAATTCAATACAATTACTTTTATTATTGCTACCCGATGAAAATCGTCAATTATTACAAAACATTATCGATATGTTAAATGCTGTTGCCAAACAGCATACGATAAATAAAATGGGTGCCGATAATTTGGCCACATTGTTTGCACCGCATCTTATATGTCCTCGTAATTTACCACCTGAAGCTTTACACTATTTGGCCAAAAAATTATCTAGCATTATAGCGTACATGATTATCAAAGGTCAGGATATATTTTCAGTGCCCGCTAAATTGGCCACTGACATACGGGCTTATTTCTTGGAGAGAAAACGCAAGAAAACAATGTCACCCGAAATGACTTTAGATGATTCTATATCGGACATATCAACTGTAAATACTGTATATACATTTGTTGATCGTGAAAAAACCGCAGCTGCTCATAATACGAATACCACTGATACTGAATTAGCTCAATTGTATGCACACATACAGTCGTTGCCTGAGTCTTCGAAAAAACGTAGATTAATAAAACAGTTTAATAAACAAAACGGGCAAGGTAAGTAAATATTTATTACCCAATAAAAAATTTACTTCTACTGATATTCTTATAGGGACTCCATTGCAATTGCAAGCAATGAATCGAGTAAAAAATTCTGAAACTTCTCGCACAGCTAAATCTCTAAGTGATTCTATAAAAAAGCATATTTTCCACAAAAGTATAATATCAAGAACTCCTAAACGTCAACCTATACCAGCGGTAGTACTAGAGGTAAGTTATTTTGGTTCATACATAATATACCCTAAAAACCTTCTATTACTTTAGAATAATTTAAAAAATAATAAATTTAAAATTCTTGATTATTCATATTAATTTCTTTCTTGTTTCTAAAAAACGTAAACAAAAAAACTAGACACCAAATTCTTCCAGCATGAAATCGCATAAACAAAGAGTTTTATTCCAAAGTCCCAATCCTCAAACATTTGCCACAAATTCCTCAACTACAACAACATCTCAATGTTCATCTTCTTCGACATCATTATCGTCATCTGTACTAACATCAAGCATTTTAAATCCTGTTAACAGTCATATACCATATAATATTAAAACTCATCCTTTACAAAAATCCATATCTTCATCTTCATTACTAATAAATCAACAATATGGTATGAAATCAAATTTAAATGAAGATCAAGAAACTTTATCGACGAATTCTTCTAACCACCATAGCAATAGTCGTAGTAGTGATGGTTTTGTTTGTAAAACTAAATCTGTTTCGGCTCCTGTTAGTCGTCAAACATCATCGGATTTACAAAATCATATTAACACTTCCATAACATCAACTTCATCATCTTCTATGGCATCGGTTATATCAGGTGGTTTGCCAAATCATTTAAATCCTAATTGTTGTGTAACACCCTTAAAACTAATATCGGAGGCTGCAAAACATTTAATTGGTGGGGTCGGTGGTGGTGTAGCTGTTGTTGATAAAAAATCTGTAGCTTGGGATGATGCTCATCTCATTAATATTGAACATATTTCAAATCCGTCTACACCACTAAGGCAAACACCTTCAAATGATTTAAAATCTCGTTACAAGTCAGAACCAAATCTTAGTTTGTCACACAGTATTTGCGATACACCAAATTCGTCCACTGTAAATTGTCAAAATGGTACTTATGAAATGATAACTCCCATCGCAAAACATCTAACTGGACGTTCACTTACGCGAAAATTAATGAAAGGTGTTAGTATGGGGAATTTGAAATTCCCGTTTAGTACTCCGGAGTCCACAAAACGTTTAGTGCGTACCGTATCATCTACATTGAAACGACGTTCCAGTGATGATTCTCAAATATATCAACAGGCTGAAGGAAGTTTTGCGGCCGCCATTAGAAGCGGCAATGCTCCTCTTTTAGAAGATATGGACGATGACAATGATGATACTTTTGAAGATGAAAACTGTGGTGACTCTGAAACTGAAGATGATACGGAGTGTGATGAAAATGAAAGAGATGATTATAATGATGTGAACGGTGGTAGTTGCAGCAACTCGTCGGAAGTAGCAAACTGTTTTACTGGAGGACCAATGGCTTACCAGCAATTATTATTGCAACAAAGTGGAGTTTATCATCGTAATGTAGATTTGGTAACGAGTACACCATCACTACTGCTGGGCCGAAGATCTATGTCTCCCATAACTAAATCCACTCAAAGAATGCCCAAATCTATGCAGGTAAAATAATAAATATATGATAAATATAATATTTGAGTAAAAAATTTAATTATAGAAGTCTTCTTTATATTACTTATGTTACGGGATATTTTTATTTATTTACTGTTTTAGGAATCTATTATGACGCCACGTTCACGCAAGCCTGTCATGGTTCTCACAACCACTACAAGTTCAACGGACCAAAACCAAACTATAAATCAAACATACTTATCAGATTATCAGGAACATACCGAACACAAGCAAACAGAAGTTGATGAGCACGACGAGGAACAGGACGATGATAATAATGTTAACGATGATCTTGAAAATGAAGATTCCATTTTAGTTATGGATATTATACATCCTAAACAAATGGATATTCAAAATTATACCGAACCTCCCCAACCAGAAATTATTAATGAAGATGCAACTTCTCTGGGTGGCTTTTCAGATATTTTTAAACGTCAACAATTACTGCAAACTAATCAAAGTTTTGTACAAAAACACTCAGTTGCTTTAAACCTAAGCTCTGACTCAGATTCCCTGACAAATACTCAAAATCATATACCAAAGGATATTGAAAGCTTAACGCGCAACAATACCGATGATTTAACAGAACATTTCAAGTAAGTTGGTAATTTATATTTTATCAATCAAATTCATTGCCATCATTAAAATAGTAACAATTGCTTTTTGCGTTCTGTATATCTTTTGAGTAAACAGTTCGAGTCATGTGTTTCCCGCGTATTCTCCATAAAAAATAAATTTTAACTGAAGAATCTAAAATGTTTAATATGTTTATCAATAAATAAATAAATAAATAAATAAATAAATAAATAAATAAATAGATAAATAAATAAATAAATAAAAAGCATTTGCCAAAAAACTTCCAACACATTCGGTAGAAATGAAGAACAGCTATCTTAGTGCTAGTACCATTTGGTGCAAAAGCTAATGCAGGTGAAAAACTATAGAAAATTAAATTTAAAATTTAAAGCCAAAAATAGAGTGCAGAAATTGAATTCTGGCAGATTTATCGCAGCTTCCTGGTCAAAATATTATAATATTGATGCTTGAGTACAAAACTGTGGCATTTGTACTAATAGAGACAAATTTTCCAAACTGCACGGAGTTAAAGTCAGTGAAGAGGTATTGGGTTTTTGTTAAAAAAGAATTGAAGAGCACAAAAAAGTGTCCAAAATTGTGGTAGATTTTAAGCGGAGATGGGCTACCTGTTTGAGCAAAGTGACAGAAAGCTCTATAAAACGTTAGTGGAAGGGATTCCGGCAAAAGGTTAAAAATTTCATTAAAACTATACTCTAATTATAATAATTTCAATCAAACATATATGTGTGTTAAGAATTTTTCAATCTCACTTCTTATGAACTCTGGTTTTATAATAATTCATTAACTTTTGTATTTGTTGTCTATGAAAACGTTAAAACGTAGACGATTCACAATTTGTATAGAGGTTTACAAGGACTTTTTGGTGAATGTTTCAAAAATTAATATTTCGGTTCCCCTGAAAAAATTTACTCTCCAACGCTTTAACCATGCGAACTTTTTTAAAGATATCTCTAACGATTTAAAATTTACTGCATTATTGAAAAAATAAAAAATCGTTTAGGTGCCACTGTGCAACGATAGAATCGAAAATTAACCAATAATTTATTATTTTATTACATTATAAAGTTGCTAGAAAATATTTTTAATGTTCGAAAGAACCTCTTTGTATATTTCCAGAGAATATTTATTAACACGCAGTGTTTTAACTGCTCCTCCGGAGGACAATTCATTTACAAGCCATTCTGATGATTTCGATAGTTCTCACGAAATCGAAGAGCTTGATGAGAATCAGCTGAGTACTAGTTTATTATATTGCCTAGATGGTAATAGGCCAGAAACAACAAATGATTCCAATACAACAACTATAGATACATATGATGATGAACAACATGAAAATACAGAGGATGCAACACACACCAATGAAGAGTCAAACACACAAACCCATGATACACTTAAAACAGTTACTTCTAGCAGTAGCAATAGCAGCGATAGTACTAATAGTACTAGTTCGAATAGTAGCTCTATTTGTAAAAGTTGTAGCCCACCACATATACCATTGATATCCACAAATCGTTTAGCTAATAATCCATTTGTTATACTTAACAACGCTCGTAAACGTGCTGCTACTAATGATTTAGATAAAATCTCATCTACTCTATTCAACAGTCACAATTCTACTTCTACATATACTTCATATCAAACCGGTTTAAAACCCTTACAAACATGTACAACAAGACAAACAAACTCTCCAAATATAAAACATCTATCAAATTCGACTTCTTCATCAAATAAGGAAAATTGCGAACACAATGAAAATTATGTGGTAACAAAAAAATTACTTATAAGTGAGTATCCTGGAGAAACTTCATTTTAGTATTTAAAAAATTTCTATTCTTTTTTCCTTTGATAAAATTTATATACTTACTTTCTAAAAAAAAATTATATTAAGTACATAATCATTAAATTTTATTCAAACCGTTGTACGGTTCGTTCTTCCAAAAAAAAAAAAAAAAAATATGACAAAAAAAAAAAAAATATATGAAAAACTAAAAAAAACTATTGTTAATTATACAATTTGTTAATGAAGATTTTTATATTAAAATGTTTCCTACTTTTATTATGTATTTAATTCTTATGGAGTTAAAAAATTTGAAAGGAAAATATTTTTTTACAAGACAATTTTTTTGTTTAAAATTTTAAAATAACCAAAAATAATAGACCCAATAAACTAATTATGGACTTAACCCAATTAAAATTATTATAGTTTACATTTAAAAATTCTCTGGAATTTTGCAATGATTTCTAAAATGCAAATTGTCTTTATTATTTTATATTATTTTACTCTTTTTCTATTTTGGCAGCTATTTTATTTTTTATTATTTTATTTCTTCAAATAATAATACTAATACTAATACTAATAATAATAATAATAATAATAATAATAATAATAATAATAATAATAATAATAATAATAATAATAATAATAATAATAATATGTGTATATTATTTACGACGTAAAATAATCTTTATAAGAAATTAATTTAGTACTAAAATATTAACTTTAAGAAATTATATAAGTTTTACACACATCATACATATATGTTTTATTTATATACATATATTTTTAATAACATTAACAAAATCTAAAAATGGTGTTTAATATTAAACGGTATAGAAACATTTAAGCGAAAATATTAACAGGCTTATTATTTAATATTCTTAATTAATAACTAACGGTTCGATTACGTATGACAACTGAACTTCAATTGCGTTGTTAACAGGAAACGCAAATGAAATAAAAAGCACGTATTATGTTGACAGACAGTTCGGTAACCGAAAATATAAACATGACATGTACTTCGTGTATAAATTTAAAATTGAATTTAAAAACAGAGAAAATATAAGTTTTGAATAATTATTTATAAAATTAATAATTTTAAAAAATATTTTCGTAGTTGATACTCTTTACAAAAACGATAAACGAGTTTATCCTTCACCAGCAATGTGCAAGTTTTCCATTTTTTGTTGAACCAAAAATATATCACCAATGAATTATTTTCAAAGTGACCCAGGAAGTAACAACTAAAATTGAATTCTATTTTTAACGAAAAACAAATGTATGCAGCATGGGATTACATTTGTATCTATCACCTAAGCCCGAACACCATGAGCAAAATTTGGATTTAACTCCATTTCTCCAAAAAGTACCTTAAATTCTTTTCTTGTTGTAACTTTAATAATTTTGTACCATATAATTTTTTGAAATAAAACATAAATCCTACGTTTTTAATTGAAAACAAATTCTTAAAATATACTAGACAACCAGAAAAACACAGTTTCCAAAATGTTTACTATTAGGAAATTGAAATTGACAAATTTAGTTGTCGCCAGTTGCCATCTATAAATAATAAGTTCAGTTACCATACGTAATCGACTCCTAAGGATTAAGATCGAAACATTCTTCAACCATGTTTTTCATTACAACATTTAACCCAAGTATTATTTGATTTTGAAAACATCTCAGTTATTATGTTTAATGTCAGACAAAAGAGTATATTGTCAATCTGATAAAAATGAGTGACGGAAAAAAATTCATAGAAATATTATTGAATATTTTCAATAAAACTCAACTTGGTCTTGCAAAAAGTTGGCCAAATACTAAAAGGTCTGCAGCCAAATTGTTAACAATGTTATTAAACAATACCGGGAGAACTTGTCCGTTGATAAAAAAACCTGTTGCAGGTAGAAGGAATGGTCCACATGATATTACTAAAGGTAACAAACTAGAAAGCATTTTCAAGAAAGCTCCCAACACATCCGTTATAAAAAGCAGACATTTTAGCTCTGCACCTGGACTAATTGGAACGAAAAGTTGAAGCTAATACAGATTTAAAAACATACAAGGATCAAATAGTTCCCGACAGGAACGCTGCTTAAAATTTAGAGGCCAAAAACAGAGCCCGCTTATTTTGTCCTGATTTGGCAACCTGTCACTATGGTTAACAAGCCCAATAATGGGGTCGTTGTGTCGAGTAGGCAAATTTTCCAAAGTGTTCGGATTAAGGGTCATTGGAGAGGTATTCAGGTTTTGATGGAATAACTCTTCAAACAAAATGGCAAAAAGCATTGCCATAAAAAATGTTATGTTTTTATACTTCTTATACAATCGGATTACTTTTTTAAAGAATTAGAAAAAATTCAATTAGTTTATTAAATATACTAAGACTTCAATTTAAAACAATTCGTTTTAATTGCTCATTTCTAGTGCAACAAAACAAATTTTAGATTTGCCAACTGCAGAAAAAGCTGTCCAAACCATAACACTCACATTGCCGAAAATACATTTTGACATCCGAACAACGTTCGATCATAAGTAGTGCCATTAACATGAGTCAGGATTGTCTAGTTTAAATTTTATTTACCAGAGAAAATTACCTTGTTCCACTCATCGGCTCATTTCATGTATTTCGTAAGAATTTTAGACGATTTTCTTTATCCTGTTTTTACCATTTTCTTATGCTTTGTCGACTTCCATTTTGTGTTTATCATTTTTTTGTATAATATGAGCAACGTGTTTGGAAGTCTCATGAAGATTTAGTTTGTTCGTTATTTGTGTATAATTAAATTTGATCCTGATAGATTCCTTTTTTTTGATCATGATTAATCTATCTTTAATTTGGTATTTTCCTTGATAGGTTTCGGAGCACATTTTTACACCCTACTTTAGGAACGTTTAATTTTACGACTAATTTCTCGATTGAAACATTCTTGGTCATGAAAAAGTTTAATCTAGATCTTTTCTTGATCAGTCCTAAAAAATCCCTTGGGAATATTTTAATGTTATGAAATTTATCGATTAAATTAGAAAATTTTGTAGTAAAATTGATATATTGTCATTAATAACTTAATTATATTTATAAAACACTGACGTTAATAATATTTTATTTTTAGCAAATTTTTAAAGCATTTTTCACGTCTGCGTTTATAGAAATATTCCATAAAAGATAACGCCAAAAATATTTGAGCGCATGAATAAGAAAAAGTAAGATTAAGTTGCCTTTAAACATATAAAATTTCTTTTGTCTCAATTCATATATAAATTGTTGGTGAATTTTTTTAAAAATCAAAATATCCCTGATGTCCAACTCGAATGAATACCGACTACGCCCCTGACTACAAAGAGATTATTATTTAAAAACAAAATCGATGTGAGCACATTATACAGTCTTCGACACAGAACCACTACAATATTTACTGTTTGACAACTGAAATTGACAACTTCAGTTGTCAGTTGCCATCTATAGTATAATTTTGGCAACTGACAACGCAACTGAAGTTCGGTCGCCATACGTAAACGACCCATATTTATATATTTTAAAATGGTATGTTATATAAAACAAATGTAATAAATTTTATTCTACGAAGATCGATCGATAGTTTTCCATGCCTCCGTTACAGTATAGATATCATATAGACGATCTTCTTAACCGTTTATTACACTATTGTTTCATGTTAAATTTATACATACAGTATCGTTGAAAACTAAAGTAACTTTCCTTGAATTTCCTTAAATTGTTTCTTATAAAATATATAGTCTACATTGTAATAACATAAATCTGCCTCTTTGGAAATTTAACTCTGATAAATCCAGTTCGAAGCCTAAGCAAATTCTTACTTGCTGCAAAAAAATTGACAAAACAAAACAATTCCATATGCATACTGGTTTCGAAACAACTTTTTAACAAGGAAAAATCTGGAATTTTTATATCAAATAATTTGAATGTTAATAAATTAATAGTTTCGAGACGTATTAAATGAATAAAGTACTGGGGAAATACTAGAAGCCAATATGGGGTGGCAACCACGATAATCTTTTTAGAGAACAGACCTGAACTGTAAGAATTCATTTAAACATTAAAAAAACTTTAGAAAACAACTTAGAAAGCTTCGTAAACCCATAAATACATTTTTTTGTTTCAGATTGAATTTTGCTTAAGCACATTTTATGTGGATTATAGAAAAGAGGAGGACTGTTGTATTTACATATGTAACACCATGCTGAGTGGGGAATACCATTTCAAAGAGTATTTTAGCACGACAAAGGTCCGACGCATGCTTCGGAGTTGATCAAAAATTACTTATCAGATAATGAGATTCATGTCTTCGATTGGTCATTGCAGTACTCGCAAGGGAGTGTTTAAATAAGATTCTATAAAAAGGGAGCTGCAAAATGCTTTATCAACATCAATTCTTACGAAATATTAAAAGTTGCTGAGGTTTTGAACATTATAGGCATATTGCGAAATGCGGACTACAAACAACCAGTGCAATTGCAATAAAGCAGGATCACCTTCATTACAAGGGCACTGGATGTTCGTAAATATGTAGTGAGTTTTACATTACTTAGGGATCTACAACCGTATTTGATCTACGAAAGTATAAGACCGAGATCGGAATGGCATGTCGTTGATCCATGTGATGATGTTTTGTGCTTTTCCCAAAAACATCCCTGATAACATCTGTTTTTCTATTCCATTATAATTTTGTTAATTAAGGAATAGTTTCGGTATATGTAATAGACATTCCTCGTAAATATTTTTAACATGAGTATATAAGAGTAAAAGTACTCTATATTAAAATTAATATTATCTTTTCACATGTTTAGTAAAAGCAAAAACTTAAGTGCTTTTATTACATTAACACTTCTGAAACGTTTTGATTTATTCGATTTAAAATTAAACTGATTAAGCAATTGGAACCAAAAGTGGTTGAAAAATTCCGAAAGAGTAAGATTAGCGTAGAACAAAGTGCATTTCTATATGTATGTATGTATGTATGTATGTATGTATGTATGTATGTATGTATGTATGTATGTATGTGTTACAGTTAAGTAAATATTGTTATTAATAACGAACACTTAGTTAAAAGTATATTAAACTCATGAAACACTTAAGTATTATTAAATTTATTTACAGTCTTAGAAACTAATTTTTTTGCACTTTTAATTATGTTTCAAAAAAAGATTTATATTTTGTCATAAAAATATAATTATAACAAGTAAGACTGCTATATTCGGCTATGCCGAATCTTTAATACCCTCCACCAAAAGTGCATTTAGTTAAATACATTATGTTTCGTACACACTCTCAAAAGTATATAAAACCGTTTTTCTTAAACACAACACAGAAACCCTTAATAAGCCATAAAATTAGCTATATTTTTGGCTATAAATTTTTTCTACTTAATCGATTTTGATTAAGTAGAAAAAAAATAGAAATTATTCGAACGTTTTCGAATAATTTCTATTTTCGAATGATTCGAAATGCCGGTTTATTTTAGTCGGTTAAACGCTTTTTAATAGAAGTTATTTTTAAATTAACTTACTAATTTTTGTATATTCTGCCTTGACTGAGAATATAAATTTTCTGTTTTAGACATAATCTGCAATATATATTTTTTAGGTAAAGAGATACAGATTTTTATTATATAGACATATTTAGAATTTAAAGAAAAACTTTCTGTAAAGCAAAAATAATGGATTTAACTTTTTATAAAATTTTTTATATCCGATACCGAAAAACACTAACAAATCTACTTTTATATCCCACTTATTTAGGGCATTATACAGTGTAAGGATTATTTGATGTTATTTTGATCAAGAACATTACATGATATATGTGTTATTAGTTAATTCAAAATTTCTACTAAATAAAAATTTTTCTACAAAAATTTATAATAATCCGATTTCTTAACATAAATCTCTATTCCAAACCGGTTTTTTGAAAACTTATTTTTCGAATAACTTGAAAATGCTGTTTTTTTTGAATACACTTAAGGACATATAACTTTATATTATACCAAAATCTTATTCTAATTTTTAAATATCTAAATAGTGAGGCCAAATTTCATTAAGCACTGGCTTGCCAACAACGTTCACATCGACAATAATTGCCAGTGCTTAATGAAATTTGGCCTAAGTATTTATTTAGTTACAAATTAGAATAAGATTTTGGTATAATATAAAGTTCAAATTTCGTTAAATCGCTTAATATTTAACAATTTCATGACCTTAAAACTCATTCCGGAACGATATTTGTATGGGAGGTACCTGAAATATTGGGCCCAACAATAGAATTCGTCCTTAGGCTTAAGATTCAGAGTCGAACGGTATACTTAAAGGTGAGTGTAACACCATATTGCTATAAATTACAAGCATCAACACAAACGCATAATACCCCAACCACTTAAGGTGGTATAGGTTATAAACACACACATTAGACTATGAGCTAGAGATAAGCGATTTTATCACTGTGATTGGTAAATCACTGGTAACTTCAGTGACTGAAATTATGAAATAACAGTTACTAATAATGTCGTTCTTTCATATTCGTTGCAAACTCGAATGTATTTCTTTTGAGCCTTCAAAATTATTTAAAGGTGACACTGAGCATAAATTCGCGATTCTTCTTAATGGAAAATTACCCGTTTCCCGTGGTTCACATTGTAAAATCTCTAATAAACTTCCATATTCAAAGAAAATAATGTCCTCTGTCTTTTTTATTGAACCCTTTTATTTTCCATGATTTTTAAATTTTTTCAAATACTGCGATCACTGTCACTGTTTTAAAGAACAGTGATTTAAAATCATATTCACTGGGAACGACGGTATCGCTCATTTCTACTATGGGCGGAATGATGCTGCTTTGGTTTTAAACAATAATGTACATATGTAAATGTCGTGTAGCATTTGAAATGGTGTAGTTACCTATTTTCATTATCAAGGCTTTGATAAGAAAGGTAACAATAAAAAAAGTTATGAATATAAATGATCTCAAATCTCTTTAAACAAGGGAAACAATTTTAATTCAAATTCGCAATTTCTGTTCGAATTAATTTATTTATGGTTTCTAATTAGTTTAAGTTCATATTAAAATTTCATAAATTAAAAAAAAAATAACTTTTTGCAAAAAAAATATTTATAACTATAAATAAACAAATAATAGACGCTTCCTTAGACATGTATGTACACACCGACATATACTTATATTTATATACAATTAATATATTTATTTACGTATTAATATATGCATAAATTAAAGTTTGTATTTCAACATGATTTGCAAAATATATATAACAAGTTTGCTACATGAGTTGAATAATAGTAAATTAAGTTATTCATTTGGTTTGTAACATCAAAAAGAAATAATTTAAGACTTTATTGCCATTCTAATATTTAATTTTTAATGGAAAAAAACAATATTATGGTTATGCTATAAACCATGTTATGGTCAATAACAGTGATTCATACCATTGGAACCACAAAACTCTTGGTGGATCAAGGGATGATACCAAAAAGTTTTTTTTTTAAATAATTGTGTATCATAATGTTATAGCATAGTACCGAGGAACTTGCCTGTTAATAGAAAACCTGGTTCTGGTAGAAGGAATGGGTTTCATAATATTTCTAAAGCCACAAATGGAAAGCATTTTCATACACCTTCCAACACATCCGGTGGAAAAGCAGGCCGGTTATAAGGTCAAAAAGTTCCTGGACTCTGTCAGAAATTTAAGAAGCCAAAAACCGAGCATGGAAATTGAAGTCACGTTATCTAAAACATATGAACTGGAAGATGTTCAGCAATTTCCTAGTCAAACATTTTATGTTACCGACGCTGGAGGGAATGTTCAAGTTTAGAACACAAAATCAGTCGAAATTTCTCAAAAAAGCTTTATATGGTAAGCAAGGAATATTTTCATTTATAAGACTTCATAATGTGACCACTTATTTTTGGCCTGAATTGGCAACTTGTCATTATGGTAAAAAGGCCTTTAAATGCTGCAAAAACCAATAATGTGGTATTTGTACAAAGAAAGTCAAATTCTCCAAACTGTCCGGAGCTAATGCTGAAGAGCCAAGATGGACTACCTGTATAGGCAAAGTGGCAGAAAGTATTATAAAAACGTTAATTTAAGGCTTCCGAAAAAAAAAAAACAATTTTTTTGTAAATGCGTATCCATCAAAAAAAAAAAACGATTCTTCACACTGTGTAATGGTTCTAAAGTTACAGAATTATTTCCAAAAAATCTTCTTGAAACCAAGAATTTTGTGGTTCCAATAATATGAATGCAGTTGTTGACCATAGTATGATTTATAGCGCAACCATAGTATGGTTTTTCTCTATTAGGAATGAAATATATGAATGGCGATAAAGTCTTCAATTATTTCTTTTTGATGTTACAAACCAAATGAATAACTTAATTTACTCTTATGCAACTCATGTAGCAAACTTGCAAATCATGCTGAAATACAAACTTCAATTAATGCATATATTAATACGTAAAGAAATATATTAATTTGTTTATATAAATTTATATGTCAAACAAGTATTCTTTAATGTCAACTAAAACTAATAAGAAAACATAAATAAATTAGTTCGAACAGAAATTGCGAATTTGAATTAAAATTGTTTCCCTTGTTTAAAGAAATTTGAGATCATTTATATTCATAACTTTTTTTATTGTTACCTTTCTTATCAAAACCTTGATAATGAAAATAGGTAACTACACCATTTCAAATGCTACACGACATTTACATATGTACAGTATTGTTTAAAACCAAAGCTGCATCATTTCGCTCATCTCTAGCTCATAATCTAATGTGTGTTTATAACCGATACCACCGTAAGTGGCTGAGGTATTATGCGTTTGTGTTGATGCTTGCAACAAACAGCAATATGGTATTACATTCACCTTAAGTATGCCGTTAGACTCTGAATCACTTTCTGAGTCGATGTAACGATGTCCGTCCGTCTGTCTGTCTACGGGTCGAAATTTTTGCGATATAATGATGAAATTTGATAAATATTGTTATTATTTAGGCCTTAGGACGAATTGTATTGAAATCGGCTATGTTCAGTCCAATATTTCAGGTACCTCCCATAAAAATGTACTTCCGGAATTAAGTTAAGCTCATAAAAATTTTAAATATAATAAGATTTAAGGAAATTTGCAAGAAGTAAGTCTTATAATATTTTAAAACGATTATACGATGATTCGGTCCATTATTCATCATAGGTCTCATACAACATTTCTTCCAAATACCACATTGAAGAACATAAATCTCATATGTACGTTGTTATTATAACAAAATTGATTAAAGTTACATAAATATAGACAAAAATTTATAAACGAAATTACATGATGGTCGGTCCATAGTTTTTTCTAACTCGAATATAATCTTCCAGAAAAACATCCTTTTGAAACGCATACATTTAGTGTCCTAATAATGTACTACACACTTAGGAAAAATCAGTAAATCATAGTTCTACTTTTTTGTAACTACCATTTATATCCAATATTGTGATGTAGGCCTGATATATATAGACTTGACTGACTATAAAATTTTTGCTTATTTTAAAATAGTTTAATGAAAAATGTTTCTATTATTTATCAATAAACATTAGAATGTAGACTGTCATTCTAAATAATAAAGAAAACGTACATTCTGAAAATCGCTGTTCGAAATCTTAGCAACATTAACACTGTTCTACACTGATGCATATTTCTATAAACGCATTAATTTTTTTCTCTATTTTTTGGTTTTTCTTTGTTGTTCTTTCGCAACCCAAAGTAAAGTTTAAGTTTTTTTAAAAAGAACATGTCAACGGCACTTTTTTAAAGGAAACAAGATTTTTTTTAGTCTTGTTGTTTTGGAACGATAAAATGTTCCTGGTGCTATTTTATGTGGAATATTTCTATAAACGCAGACGTGAACATTTCTTCAATGTTCGGTTGTCGAAACTGTCGCGGAAGTGAAATGAATTGGTAGACATTTTCTATAGTTGGTAAATAAGTATCGTCCTTGGGCCTAGATTTTATTTACAAAGTTTAGGACATTGTTAAGTCGATACTATAAGTGGTGGAAGTACAATTTTTTCTGTCCGTTACAATTTTTTTGGACAAACGCATAATACCCCAACACCCTATGGTATTGTAGGGTATAAATATAAAAAAACTTATCTGGACAAAATTCACCGTCAGATGAAGTTAATTAAAATCTTTTATTATTAATATGAGGTATCATTGCCATTATTTTTAATAATTTTTTGGAAACGTTTTGGCATAGAATATACTAACCTTTTCGTCACTTCCGAATCAAATTTCTCCAATTCCTCCATTCATTTTTCTTAAAGCATATTTTTGGAAGTAATGTGATTTTCATGAATCCCAGTGATTCCATAAATGCTATATTGGATTGGAGTTTGGTGACTGAGGAGGAGTTAAGAGTATATGATGTTACATAATACCAATAACGGAAAAATTTCTATCGTGTGCTTAGGGTCATTGTCCTGCCGGAAGAAAAAGTCGGTTTGAGTTCCGAGTTTTACATTAGACGAATTTAGACAGAAATGTGAGTTAGAGCAAATTTTCTTAAAGTTTCTTTAATATTAAGATGCAATGATGGTGACTTTTGTTACATTTCAAATAATCAATACTTCTTTTTGTTAATAAGTTTAAGGAATGAAAAAATATTTTAACTAAAACATATTTCAAATAAACCATATTTTATCCAGAATTAAACTACTTTTATACATAATTTGTTTAATGGGCGCATATGCCCCACAAACTTTCATAAAGACAAATGACGGTGACTTTTATCCTTTTGTGCATTTTATACAGAATATTAAAAATTGCTTACGTTTTGAACAGCAAATTTGTAAGTTTATTTGTTTTTATTAAATTATAACTTTCAAGAATATGGATACAATATGTTTAGATTTCGTTCAGATTTCATTTAATCCAAATTTAATTTGTTTAATTATTTTGGTATGGTCTTGCGTTTTAATTAAACACGCGTTTGATGCTAATGATGTGTTAAATTTAATAATGCAATTTTTTAAATAAGTATCTTTCAGCTTTCATAGTAATTCATATGTGTTGTGACTGTATTCTTGCGTAATATTAAATTGCTGGACTCATTCAAACAACGAGGAAATAATTTTTAATAATTATGCAGAATATTCTTATCTCTTATATTACCACCAGGGAAGTAATCATAATTAAAGTAAATATGTTATATATTTATATACCCTACACCACTGGTTCATGAGTTATATATAATGACAGTTTTACTCTTGGTCCCGTTTGCAGGTTTTGTTTGACTACATTGCAGAAATCGGTTAGAGTTAGAGTTTGGGTTTTCCTATACCCACCTTTAAGTATAGTGTTCAACACTGAATCACTTTCTGAGTCGGATGAAAACTACTAAAATTTACCATGTTCCATAATTTGGTTACCTTCCATACAAATGTTCTTAAGAATTTTACGATTTTTCTTTAGAAATTTTACGATTTTAACGAAATTTTACAAACATAAGTCCCATGATATATTCTAAAACGATGTGTCATACTATGTGATAATCGGTTCATTGCTTCTCATAGGTTCCAAACAAGATCTCTTCCAAATATCATTTTGAAGGTCATAACTCAAATTAATACAAATACAAACTAAAATTTCTTGTCCGACTAACACTTCCTACTTGTTTGTTTTTAAGAATTTTTGTTTTTAAATTATTTTTTGGTCCATAATTTTAAACAGATGTTTTAAAAATGCGTACATTTCCATTAAAAAAAAGCTCTATAGTATTCATATATAAGAAGAAAATCTTCAAAATGCTTTGCGATTAATTTTCTTTTACTTAAATTTTTGTTTATTTAAAAAATGATATTCAGAATTTGGCACGTGCATAAATTCAAATCAAAATAATACATAAAAAAATAAAAATAAATAATATATAGATATATAGCTGCACCACTCACATGTCATGTCACATCTTCATCTGTAATGGTTCAATCTATATTATGACAAATAAAAAAGGCGACATTTGTCTCTGCAGCGTGAAATAAAAACAAAATTATCGGGAGGCTTAGGGAATATAATTTAAAAGACTATAGACCATAAAAAGTCCATCTCTTAACTGCTGCGCTGTCTCAAATAGATTAAAGTTTGCTTAAACTTACTAGGATTGGCATATGGAACAATGAAAGAAGTATTCTGTGGATCGATAAGTCTAAAATATTTTTATTTGTAAGAAGACCTCCTAACAAGGAATATAATCAAAAATTAACAACAAAAACTTTCAATCAGGACGGTTCTAGTGTTATGATATGGATGTGCTTTTCGTCCAATGGTGTGGGATTTATTTATCATATTAAAACTATTATGGATGTTTCAGAATCATCTGAAGAAATGCCACTGATTTATGCATTGCAACAGGACAAAGACTCGAAACATACCAGCAAAATACCTAAGAAGTAGTTCCAATATAATGGAGTCACTGCAATGAAATGGCCTGAACAGTCTCCCAATGTAAATCCAATAAATAATTTGTGTACAAAAGTATTAAAGAAGAATTGAACCGACCAATAACAGCAATCTTTACACCAATTTAGAGCAAACATGGAACCCTTTTATACTGGAAAAGTGCCAGAATGTACTAAATTTAATGAGAAGGCGATGTTGGAAAGATGGAATTAAAAAAAGATAAAGAATAGAAATGTTTTTTGTTTCTTCTTTTCTGTCTTTTTAACTTATTTTTGAAGACGTATGTATGTGGTGCTATTATTTTAACCGCAGCTATATATAAAAAAATACTGTTCTAATCTGCATAGTGATTAGCTACCACTTCCCACTTTAAAATATTATATTTAATACTATATATATAGACTAAATGGAAGTCCCCATAGTCACTAGTGATTCGCCTTAACTTTTCAGATTTGAAATTATTATCTAAATGATTGACGTAGGATTTATACAAAAGAAATCTCTAAAGATCAAATGTTATCGATAATTATTCGATTAATTAAAACTAGAAAAAACAAGTTTCAAAACTAAAATTTTTTTGTCTCAAAAAAAATTTGTAATTAATGTCATGATTTTCAGTTTTCTTCTGAAAAACGTCAACAGACTGATTGAAATTCTTGAAATTGAAACATCAAAAATTTATGTATAAAGAATCAGAATTAGATAAAAAATTTCTTATTCCCATATTTGAAACACATCGCTTTACATATTTTAATACCCTCCACCACCACAAGTGGTGAAGATGGTATATGAATTTTGTCATTCTGTGTGTAGTGCTACAAACGAATCTTCTAAGGCCCCAAATGCATATATATTTTTTAATCACATCAAAATCTGAGTCGATTTAGCTATCTCCGTCTGTATGTTTATCTGAGCTCAATTAAGTTTGGCCTAATTTTATGACTAATTAGGGTTTCCTTGTTATATATAAGAAATACATTGGTATATTGTTTATGTTCGTGAGTGTATATGTGAGTTTGTATGTGAGAAAAATGTACGTGTACGAAACATTATTTATTTCTAAGACATTTGTGGTGGAGGGTATTGAAGATTCGGCATAGCCGATTCTTATTGATAACCTTGTTGATTTCAGTTAGTTTATGTGACGAAACCGAAGCATCTGGTAAAATATACAAAGTCCAAAATGATCTAAATAATGATGCTATAAACTTTTAGAAGCCAAGAGTAAAGAACATGAATGCAAATTGAATTTCGTACGAATTACTGTGAAGGGTTAAAATATTTATAATAAGGGGAAATTCAGACATACTAAAAATGAGGAGTGAGGCCATAGCACAAGTTTTACAAAGTTATTAAGTTATTATGTTTGATCAAATCAAGTGATGAGTATTGGAGAGATATTGTGATCTTGTAGAAAATATATAAGGGCAACAAAAAAGTATCCGAATAAATCGGTGATTAGGAGATATATGTGAGATTTAAACTCCTCAAAGTGATGTTTGGGAAGGTTTTGTATGGAACCTTTGTGTAATAATGGGTTGAAACTTTTGAATGCTGTAAAACCCTACTCTGGTAGCAACATTTGTATAGGGGCTAGGTATAATAATGGACTCATCATCACCAATTCCACTAGACATCGTCATTGAGCCAAATAGTGACACGTACCAAATTTCATCAACAAAGCTGCGAGTACATTTTGTACAAAGTTGGTGATTTTGATTTGATTGTGGTGGTTGCTTTGGCGTTAAGTTGGCAAGGTTTTCGGGATTTTAATATTATTTTCTGTTTACAAACTCTTAGTTTATTTTTGCAATGGTCAAGCATTAATACCACCATTGAAAATTGCTTTTCGTGTTCTCCCAGGTCAAGTTAAATGTCTTTGCTTTTGTATATATATAAATGTTGGAAAAAAGTTGTGTCAATCTCGGTGTTTGACCGAATCAAGCTTTAATTTTTCACTTCATTATGGCCGTTATTCGAACTTGAATCCGGAACCCATATAAATCTACCATTACAAAAGACAACTGAAAAGTAATCTCACTTTATTTTACATTTCTATCACCTTGAAATGAACATATATGTTTGCGACCCAATTGGAGCTGCCTAGATCAAGCCAATACACTACGCATTAAAATGGAACAACCTTTTGAATGATATGCTCTTCATAGCTTTCAAGAAAACCTTAAATATCATCAGACGTACTAGTAGTTGAAATAAAAATTGAATTAAATGCTGAAATGGAACTTAACTAGACGGTTAACTAATGGAAAACTAGAAGCTAAGCTATAGGCTCAATAAAATTAAGCTCAATTAGAATTTCAAGTCGAAAGTGACACATAAGAAAAATAAGAAGTTGAAAGAGTAAATCATTAAGATTTCTTTGATGATATTTCGCGTAGTTTTTCAACCTGAAAATAAATTTTAAATAATTGGATTTGGACCTAAAAAAATATAAAGAAAACCATGGCAGTTAAATGGTAAAAATTGTTTAAAAGTCGTAAAAAGTGTGAAAAGAATTAATAACGTGGATGTTTAAAACATTTCCAACTTCTCAGTAACACAAATGGAAAAGGATAAGTCATATAATTGAAAGGTCTTTGGATAGTATAACAAAAATGGAACTAAAATAGAATTCTTAACACTCAAGGAATAGCTTGAGACATTCGATACACTAAATCCGCAGCAAAATAAGGTGGTTATGCTACCAAGACTTAGTGGTTTCAAAACGATTTTTTTGAAAATAATGTTGTTACTTTTGTACAGTTAGAGATATTTAATTTCATTTCAAGTAGATTTGGGGGTCCAATTTATACCCGTTTTGCTGAAATATTAAAAAAATTTCATACTTTTGCCTAAAATGGAACCAAAACCAAAATTTATTGCAATCATTTTTGAGATTTTTAACACGAAGAGTATTGAAGATTCGTCATTGCCCACTATATCTCACTCTCTTTTGTTATTCTGTTTATTTCGGTTTCAATTGATATGAACATGAAAGCAAACAAAAATTTCCTTTGACAACCAAACTGACAGCTTTTGCTGTGTTTCGGAACCGTTGACTAGAACAATCTATTGAAAAGTTTTTGGAGAATCAAGAAAATTTATTTTAATAAAAATATAACAAGAACCAATTGAATTAAATTAAAACAAAATTGTTTATAATTTTTATGTCTTTTTTTGTTATTGTTTTTTTTCTTTATTATTTGTTTCTGTCTTCTATTTTCGTATTTTGTGCCAGTAATTTTTCAATCAACATTTATTAATTTATTGTCTCTCTCTCTCTCTTTAAAAGTTAAACAACATAAATAAATTTTAATTTTAAAATACACTCTCTTTTTCTCTACGTGTGCGTTTCAACAGAAAAAAAGAATTCGCATTGAGTGCAAATGTTTGTGTGCATGTGTGTGTGTGTTTAATTTCCTAAAATTAAATTATACATATGTATGCAGTAGAGTTATATCATTTTAGTCTTATAGATAATAATTAAATTGTACGCGATGATTTCAATTTACATTCCTTTAAGGATTTTGCGGAAACGATCCAAAACAATGTTGGCATGTTTTTCGGTAAAGATGAGAGCTGGTCTGAAACGTATAGACAAATCACCGCAGCCACCAGTTTGTAGACCATGCAATTTGAATTTATTGATAATGTCGTCACGGGTTTGGGAGTTCTTGCAGTTGAAAGCTAAGTAGGTACCACGACCTCTGGTTGAGTTGATAATGGTGGGGAATTCCTTTTCTAATTCCAAAAGGCCAGATTTTAAGACCTTGCCGGATCTTTTCACTTGATCCAATAGGTTTTCTTGCTTGATGGTCTTAAGGACTTGTTCGAGCATGATAATTTTAGCGGGTTCACCCATCCAGGTGTTGAAAATACGATAGGCTTCTTTGGGTCGGAAACTGGTATTGTGGAAATAACCACCCGATTGCATTTTCTTACTGAAGGTAACAACATCGGGGGGAGATTCCAAATTGAAGTGTTCGTGGCACCACATTTTACCAGTACCACCACCACCAGTTTGTACTTCATCCATAAGCAAAGCCATGCCGTTAGCTTTGCAGATGCGTTGTAGTCCTTGGAAGAATTCTGGGGAAGCTTCATTGTCACCACCCTCACTTTGAATAGGCTCAACTATAACACCAGCAACAGGAATATCCTTTTTGCGGTATTGTTCTACACGATCTTCTACCTCAGCCAAACAGTTTTTATCTTGTTCCTGGTTATAGGCAACATTTTCCTCTAAAGGATAACGATATTTAGGGAAAGTAGCTATTGGCCAATCGAAAGAAGGAACATCAATTTTGTGAATATATTTGGAATGAGTGGTGGACAAAGAACCCATAGTACGACCATGGAAAGCTCCTTTAAAAGACAACAAACTCAATTTGGGTGCACCAGGAGCCATATTTACCATGCAAGAGTTCTTTTCTTCCTCGGTAAAGGGAACATTTTCACCACGCTGTGTACGTCTGTACCACATGAAAATGTTTTTGTAGGCATTTTCATTTGAACAGGAACCACACATCATAGTTGTCAAATTATCCATACCCTTGGGAGCTACTTCCAATAAAACATTACGCAATTTCTCAGGCCAATCCTTGTTGGGGAATACACCCAAGGCAGGTCTGTTGATCAAAGACTTAAGATTGGCTTCGTCCTTAAAAATATTCATCAAACTGGGATGATTGTAGCCCAAAGGCATGGAAGAAATTTGTGTATAAACATCCAGCAACATATTTCCATCTACATCACACAAATAATTTCCTATCGAACGTTCATAATCGCCAAACAATTGTACACTTCCGGCATTTTGTATGGCATCCAATTTTTTTTTCAATTCCAACGATTTAGGACCAGGAATAGCGGATGTCCTAATAATGGGCTCTTTGGGCTCAGCCAAACTGGCAAAATATTTAACATTTTTAAAAGTGGAAGCTCTAGTTACTTGTTTTAAACCTAAGGCAGCACGCATTGTGATTCCGTTTCGTTTTTTTTTTACTTTTTTCGTTTTACTTCAAAATGAAATTAAGAAATTTATAAATTTTTTTCCTTCTTGTGTTCAGCAAAGTGCTCGGAAATCAATAACTCGACCAAAAAAAAAATTATTCCAAATACCGAACAACACGGAATACAATTTAATACTAAACAGTGTTATACATTATTTTCTTCCAAATACTAAAATAATAATAATTTACCTCCATGAAACGCCAAAAAAGCAAAAATAACAAAAAGGGAAAGAGATGATAAATAGAAGAGAAAATCCAACAACAAATAACCACTATAAAATACCGCAGTTAGTTAGGTACGTACCTCCTATTGTATTATTCTTATAGAAAAAAAAACAAGTAATAATACTATATTCGGCTATACCGAATTTTTAATACACTCCACCAAAATGTGTGTGAAGAATTACATTATTTTTCATACATAAACACTCACACGTTCACTCACATACTAATACAATATAGTGTATAAGTTTTTCTTAAATATAACTCGGAATACCTAAAGAGTTATATAATGAGTTATATTTTTGACTTTAACTTTCTTTTACCGTACCGATTTTATTCTAATTTGTCGATTTATAATTGATAATTTTTGCTTAACTTAAACTTGCTTAAACTTAGAAGATGTCTCAGACATCGGGGTATACCTTTTAATATACTGAACCGATATTGCTGATTTTAAAAAGAAAAATTCTCAGAACTATAGCAAATACACAGGCCAAATTTCGTTAAGCTTCCAACAGACAGACGGACAGATATAACTAAATCGGCTCAGTTTTTGATTTGATGCAAGAATATATATACATTATGGGGTCTCACATGATTCCTTCTTAGCGTTACACATGAAATGACAAAGTTTAACCATCCCCTTCACCATTTGTGGTAGTGCAGGGTATAACAACGTCTACGTTGGCAGAGAACGGTAACTGCTCTGTGGCTGATTTTCTTAACTTTTAAAATCAGATTCGGCGCACATTTATAAATAACACATTTCTTTTTATTTTTGCGTTTTATTTTCGGTATCACCAAAAATTATAATGATTACAAACTTCAACAACAACTACAACACCAAAGAAAAAAACACAGTTATATGGAGATCTTTTACTTTTACAGTAAAGGCATAATCGTAAAGGATATCTGAATTTAAATCTTTGAAATATATATAGAAATGATCTATGGAATGATAAATTTAATAATCACTTAGTTATTTCATTAGTTAAAATTCGTATAATTTATTTCATGTTTATTTGTTGATATTTTTTCCAGTTCAAACTCGTTAAATATTTATCAAAATTTTATGAAATATATAGATGAAAGTGTATGTACAGTTTATTTAAGGTGTGAGATAGATAAAATCTTAACATACCTAAAATTCATAAATTTCGAAGCTTGATTTTTTACCCTACACAACCATAGGTATTATGCGTTTGTGTAAATGTCAGAAACACTTGCTGAGTTAAACGATCTCTGTTGCACAGTGGTGCCAAAACGCTTTTTTGGAAAAAAATTCTGTAACTTTGAAACTATTGAATATTTTTTACACGGACATTCATGAAGTATTTTCCAATTGATTTGGAGAAGAACGTGGCTCCAATTGGGATCGGGAAGTGGATCTACAAAGTAGGTTACCTTGGGGACAAAAACTTTTAAAAAGGCGCAAAAATTTTATTGATAACTTGATAGAAAAACAAATAACAATACTATATTCGGTTATGCCGAATCTTCAAACCCCTCCAAATATTTCGTACATAAAAAATCTGAAATATAGTCTGAATTCTCTATACTACTCTTTAAAAATAAACTTAGACCTGACCCTGGCTCTAAGAGATGCTGGAGATGCGGTTATTACGAAGTCGGTCTTAACGAACTATTACACTTACTCCCTTTATTTGTGCTAAATTTTATTAAATTTATCTGACATGTCTTTGGGTTTTATGAGCTTGATGGCCATTTGTATGGGAATAGGTCAAAAAATATTATGTCTAAGATAACTTCTAAAAGTGATTCGAACTAAAGAGTGATTACTACGTTTACATAAACATTCAGTCAGATGGACATCGTAAAATAAATATGTAAAAATGTTATATTCAGCTATTCCGATCGGTGTTATTATGAAAAACCCAATTCTATGAGAACATTTATGTGAGGTATAGGTGAAATAATGGATCTATCATTATCAATTTCGATAAGTATCGTTCTGTGCTATTCTGAGTTCATAGATCTATAACTATTTCTCTGAATTAAGTTTGCGGTTATCAAAATAGTTTCTCATGTTGTCACAGAGGGAGTGAAGAACTTAATACACCCCCCAATTTGCCGCTTGTATTGGAGGAGAGTTCAAGAACATGCGAGTAAAACTATAAAAATTGTGATAAACAAATTTTGGTAGTTTTGATTAACACACTTTTGCTGCGTTATAAAATAAATTAAACTAAGATTAAGAAATTTGTCATTATAAATTTGTTCTCAAAATGTGTGTTAAGTTCCTTTTTTTCTATTATAATCACTTCAGATGCATAGAGACGTTTGGAAAACAATAGAAATATTTTTCTTTAATTTTTAGGATCGATAAAGAAAAGTTCATTTAACTCAAATAAAACACTTGGTTTCATAACCTAATAATGTTATCTAAACAATATACAGTTACATTACAGTTTATCTACTGCCGTTAGATAAATTTATATTAATTTTACATGATAACAGCTGTAGTATTTTCTTATAGATTAGGAAGAGTATACACACCCACTTTTTGGTCGACCTCCAAAATTAAGTCAATCGGTTATGTTATATTTATACCCTACACCATCATAGGTGGTTAGGGTACTATACGTTTGTGCATAAGTTTGTTACGAGCAGAAAAATATTACAACCACCATCGTATACCGTTCGACTCAGAATCACTTTCTGAGTCGATTTAAAGATAAACCGACCGCGTGGCTGGCTATTCATGTAAGCCTGTCGAAGTTTCAAGGATATCTTGATAAAATTTAGTACGTGTCATTATATTGGCTCAAGGACAATGCCTATTGAAATTGGTGTTCCATTATTTTACCAAGCCGCAATACAATTATTCCCCCGGAATGGATTTTAAGGTCCTGAATATAGAGTGAAATCTGGCAAAACTATGGAATTCTTAAACTTTGTACCAAATTATGCGAGGATCGGTTCATTATTTCTCATAGGTCTCATACAATCAATTTCCAAATATCATTTTTATGGTATGGAGTAAATTAAACACAAAAATGCGGTCGGAGTTAAGGGACATTAAATAGAGTTGCCGGGCATCAAGATTGTTTAACCGGCAAATTTCGTTTTGCCAAAACAAATTTTAAGAGCGTTGCTGGCCCTAAGCAAATATTCTCGTTAGAAGTAATAAAAAATTGCTTTGTATGGGGACGTACCTCTCCCCCTGATCCTATAAGTCCTATATTTTTTTTCAGTGATGATGTTTCACAGAAGCATAATTGGTGCAAATTGTTGGAACCAAATTTGAGAGCTCTCGCTGTTGTGGTTCTTCTAATATTCGAAAATCAATATTTGCTTTGTAAAGAGGGAACCTCTTCCCTAGTCCTAACTTTTTCAATTGTTTTATCCAGTAAAACAGTTGAAAAAGTTGTTGGAACCAACTTTAAGAACTCTCGATGTTATAGTTGTTTTAGATATCCGATAACCGATATTTGATTTGTATGTTAGTTTTAGGTCCATCCATTGTGGAGTCTATTCGTAACATACATACATACATACATACATACATACATACATACATACATACAAACATACATACATACAATTCCTATTTTGTATATTCTGTCTCAATTCATAAATTATTTTTTGGTGAATTTTTAAAATATCACCTAAGGTGGCCAACTATTGAGGGTCAAAGACTGCGCCCCTTGCCTGATATCGGCCTTTACCCATACAAATCAACTCGAAAATACCTTAGTTCTAACCATTAGAAAATTCATTCGATTTGGTCATACTGTGTCTTACTATGAACCTAATTAATCCGCTGAAGCAAATATCTCGATATGTTTTTATTTTGTTCATTACTACATGATATATTGTATTATAACTTTAGTCGAATATTTCCATTACTTTCGAATTAATAGTATTTTTATATATTATATAATAACTTATTCTATGGTATATTTGTATATATTAATTTTTTCATGAGAACTATACCGCATGTTTACTCAGTGTCCAAATCAATCATATTTTATTGAATCTCTAGATATAAGAGGCAAGAAAGAGAGAGATAATTAACATAAGAAAATGTTTTTTACTCATTTATTGCAGTACTCACAAATACACATACATATATGTGTAGTTTTGTATATATTTATACAGTATCTGTTTTATAGGTAAAGAAAGTAATGCAAATTTTTGTATGGATATTTAAGAGATAAATGAATTCTAATAAGAGAGTTTTATTTATATAATTTTTTAACAATGTCCTCGCACATAACAAGGATGGTTATAATGTTGTTGATGTCTTAAAAAAACGTTTATTTTTATTTGCTTGCGTAGCGTAGTTCCAAAATGATATTTTTTTCGAATTTCTTTAATTTTTAAATTGTTGCAGATATCAAAATAATATTTCACAGGGTTATAGCTGTGAAGTTTTCGAGTTGATTGGATTAAGTACAGGTTCTAGAAAGATTATATTAGTCTGGATACATGGATATGGAACTTATCTATACAAACTGATATGACTGATGTCCTGGGAAAATGCGAACCTCACCTCATCTGTGGATTTTACTACTCATCGCCCATAAAAACCTGCTTACCAGCATGATGCGGTCAGGACATCATACGCAACCAACATATCAAGGACTCTTTTGAGGAACACAGTTGCTGCAGACATTGTCGATTTGGAATACATTTAACAAGAATGGGGGACCCAATTTTTGCAGCAGTTGTCAGAATGAGAAAAATAGATTTCTCACTGTAATGTCCTCCCTTCGGGGTCCATAAATGCTCAATTGGATTGTGGTCTGGAGACTGTGGTGGATGCGGTAGGTCATAAGCCGCTGACTTGGATTCGCTAGTTTCTTTTGTTTTGGGCTCATTATTGGTTTTACAGAGATTCAAGAAATTGTCACTTTAACCGATTAGGACCGACACATAATGATTTATTGTATGCAAAAAATATACTTTATTTCATGATTTCTGAAAATACAAAAAAAAAAATGAACGCTGGACTGAGGGCTTGTTGGAAACATACTCACGCACCGCAGTGTTTCATTTGAATAATCTGAATGATAGTGATAGTAGAGTTCCCGAAAACGAAATTAAATCAGGAAATATGAATGAGCAGCTGAAGAGCATGGAAACAAATGCGAAGGGGATAATTTAATTGAAATTTCAACAGAAAATCGAATTAAACATCAACAAATCATTTCTTGGTCAAGGAAGTAAGAATGTTGGGAATATTAGGGAACCACTTCACAAAATACAGAATATGGGTTTCCAACAAAGGGTCAACATTATAATAATGGCAATAATAGAGCTAATCTTTTATGAAGAACTAGTTAGACAAATAATCTTAACTAAGAGCTGGAATGTTCTAAAATTTGTTGACATTCATTTATTTAGATAAGAACAAACCAAAAAACGAATTAGGACGGGGCCATAATTGGACCCAGCTCCACGTAGAATATGTGCAGCTAATTTCATGAAAATCATAAATAATACCAGAATTGGTTCTAAAGCTGAAAAAATTCTTTAAAAAAATTGTTTCGTCACAATTATCTAATTTCATGAATATCAGTTCACATTATACTATACTTATAAACTTGGCTCCTCCAAGTATTTGCTTAATCTAAAAAAAAATGACGAACTTTTTGATAATCGATGAACGGTTTTCAGTCTTATGAAGGTACTTTTTGATTTTATCATATATTATGTATATATATATTTATGAATCCATTTATTCCAAATCAAATATATAAGATCTCTCCTTCTAGTTAAATTTCTAAGAATTTTATGGTCATCAGCAACAATCCAGCCGGCCTACTTTGAAGTGAAGCATATGGTAAAATCCCCGATAACGGTAAAGTTATACTGCCCCACTCGAAGTCAAGTAAACTAAGTACAGCCAAACCGCCTTTAATAAATAACGACGCAATTGGTGTTTATTCACCAAGAGTTGCTTTACGGTTGTTGGATTTTTATAATAATTAATGTGTTAATATGAAATTAAGTAAATGGATCCAAGTGGATGGGAGTCAACATGAGGCGATTTTATGTTATATAATTTCGACATATGGGACGAAATTCATTATAATATAGAATTTAGCGAATTGATATATAAGGTTTTTTAATACTTTATTAAAACAAGTAAGAGTGTAATGTCGGATAAGACCATCGACCCTTGTAGAATCTGATTTTGTGATATGCAGTTGTAAAAGTATACTTATTTATCTTCATACTCACATACATGTGCATTTGAGAGATTTAGGTAATTTTCAGAAATAAGCTACAGAAAATTGTGCACCGATTTTCGAAAATTTTGAAAAGTTGTTTTCTAATCGTAAAAATCTGAAATGTGCGAAATATTGTCGCAATACTAACATTTTTGGAACCTATAGCATATGAAGTGAATTCCTAAATTGGCTCTGTTAGGAGCTATTGTGGATATATTGTGGATGTAGATAATTGTGGACAGATCTTCTTAATATAAGACAGATATAAGACTTATTCGTGCCATATTTAAGTAAAATATTTGTGATTTCCTTTTCGGGAGGATTTTATTTGAGAGATTAAATATTGGGTCAAACATATCCAATTTCAATAGGCTTTGTCCTTATGCCAAAATAATAATATAAACAAATTTTATCACGTATTTTTATTTTGGCCCAAGGACGATGCTTTTTAAAATTGGTTATAATCGGTCAGTTATTTCATATAATTCCCAAACAAATGTACCCCCGGAATTGTGTTTTAGCCCATAAGATTCCATAATATAAAACGATTTGAACCAAATTTTGGAAAAAATGTGCCAAAAAATGCGAGAATCAGTTCATTATTCCTTATAGGACCCACACAACCAATCTTTCAAGTTCACTTTTAAACTCATAAGTCGCACGTATACGTTGGTATTATAAAAATATTTATTTAAATAAGAGATAAATACAAAACGCACACATTTCGCATAAGTTTTAGTATTATAATATATTGCATACATAAGCATAATAAGAGTCGTTCATTAATATTTCGTAGCAGACATTAACAATCAACAATATGGTTAGTTGGGCTTGACCGAATAAGGTCTTGAGTCTTTAAAATTGTTAACGTGTAGACTGGAATTAATATAATGTTTTGTGTAATCACATGCTTGCTGTGCCAAATTTTCTTCAAATTACATACAACTCGAACCCTGATTTAGTCAAACGTTTTACAACACTGTTCTTTTATAATTGTCTGCCTTTGTTGTTGTTATTTTACTAATCAGCTGTGTTTATTTATCGAACTATTATTTTTTTGAAACAAAACGTAAATTGTACATAATTTCTAAAAAAAAAAATAGAAATTACATCAACTAATTGCTAATAATTATGGGTAACTGGACTTTGGAAATATTCAAAATGGGCATGTACATGACATTTCCCGTAGCAATGTTTCACATTTTCAATCAGCCGGCCTACTTTGAAGAGTGGGTTACCAAAAAGAAACGTGAATTATATCCTCCGGAAAATTTGGGACATCGTGAGGCCATACAACAAGCTATACGAGATCATCGTGAAAAGCAAGATTTACAAATAATGAAAGCTCTCGAGGATATAGAGAAAAAACAAAAAGTGTAAAGAAAATTGTACAACAGATGGTTTCCGGCGTTACGGTGATCCTGTGGCCACGTTAAAGGAGAATACAGAGTACTGTAGTGTATTATGTAAGAATGTGTTTCATTTAATTTAATAACTTTATTATGGAAATAAATTGTTTTTTTAAGAAAATTAATAAATTAGAAATTGTGTGATAAACAATTTTGTTATTAATTTGGAAAACGTTATGAAATTTTATGATAGAGTTGCCATGTTTTTTATTGTTTAAAATGGACAAAGATTCATGTTGAATTTAAGATATTAAATCATATTATATATGCCATTTTGATTATTGTAAAATGCAAAGAAGGAATCTTTAACGTTCCCAACAAAGTATATACATTAATTTTAACATTATGTCAAAGTCTGAGACGATTTCGTCGTGTCTGCCTGTCTGTTGGAAACAATCTCACAGTCAAAGTTATTCGAATTCTATAAAATATTGTTTTGTTGGTTTAAGTAGTTTACTATTTACAACTAGCAAAATTGGTTCAAAGAAATAATAGACCAATATCTGAAACATCCTCTAAATTCTAACAAAAGAACTTTTTTCTTAATAACTTGTAGGTTATTATGAATAATGTCAGGCAAATGAATATAAAGGAATCATTTTTAAAATGTACGGAAATTAAAGTCAAGTTTTTTATATTCTGGCAGATTTTTTTTGGAAAGTTTAGAACACAAAAACAGTCAGAATTTCCAAAATAGTTCTTTGTATGGCAAGCAAAATGCAGTTGTGGAAAATAAACTAAGTAAAAATATGTAAATCATTTGTTACAACTGGTTTTATAAATATCGAAATTTACATCGGGAAATTTTAAGAAAAGCTGCTTTCATTCATTAGACTTCCACTTATTTTTGGCCTGACTTGACATTCTGTCGCTATGTTTAAGAAGCCTTTGAATATTCAAGAACAATAATGTGGTATTTGTACAAAGAGTGGCAAATTCTCAAAAAATGTTTCCAAAATTGTCGTAGATTTTGAAAGGAGATATATAAAGAACTATAACAGCGATAGTGCTCGAAGAACTGTTTTACTGGACAAAACGTAGGACGGATAGGACCAGAGGAGGGCAAATATGCTACTGTGAATCATTATCTCAAAAAAATATAGGGCTGATAGGATCAGGGGTTAATACCCCAAATAAAAAATAAATTTAAATTATTAATAATTTATTTAAATCGTACGATAATTCAACACTAATGTTACTTTAGGGCCAGCAACGCCCTAAATAATTGTTTTGGCCTTCTTGTCATTTATATATTTTAATTAATCTAAAATAATGTGTATCAACAAAAAATTTCCGTTACTAGAATATTTCTTATTAAAAATAGTTTTTCATCCAAGAACCCTTTTAAATATTTGTCAAAACTCTTGAAAACTTAAATATTTTAAACTTATTTTCTATTCTTAATTTTAAATTTTTAAAATAACTTAATACTTGAATAATATCGTCGAATGTCTGACGACGCTAAACTTTTGCCACAATATGTGGCGGGTTTATCGGCAGCTATGGGTTCTTTCGCTTTGGGAACTGTTATCGGTTGGACAGCTCCGGTTGAGCCCGACATCAAAGATGGCACTCTTGGTTTTGATGTTTCGAATGCTGAATATGGTTGGATTGGTTCATTGATGGCTTTGGGTGCTGCTTGTGTTTGTATACCTATCGGTTATGTAATTAACGTTATTGGCAGGAAATGGACCATGTTAATTTTAGTACCACCTTTTGTACTTGGTTGGGTTTTGATATTAATGGCTTCGAATATTATAATGTTGTATGTGGCACGTTTTTTATTGGGTATGTGTGGTGGAGCATTTTGTATTATAGCTCCCATTTATACTACAGAAATTGCTCAAACCAAAATTCGAGGTATATTGGGTTGTTTCTTCCAAATGCTTATTACCAGTGGAATATTATATGTATATGTGGTAGGAGCGTTGGCAAGCGTTTTTGTCTCCTCAATACTTTGTGCAATTGTACCAGTTTTAATGGCTTTATTGTTTCTTATACTTCCCGAATCGCCTGCATTTTTTGTGCTTAAAGGGAAAATGGAAAAAGCTCAAAAATCCTTACAATGGTTAAGAGGCAAGAATTATGATATATCAGGAGAAATGGCAGATTTTGTTGCAAATGATAAATATGCTAAAGAGTCTCAAGTTTCGGTTGCCAAATCCCTGACTAAAAAGTCAACACTGAAGGCGTTTCTCATATCGATCTCCTTAATGTTGTTTCAACAGTTAAGTGGCATAAATGCCATTGTTATGTACTCTACAGGAATATTTAAAGATGCTGAAACTGGTATAACTGATACCACATGCACCATTTTAGTGGGTACAATGATGGTAGTAGCTACCTTTGTTTCCTTGTTTTTTATCGATCGTGCTGGTCGCCGTCCCTTGTTAATGTTATCTGCTGGCTTTATGAGTATTTGTACATTTGGAGTGGGTTTTTATTTTTTCAAAAAAGATTCTGATGAAGATTTTGCCAAGTCAATAGCTTGGTTGCCGGTTTTATGTTGTTGTCTCTATGTCATTATGTTTTCTTGTGGTTTCGGTGCAATTCCATGGCTTTTAATGGCAGAACTTTTCTCCGAAGAAATTAAAGGAATAGCTGGATCCATAGCTGGGACAACAAATTGGCTAGCTGCCTTTATGGTAACAAACACGTATCCCTTCGTAAGCGAAGCCATTGGAGTTGGTATAACATTTTGGATATTTTCGGGTTTAACAATTTTAGCCGTTTTCTTCGTACTCTTTGTGGTGCCCGAAACAAAAGGAAAAACATTTTTGGAAATTCAAAATATTTTGGAAGGTGGTGCTGCCTGATTAAAAATGTAATCTGCATAACAAAATTTATTTTGTAATTAAATTTAATATTTATGTCTTTAACCAACAAAATTTTCCAATAAATATTTTTATTTTGCAAATAAAATCTTTGATCATTTGCAATTTTTGTATTGAAAACCTAAAATTGGCTCTATTTCCTTAAATAACCCTCTAATCAAGAAGATAAAGAAAATCTGTGATCATTTACATTTCAAAGTTTATTTGAATAACATTTCAATGTCAATATAATTTGTCATTTAATCTTTAATTTACACCACTTATAAATTACGTTTTAATAAGTTGTTTCCTTGAACCTCCTCTGGCAAAGAATCAACTAATTTTTTGAATTCATTCAGTTCACAACAGAATGTATAACCTTTGGTTACATCTGGGAAGTTAGCATGTAATATACCAGATTCTTCACAAACATTTGTACAGATTTCTTCAGCAGCACCGTCCTCAATATAAGGATTATTGACGGTAACAAAAACTATAGCCGAATCACTTGGTTTATGCATTAAAATCTTGGAGCTTCTATTTTTTTAGTTTTATCTAAATAGATTTTTACTAAATCACCATTTTTCTTGGGTAATTCCAAAATACCCATATAACTGTTATACGAATCAATATCTTCTTTAAAAGAGGCTGCAACAGCACGACCCAATTCCTCAACTCTTAACCAATTGCCAGCATTGATAACTTGAAATTCTGGAGCGACATTAGCAAAATAGAAAGTTGCTAATTGTTCATAACCGAAAATGAAATCAGCATCAGGAGCTAAATGACCACGAGCCAAGAAATTATTATTGGTATCGACATAAGTTTGATCAGCACCGAAATATTGTTCAAAACGTGCAACTTGACTTTTCTTTTTATAGAATCCATCTGTTTTGGTGGTACCGAAACTCATACCATCGGCAGTAAATTTACGACGTTTACCTTCTGGAATTGCATCTGTAAGAGAACGAGAAGTTATTAAATTCTTTTTTCCTTAACTTATTGAAATACTTACAATTTATAGCGGCACCATTCAATTTGTGATGTGTATAGAAGGTATTTTCGGTGGTGTTGCTGTAACATATTTCAAAAACGGGACCGTAAAATTTATTTTTAATAATAAAACCAGTTTCATAAATATAACCATTTCCATTCGAACACTCTTCATTAGTTATTTTTAATGAAGAACTGGGTATGGAGTCACAAACCAATTCATTGAGTGCTTGAACATTATTATTAGAATCGACAAAGTTACCCTTGGAACATTTCAATTCTAGAGTATTGTGTTTAGAGTTCTCGAAAACATTTTTCTTGCCAGTACAAACCAATAGTAAACGGGTACCTTCCTTTAAGTTGGTTACTTCAAAATGTGGGTTTAAAAAGTTCATAGTCGTTGCCAGAAGTTGAAGTCAAGATAACAGGAGCAAATCCTTTTACATCGCTGGGCAATTTAATGGAACAGCTTTTTTGAGTTTTAGCCGCTATAAAAAAGATTTACATTTTATTTTAAAGATTTGATTATAAAAAATTTGATCCCACCCAAAGCTGTATAACAGCAGGCGAAAAGAATTAAGAATTTAAACATTTTCAACCGGAAATAAGAACGATATTAAATGTTATACAAAGTATTCAGAACTTTAAACTGTATTAATAGCAAAAATTTTGTTAATAGTTTAAATAGAATTGTAAACATTATAATTCTTTCCATATTTATCTATTTATATAAGAGTAAATATATATATTTAAATAAATTTATAGTAAAATAATAGAAATTGAGGAAGTTTAAATTTAGTATTTTGTTTGATATTAAATAATCGTGGTAAACTGATGTTATTTATAGATACTCCTCTATAGGCAAAGGTAAAAATTTGGTTATCCAAATCTATAATTTTTGATCAGGTGTTTGCTTACATATAGAATTAGAGCGATCGTACTTTCTTTCTTGGAATAATAATTATGCGAAGTGAAGAGTTTCCTAGTCATTTAACTAAATTTTCTATACATATTTTATGACTAATATTTTAAATATATATTTTAAAGAAGTGAAATTATAAAATTCATTATTATGTTTTCTCAGATACTATAATTTTTGGAAAATTTGTATCAGAGGAAAGCCAATGCTGTTTTCCTTAATTCCATATAAATATAGAGTCAGTTTTGCTATTGTTTTTCTGGAAACTGAATGCGCTCGATTTTCCTGCAGCTGCTGAAAAATTCCTTGTTTTAGGACAAGCTTTTCTAAATCTCAATATCTTAGTTAAATCCTTAAAAGGCATTTTTCTTAATATGTACGTTAAGTTATTAGTATTAAGTTGGGTAATCCCCCTTTCGACAATTTTGTCCCTTACTTTCCGAAGCATACTTTTATGGTTTTCTTTTGTTTTTATTTCATGTTTTCGCACTTGACGGTCCAAGTGCTCCCAAAGGTACTGTATTGGGTTCAAGTCGAGTGATTGGGGAGGTGTTTTTAATTGGATTGGATCATTATTTTGATGCCAATTCTTCACAATAAACGCCGTATGTTTTGGATCATTACCTTGTTGGAAGATATATGATCTTTCGAGACCCATTTTTAGCACTATCTTCCAAATAATCTTTTAAAATATCAAAATATTTGTGCCGGTCCATTATTCCATCGATAAACACCAAATTTCCTAATCCATATGCAGACATGTATCCCTCACCGTGTTTTACGGTACCAGACATGTTTTTTGGATTCAATTCTGTATTTGGTTTTCTACAAACTTTTTTACGCCCATCTAAACCATGGAGTATTCCAATAGCTATCCCTACAGTCGTTATACCCCTTGGAAAATTTTATTCGTTTTTGATGAAGTTTTATTAACATACGGTTTATTTTTCGAATACTTCGATCGTGATAACTTGCATTATGTAGCACCCGACGACTGGTTTGAAGACTACATATCTTTCAGACAATTTTGTTCGAGCATTTAATTTGAGATCATTTAGAGCGACCCATTCCAGGCTTATTTTTAGTATGACCTTGAGTTTTTTACCTCTCAATGAGTTTTTGTATCGTCGCAGGACTTTTCTTTACAATTTCTGCAATTCCCCGAACAGTTTTACTTTCTTTAAAGTATTTTGCAATTAAATCTTTTAACTTTTTTTAAAAGCTCTTTACCATGTGGCGCCATTGTGTAGAATTTTCAATAATTTTTGTTAAGAAAAATGTTTTTCTGTTTTTTAACTGTATTACAACTTTTAAATGTTTAAACAGTTACAGCAAACTGCTTTATAATTAAAGAAAATCCGTTATTTTCTTATTCCTACATAAAAACTAACTTATAAACAATCAACAGGGTGCATAAGATAAATGAAATTAAATAGAATATACAAATTATTGTAATAAATTGTTTGATGCGAATCGTGTATACTTATTTTCATGTGATCGGTACAAAATTTCAGAAAACTTTATGTAGCCATTTAGATTCCCACAAATATACCCGTTTTATAGATTCTATATATAAATTAACCACTATTTCTAGGAAGGTATTGTTAGAATTTTTAACCAAATTTTCCTAGAAATATGGGTAATTTTGTATCGAACCCATAAAAGGCGTATATTTGTGGGAATCTATTCACTTTAACATCAATTATTAAAAAAAATTGGTCTAATTCAAGAAAATTTTCTAGAGAAATATAAATTGAATGGAAATTGTATTTTAGTTTGTAGACACTTTTACAGTCAGAAACCGCACTTTTTTAAATTTTGAATATTGTTCAATTTTGGACTAAGTTTAAATATTGAACTTGATCTGTTTTCCCTTGATAAATAATTTAGTTATTAAAATAAATGAAAAAAAAATCATTATAATCGCTCCTTTATTTCATTTTTATTTATTATATTTATATATTTATTTTACAAATATCCTTACATAATATGATTTTAAACTTTTAAATATTTAGTTTTTTATGAATAGACTCGGGTGAAGGGTATATAAAATTCTAATTTCTTTTAATGTTTAATTGTTTCAATTAAATTTTTTGATAAATTGTATCAAATACAATAGATTTTATTTGCAGAGACGTTTCTTACAAAATGTGCATTAAGTCTGAATAAAACAAAGAAATAAAAATATCAATATTTATATTAAAAAATACAATTTAATTAAAGTGAGTTTAGTATAATAGTTCTGGACACAAGTCAGACATTATTAATTAGAATTGATAATAATATAATTATATTTACGTACATATCTATCAATATCTGCTTAAATAAAGAAGTGAAAGGCGTGACGTGAAAGACCACATTTACACGTGGAACTTGATATACTCGTAAAATTATAGACTGTCAATATTTACATATCCGGTCAAATGTTTATTTAAATTCCTTTAATAAGTTATACAATAAGTTTTGGAAATTTATTGAGTACAAGGAAATTAGATCTCAAAGGGGCTTCAAAATGTTGAAATATATGTTTTATGTTTATAACTTAGGAACTAGTGGTTTGATTTATTTCACAAATTCAGTTCATTAACCGCTATGATATTTGAAATCCAACCGCAATTAAATATAAAACAGTGAAAAATATTTTAACAACCGAAATAAATGTTGATAAACCTTCAGTAGTTGCTTATGTCCTTCCTTCATAACCCAATTTTCTCGGATTTCTGGAAAACATTTCATATCTGCAGTTGGCAAATCTAAAATTTGTTTTATTCCAACAAAAATGAATGTAGCACAAATTATAACACAAATTGCTGGAAGATGCTATTCTCACTTTTAAAAATAAAGATTTCAGCTAATGCTGCGGTACATGTTTCAAAGAAGTCTAAATCATGGTTTAATGAACACTGCACTTGTGGGTATATATGTCACGTAAAGTTTATTCAAAAAATGTCCTAAACGAAACAATGACTTTAATAGAGCTGAGCCTAAAAGTAATGAAAATTTGGGAGGACACAATAAGTGGAATCAATGTCAGGCTGTATTTTTGAGGTAATCCAAAACACATTATCTGTTTTCTATTAAAATTGTAAGTCTGCAAATTCTGAAATTATCATAGATACCAAAAATGTGTGGTAAAAGTAATAACCTTGGCTGAAAATCCATACTAGACTGGGATTCCTCTAGTAAAATTAAAATATTTTCCAAACATTTCTATGACAAATGACATTGTTATGATACTAACGTTACTGTGAAATTCAAGCGTTTGAAAAGAATTCTTTTCTGGGGTGTTATATCCGAGCTAGAAGAAATAATGGGCCGACTCTCATCGATTTTAGATTACATGTATCTTAATTTCACCAGTTGTTATTACAACACAAACATATGTATAATAAATTTCACAACAAGAGTGATATTTGGAAGAAGGCTTGTATGGGACCTATGCGAAATAATGAACCGACCCTCTCATAATTTGGCACATCGACTTAGAATACTATAGGAGTTATTTTTGTTGAATTCCGTTGAAATTTCTCCTTAAACTCCCATTTTGGGAAGATGGGAGGTACATGAAATATTTTAATAGCCTTCGTCCTTGAGATAAAATATAATATGTACCAAATTTTATCAAGATATCTCAAAAGTTGCGACCTGTAGGCTGTATGTTACAAACATCTGCACCAACGCAAAATAAATGTATGGTGTAGGGTATAAAATGGCTAACATAGCATTTAAGTATAAGAACAAGTAAAAATGTTAAGTCAGTCAAGCCCGACATCGGACATAGTTTAATTGACTCAGAAAGTGGTTCCCCAATGGCATCCGTATTTAGTTCAAATGTATTCCTTTTAAGATTTCTTTATAAAACAATGAAGAAAATAATAAAGCACAAAACAAAAAAATGGCTTTGAAAGTGAAAAAATATTGCCACCATTTTATAAAAAAATCCCAAAAATATATATATCTTTTTAAAGTTCCAACTTCAGATTAATGTATAATTCTAATGGATGAATATATATTAATTGCATCAGCAGTTTTTAGAAGGAATTTGACACATATTTTTTTTTCAAAATTTTACACCCACAGGTATTTTGCTACTTAAAAAAGGCTAAAATGGATCAAAAATTTATACCGTCATGTAAGCAAATTTTAATAGACCTTTACAAGGACTATCTATCTGAATTAAAAACAAATGCATGTAGGAGTTTGTATTTTTCCAAATCAACCCAAAAATACCTCAGCTCTGATTATCTGAAATTTCATTAAGATATCTCAAATGGTTCAAAAGATACAGAATTATTTCCAAAAAATCTGCTGACCTTGTCTGGTGATGGATATAAAAACATATGTTTTGATATGGAAATTAGTACTTCTTTGGGAGTTATTTAATGTTATGGATCGAGCGTTTTAAAATTCAGCATATAGATTAGTACCACGATTTTTTGTAGTTTTACGAGATACGAGTGTTAGTTGATATCATTAATTTCAATAGGCTTTGTCTTTGGACCAAGTTCGAGAATCTAAAAAGAGAAAACATTTCACTCTAACAGATTTATTAAACAATCCTGTTATGAACGTCTATGTACCAGAAAATCGATATTAAAAGAATGATCAAATAAAGAAGGTTTACAATCACTTGTCTGATAATTATAGTCAAATGCCATTATTCTTTAATAAGCATCCAATCTTATCACTTTAAATTTTTAATATGGAAGTTCCTTCATAGCCCTTTTGCCACTGTGGCGGTGGAGTCTTTATAAATTAAAACATTTTGATATTTAAAATAATATTAAATTATATATTTTGTGTATTTTAAACTTTATCTGAAACAACATTTCAAGGTCAACAAAATTTTTTCTTTTAATATTTTAATTTTCACGTTTTAATAAGTTGTTTCCTTGAACCTCCTCTGGCAAAGAATCAACTAATTTTTTGAATTCATTCAATTCACAACAGAATGTATAACCTTTGGTTACATCTGGGAAGTTAGCATGCAATATACCCGATTCTTCACAAACATTTGTACAGATTTCTTCAGCAGCACCATCCTCAATATAAGGATTATTGACGGTAACAAAAACTATAGCCGAATCACTTGGTTTATGCATTAAAATCTTGTAGTAATATTTTGGAGCTTCGATTTTTTTAGTTTTATCTAAATAGATTTTAACTAAATCACCATTCTTCTTGGGTAATTCCAAAATACCCATATAACTGTTATACGAATCAATATCTTCTTTAAAAGAGGCTGCAACAGCACGACCCAATTCCTCAACTCTTAACCAATTGCCAGCATTGATAACTTGAAATTCTGGAGCAACATTAGCAAAATAGAAAGTTGCTAATTGTTCATAACCGAAAATGAAATCAGCATCAGGAGCTAAATGGCCACGGGCCAAGAAATTATTACTGGTATCGACATAAGTTTGATCAGCACCGAAATATTGTTCAAAACGTGCAACTTGACTTTTCTTTTTATAGAATCCATCTGTTTTGGTGGTACCGAAACTCATACCATCGGCAGTAAATTTACGACGTTTACCTTCTGGAATTGCATCTGTAAGAGAACGAGAAGTTATTAAATTCTTTTTTCCTTAACTTATTGAAATACTTACAATTTATAGCGGCACCATTCAATTTGTGATGGGTGTAGAAGGTATTTTCGGTGGTGTTGCTGTAACATATTTCAAAAACGGGACCGTAAAATTTATTTTTAATAATAAAACCAGTTTCATAAATATAACCATTTCCATTCGAACACTCTTCATTAGTTATTTTTAATGAAGAACTGGGTATGGAGTCACAAACCAATTCATTGAGTGCTTGAACATTATTATTAGAATCGACAAAGTTACCCTTGGAACATTTCAATTCTAGAGTATTGTGTTTAGAGTTCTCGAAAACATTCTTCTTGCCAGTACAAACCAATAGTAAACGGGTACCTTCCTTTAAATTGGTTACTTCACCAGTGGGTTTAAAAAGTTCATAGTCGTTGCCAGAAGTTGAAGTCAAGATAACAGGAGCAAATCCTTTTATATCGTTGGGCAATTTAATGGAACAGCTTTTTTGAGTTTTAGCCGCTATAAAAAAGATTAACATTTTATTTTTAAAGATTTGATTATAAGAAATTTGAACCCACCCAAAGCTGTATAACAGCAGGCGAAAAGAATTAAGAATTTGAACATTTTCAAACGGAAACAAGAACGATATTAAATGTTATACAAAGTTTTCAGAACTTTAAACTGTATTTATAGTAAAATTTCTGTTTTAGGTTCAAACAGAATTGTAAACATTATAAATTTTCCATATTTATCTGTTTTTATTTAATTAAATATGTAAATAAATTTATAGTAAAATAGAAGAAATGGAGGAAGTTTATATTTTTTAATATTTTTTTAATCGTGACAAAATGAAGTTATTATAGTAATTAATTAACAGCGTTATGGTGTACTATGTGAAGGATTACACATATATTTTTTTAATATTTAATATAAAAAAACAATACTTCATATTTGTTTTTTAAAAAAAAGTAATTATAAAAATTATTGTTAAATACTAGATTTTAGTAGGTTATTTTAAGTAAGGTTAGGTTGAATAGAGAAGTCAAATCCCATTAGAATATCTCATGTCCAATCTGGAAAATCATTTAATACCATATTATTAAGGACATTACATAAAATCTACGTACTTCCTCAAAACCTTTCAGATGATTTCCCTTACTTGGGTTATGTCTGTTAAATTGTCATCAATAAAATTCTGGAAAATCAGTAGTTACACATTTCAAAAAGAACTGAAAATAAACCAAGTTTTGGACGTTTTAACTATTAGAGAAATGATCCATTTAAAATTGCTCCAAAGATTGATGTTTAGAGGATGGATACCATATACCGTACGCTGAACTATAGGCAAAGCACAGCACGCAAGAAACCCTGCTTTTACGAAAGAAATAGAACGAATTGATTTGGAAAACATGTTTTTGGGGTGCGGTGATTTTTTTCAGACTTATCAAAATATTATAATTATAGCTCGGAAATGAATGAAGCGTTTAAATTAAAGAGCACCCGCACAACAGTAAAATATGGTAGTATAATGGTATGTGGATATAGGTCGGCACATGCTGAGGGCAATTTGTATCTTATTTAGGATACAATAAGCAAAACGGTTTAATATTAAGTATTCTTGAGAGCCTACCAAAGTGCCGAAAAATTAAGAATTCTAAATGACTTTTACTTCCAACAGTATTTCCTAAAGATACTGCCACTGATGTGAAGATGCTTAATACTTCTCCATAAAATTCCGGTAAGAATCCTGATGGGAATTTGTGGGATCAAACGATTGCGTAGCGATTAAATTTTAATGAGAGTTAGATGAGTATATGGGAGCCAATATCACCAAAAAAATACAAAAATTTATGTAACAGATATTTTACCAAATTGGAAGATTTTCGCCGAAATTCTTGTTCTTGAATATAGAATAATTAACCGCCCTGAACCTGTCCTGTGAAACTGTAAAAATATTCCTTCAAGAAAGTGATTGACACTAAATCTTTTAACTCCCACTGTAATAGTTGTAGAGCAAATCAAAAATAATTATTTGCTTTGTTTAAGGCTTATCTCTGTCCGGGATCTTATCCGTCCAACATTTTGTCCAGTAAAACTTTTTCTTGGGAAAGTAATTGATATGAAATCTTAATACTCTCACTTCAAGAGTACTTTCAATATTCAATAATTAATATTTGCTTTGTATGGAGTCTATCATTCCCCTATATTCTATCCGTACTACATTTTTTCCAGCACAACGTTGAGAAAGTAATTGGGATCAAATTTTATACCTCTGACTGTATGATTAGTTATAGTTATAGACTGTATGATTAGTTATATATATATTTAATAATTGGTCAAATTGAGATAAATCAATGTGCAAAATTTTATGAGGGTCGATTCATGTTTGCTTGCAGCTTCCATATAACTCTCCCAGAAAAATAATTTAAAAACGCATAAATTTAACATAAATCTTAATGTCACAATAATGTACTGCACACATAAGAATAAATCAGAAAATCAATTGTGGTGTAATGAATTATATAGTCGGGCTTGACCGACTATACATTCTTCCTTGTTTTACTTTATGTAACTGGTGTCTGGTGTCTAGAGTCTTTTAAATCTAATAAAATTATATGTTCCTGGGATAAAATTAAAACAAAAATCGTGTCCTGAAAAATGATCACCTATGTACATACATATAAATGAATCTGTGTTTGTTTGTTTACTACTTATAGACAGAATGATTCCAATATGACCGAAAGTAATAAAGGCTACAAAAAATTCAGATAGAACCAGGGGGAGGGTTAGCAGAAAAGTGAAAGAAAAAGGAGAAGCGACCATATATATTTATCGATTTCCAAATTTTGTCACTTTCCTATGTAACGGTAACGGACAGGAAATCTGGAAAAATTCCCGTTGCATAGAAATTTAATATATAATTATCTTGCAACAAATGATCAAACATTAAGTTTTTCTAGTGTTAAAGATCAGTTGGAATTTCTTTAGCATTAAATGTTCGGAAATTTATTTATTTATTTATTTTAAATGTTTTATTTCATTTTTAATATAAATTGTATCAAACACAATATAAATTTTATTTGTAGAGACAAAAAAAGGCAAAGAAATTAAAATATAAATATTTACACTGAAAAATAAAATTTATTTAACGTGAGTTTAACAAAATAGATTTGAACACAAGTCAGACATCATCAGTTATATAGGCGACATCTGACCCGATTACAACAGCTTTTATTTCAATTAAATACAGAACATTACCTTGACATCATGGATGTCAGACTTTGGAGTAAATGCAGCCCATTGGCTGTCTCATATGTAACACTTTTTGAGTTAGGGAGTTGTAGAAATATTTGCAATTATAATTATCGTTAACAATACATTGCAAAAGTTACTTTATTTTCTGAACATATAAATATTGTTTTTTACGGATTTCTTATCATAATTCCCCCTTTTTAAACTTTTAAATTTGATCCTCACTTGTCTATTGTATCAAAATCATAAGACTTTCTGAAGTGGATACTTCTTAGCCGTACAATCGGTAGCATTAAGTAGCTGTTTTCTTCAAATGAACAGAGAAAAATCAATGTAAAATCAATTAAAATGGAAATAATTTAACATTTTTTCATATATGATTCTGCTACAAAGATAAAAATGAACAGTTTGTTCACAGTTAATACAGGTTCTTGAGAATATTTTTGAAATTTTATTACTTAAAAATTATTTTAAAAAATTATTCATGTATAATTTATATATTAATATCGAAAGATTCTAATATGTACAATATTATTTCACCATAAATGTAAAAGCGTTTTATTTAAACTAAATGAAATATTCAATATAAAATCAACTATGTTCAACGTTGATTTTGCATCATGTTTTTTCTGTGTGTTGACTTCCCCCAATAAACCTATTTTAGGTACAAATTTCGATGTTATCGTAAGTGTTAAAAATGAGTGTCCAAATTGACATTACTATTTTGTATACCCAATATTGAAGTATTTCTATACTTTCATTATGTTCTAAAATTAATTCAGAATCACTTTCTTTGTCGTTTTAACGATATCAATCTGGTTAACAATTCATATAAACGTTGTAAACACTCTACAAATTGTGAATAAAGATGACCATAGCTCCTATTAAGATACCCTATCGAAAAACTCATTGATATTTCATACAATCACAATAATCATCATAATACAATCAATATAATATTTAACTTCCGACATTCCAAATTATAATTTAAATAAAAAAACATTTGAAATATTGCATAATAAACTTTATTTCAGACACATATCCACGGACTGTGTAATTTTCATTACCGTTTTTAAAATTTTTACTGAGAAAAAAATCATTTAAAATTACGTTTTAACAAATTGTTTCCTTTAACCTCCTCCGGCAAAGAAGGAACTAATTTTTTGAATTCATTCAATTCACAACAGAATGTATAACCTTTGGTTACATCTGGGAAATTAGCATGCAATATACCCGATTCTTTACAAACATTTGTACAGATTTCTTCCTTAGCACCGTCAATATAAGGATTATTGACGGTAACAAAAACTATAGCCGAATCACTTGGTTTATGCATTAAAATCTTATAGAAATATTTGGGAGCTTCGATTTTTTCGGTTTTATCTAAATAGATTTTTACTAAGTCACCATTTTCCTTGCGTAATTCCAAAGTTTTCATAAAACTGTTATACGAATCAATATCTTCTTTGAAAGCGGCTGCAACAGCACGACCCAACTCCTCAACTCTTAACCAATTGCCACCATTGATAACTTGGAATTCTGGAGCAACATTAGCAAAATAGAAAGTTGCTAATTGTTCATAACCGAAAATGAAATCAGCATCAGGAGCTAAATGACCACGAGCAAGAAATTTATTTTTGGTATTGACATAAGTTTGATCAGTACCAAAATATTTTTCGAAAAGTGCAACTTGACTTTCCTTTTTATAGAATCCATCCGTTTTTGTGGTACCGTAAGTCGTACCTTTGGCAGTAAACTTACGACGTTTACTTTCTGGAATTGCATCTGTAAGAGAGAGAGAGAGAGAGAGAGCAGTTATTAAAGCTTTTTTCTTAAATCTATAGAAATACTTACATTTTATAGCGGCACCATTCAATTTGTGATGGGTGTAGAAGGTATTTTCGGTGGTGTTGCTGTAACATATTTCAAAAACGGGACCATAAAATTTATCATTAATAATAAAACCAGTTTCATAAATATAACCATGTCCATTTGAACACTGTACATCAGTTTTTTGTAATGAAGATTTGGGTATGGATTTACAAATCAATTTACTGAGTTTATGAACTTTTTTCTTGGAATCAACAAATTTACCCTTGGAACATTTCAGTTCTAGAGTAACTTGTTTAGGTTTTTTTAACACATTTCTCTGGCCAGTACAAGCCAACAGTAAACTGGTACCTTCATTTAATTTGGTTACTTGACCAGTGGGTTTAAAAAGTTTATAGTCATTACCAGAAGTTGAAGTTAAGATAACAGGACCAAATCCATTTACATCTCCGGGCAATTTAATGGAACAGCTTTGTTGAGCTTTAGCCGCTATAAAAAAGAGATTAAAATTTCAGTTTAATAGATTTGATTATTAGGAATTTAAACCCACCCCAAACTGAATAGCAGCAGGCGAAAAGGATTAAAAATTTAAACATTTTCAATCGGAAGTAAGAACGATATTTAATGTTATACAAAGTTATCAGAACTCTATAATAATTTCTAATTTCTTAAACTGTATTTATAGCAAAATTAATGTTTAAGATTTAAACAGAATTGCAAACATTATTTGTTTATATTTAAACAAATATGTAAATATATTTTTAATAAAAGAAAAGAATTGGAGGAAGTTTAATTTTGTAGCAAAATGATATCATTCATCGAAACTCAACAAATGAGTTAAAATGTACAATGGGACAGAGTTGAAAATTTCACTTTCACTTTCACTTTATCTGCTGTTATTGATCAGCTGATTGTTAAAATTATAAATATTGTGCAACCTTTCTAGGAAATTGGCTAGAGGCATCCTCAATTAAGTTTAACTGTTGGTATCTAGGAAAACCTTGAAAGATGGATATTAAAAATTTGAAAAGAAGAAGTTAAAGGAATAATTTTTATTGGAAATTTTATTGTAACGTGTATAAGCTTTCCCGAACACGAAAATTTAAAATATTCTTACTTTTCAGTATGAATCTTGCTAAAACCCCAATTTTAATATGAAGGCCAGCCAACTCATCCACATCCAATCGAAAATATTTCTCCTGTGAATATCTCCAAATGTTCAAAAATTACATAATTAGTGTCTCATATATGTAACTTGATTTTTCTTTTTATAGAATCAATCCGTTTTGGAATTACCGAATGTTATACCATCAGCGATAAATTTAGGACCAAAACGCTTAGGATTCCACTTCTTATAAATTTTTTGTATATAGCGTCGCCATCTTAAGTTCAATCGAAACTAACTATATATTGTTATTTATGGTTTCATGCCAGATTTATTGTGTTTTTTGTTGATAATTTTTGATATCGACATTAATTATTAGTGTTCACTGATACAAACGGATACCGATCCACCCTAGTGATCATGAAACTTGTTTATGTATACCGTATCGGAATATTTGTTAAACAACTCTTTTTAATCTAGAACTGTATAGACATAAAGATATCCATGTACCAATTATATAAAACTCTTTTTGTCTCAGACTTTAGTCTACCACTGTATTAAGTACCGTATAGGGTTGGGGTATCATTTATTTTTTCCGCGTGCTTAGAGACGTATAACAAAAGAAACCAGTTACAAATTAATATCTTTGAAAATTAATCCGTAAATTATTTTAAGCTGGTTGAATTTATTTCAAATATTACAAGTAGAAAGCAAAGAGGTTCCGGTATCAATCATAATGTTAGGTATCTCTGAGTGAAATTTGGACTTTGTCATTCTATTTGAAATTGTTCAAATGTATTCTCAAATATGTGAAGAAAAAATTAATTGGAAACTTTTTAGAAATACGTAAATTTGATATTTTAAATAATCTTGTTTTGTATCAAGAAAATCCGATCAGAATTGATTGAATACATTAGGATATACACATATATACATATAGTTAAAAACTTAAAAAGTTCTATGTTGGAATTATGAGGCTGCCTCAGACTTTGGTCTATAACTATATTTTGGTTTTAACAATAATAAACAATTATGTCAAATTTCGTTGAGGTAGTCTCATTAAAAGAGATGTGAGTGTGCCATCAACAGACAGATAGACAGACAGACATACATACATAAACGAATGAAATGACAAAGTTAATATTAGCAAATTTTTCCACAACGATCAAATTTGAAATTTTTGTATTAATCTATGAAAAATTGTATGATGTTAGCACTTTTCCCGGATCCAAAAATAGTTATCTTTGCCATAAATTTCATTAAATATCCTGTATCAGTTTCAGAGATATGTGATTTTAATAATTTCTATCTAAATATGCGAAATTGCCTTAAAAAAGAATTGTTTGTTAGAGTTATGCGACCCGACTGTGCCCTAACCGAAAATTTGATAATCTTTAATAATGTGTTGTCAAATCACCATTCAGGTGCCAAATTTCATGAAATTTCCTGTATTAATTATAAAGATATGCGACATTAAATGTTTCGTTGGTAAAATGGATATCCCTCCCCGATGCTCTATCCAAAAATTTGTTTATTGCTTACCGTTTTCAACAAAAGGCCGAATTTCATGAAAATGAATAAGTCGTTCAGTTATAATTGATGGTAAAGTTGTTCAGTTTTAGGAGGACAAGGATATTCAGCTGTGGCAAAAGAATCCAATCATTTGTTACAACGGGTTCTATAATTATCGAAATTTACATCAAGGAATGTTAAAAATGGCTGTTTCCATTAATTAGATTTTATCTTCTTTTTGTCTTCTTAATTTTGTGTCAAATTCCCGAGAGGACATTTGTATGGGACTTATATATAAATATGAGCCGATCATTACCAATTTCAATAGGCATCGTCCTTGGGCCAAAACAAAATATTTATTTGGAGAAATATATTGTCAGTGGCATAGTCAATGAACCTCCAAAGTTGACCATCTCAGATATAATGAATTTTTTTAAAAATTCGCCAAAATCCATTTAAGAATTGGTGGGAAAGAAATTTTGTATATTAAAATTATGCTTACGATGTCCGTTCATACGTCCGTATGTCTGTCCGGCTGGCTGTCCATGTAAACGTTGTGAACAGTCTACAGGTTGCAATTTTTGAAAGAGATCGATAAAATTTGGTACATATTATAACATTGACCTTAAAACGAAGCCTATTGAAATTGTACCCCTAATACAAATGCTTTTCCCGGGATGAGGTTTTAGGGCCAGGAAAGTCCTAAATATAAAGCGATTTAAACGAAACACACAATTTGTAAGTCTTATAATACTATAAATAAAACTAATGCGAAGATCGATCCATTATATTTCAAAGGTCCCATACAAATAAAAATCTGACAAGTACATTGGAATAATAATAATAATTGATCAAATTGAGATCAATATAAGCAAAAATCGATTTGCAAAATTTTAAGATTAATTTGTCTGCGAGAACTCTCCCAGAAAAATTTAAGAATGAATCAGAAAATCAAATTATAAGAGGGTCGTTCATTAATTTTTCGTAACCATCATTTTTAATCGACGATGTAGGGTATAAAATAGCCGGGCTAGACCGAGTGTACATTCTTCCTTGTTTTACTTTATGTAACTGGTGTCTGGTGTCTAGAGTCTTTTAAATTTAATAAAATTATATGTTCCTGGGATAAAATTAAAACAAAAATCGTGTCCTGAAAAATGATCATCTATGTACATACATATAAATGAATCTGTGTTTGTTTGTTTACTACTTATAGACAGTTAATTACTGGAGCGATTTTGCTAAAATTTGTACAGAATGATTCCAATATGACCGAAAGTAATAAGGCTACAAAAAATTCAGATAGAACCAAATGTTGTCACTTTCCTATGTAACGGTAACGGACGGTGTTAGGGAAATCTGGAAAAATCCCCGTTGCATAGAAGTTAAATATATAAATATCTTGCAACAAATGATCACTATCAAACATTTAGTTTTTCTAGTGTTAAAGATCAGTTGGAATTTCTTTAGCATTAAAAGTTCTGGAAATTTATTTATTTTTTTAAAATGTTTTATTTAAATTTTTAATATAAATTGTATCAAACACAATATAAATTTTATTTGTAGAGACAAAAAAAGACAAAGAAATTAAAATATAAATATTTACACTGAAATAAAAAAAAATTATTTAATGTGAGTTTAGCAAAATAGTTTTGAACACAAGTCAGACAACATTAATTATAATTGATAATATATCTGCTTAACTAATGAAGAGTTATTAAAGTATGGATCGGCTATTTTCATGCCCTACGCCACCATAGATGACTGTCGTGTTATGCGTATGTGTTGAAGTTTGAAATACACAGAAAAAATTCCCCCAACTTTAATGTACATCGATCGACTCAGAATCATTTTCTGAGTAATTTTTTGTTATTCGTCCATCATAGCGGTTGTCGTTCATGTAACAATTGTGAACTCTCTATAGATCATAATTTTGCAGTTATCTCTATGAAACCTTTGGAAATTTTTGATTATTGGTTCCATATTTGACAGTAATAATAGTTCAAATGCTACTTTGGTCGTTTTTCGTTGATGGTTAATTTACACATTGGCGGTCGCCCATGTAGTAATTTTTGAATTAGGGAGTTATAGGAATGTACGCATTTATAATTATCCTTAATAAAATATTACAAAATTTACTTTATTTTGTGAACGTAGGAAAATTGCTTGTTACGGATTTGATCCTTCTAAAGTGCGTACTTCTTAGCCGTACAATCGGTAGTATTAAGTAGCTGTTTTCTTCAAATGAACAGAGAAAAATCAATGTAAAATCAATTAAAATGGAAATAATTTAACATTTTTTCATATATGATTTTTCTACAAAGATAAAAAATGAACAGTTTATTCACAGTTAAAACAGGTTCTTGAGAATATTTTTGAAATTTAATTACTTTATTCTAATATGTACAATATTATTTCACCATAAATGTAAAAGCGTTTTATTTAAACTAAATGAGAAAAAATATTCAATATAAAATCAACTATGTTCAACGTTGATTTTGCATCATGTTTTTTCTGTGTGTAGACTTCCCCTAAATAAACCTATTTTAGGCACAAATTTCGATGTTATCAAAAGTGATTAAAAAAAGTGTGTCCAAATTGGCATTACTATTTTGTATACCCAATATTGAAGTATTTCTATACTTTCATTATGTTCTAAAATTAATTCAGAATCACTTTCTTTGTCGTTTTAACGATATCAATCTGGCTAACAATCCATATAAACATTATAAACAATCTACAAGTTGTGAAGCCTATTGAAATTGGTCAAATGTCCTTCCGGAATGGAGATTTAAGATGACCATAGCTTCTATCGAGATATCATATCGAAAAACACTTTAAAGTGCATAAAGTGTTAGAAATTGTCGCAATAAAATTTTAAGAGGATCTTTCCACAATTTCCAATATTTGTCATAAAACCCACACTTCCGAAAATCGGACATAAATCTCTATTAAGAAATTCATTAAATTTATGATATTTAATAGAAACACAATATTCACCATAATACAATCAATATAATCATTTTTAACCGACCCTCTCTTGTTCTACTAATGCAAATATAACTTCAATCACACCGCTATAGTAAAACCTCCAGTCAAAAAATATTTAACAAGCAACTCTAATTCCCGACATTCGAAATTATAATTTAAATTAAAAAACATTTGAAATATTGCATAATAAACTTTATTTCAGGCACATATCCACGGACTATATAAAATTTTCATTACCGTTTTTAAAATTTTCACTGAGAAAAAATCATTTAAAATTACGTTTTAACAAATTGTTTCCTTTAACCTCCTCCGGCAAAGAAGGAACTAATTTTTTGAATTCATTCAATTCACAACAGAATGTATAACCTTTGGTTACATCTGGGAAATTATCATGCAAAAAACCCGATTCTTTACAAACATTTGTACAGATTTCTTTAGCAGCATCCTCAATATAAGGATTATTAACGGTAACAAAAACTATAGCCGAATCACTTTTCTTATGCATTAAAATCTTGTAGAAATATTTTGGAGCTTCGATTTTTTTAGTTTTATCTAAATAGATTTTAACAAAGCCACCATGTTTCTTGCGTAATTCCAAAGTATCCATATAACTATTATACGAATCAATATCTTCTTTAAAAGCGGCTGCAATAGCACGACCCAACTTCTCAACTGTTAACCAATTGCCACCATTGACAACTTGGAATTCTGGAGCGACATTAGCAAAATAGAAAGTTGCTAATTGTTCATAACCGAAAATGAAATCAGCATCAGGAGCTAAATGACCACGAGCCAGGAATTTATTTTTGGTATTGACATAAGTTTGACGAGCACCGAAATATTTTTTGAAAAGTGCAACTTGGCTTTCCTTTTTGTAGAATCCATCTATTTGGGCGTTACCGTAAGTCGTACCTTTGGCAGTAAACTTACGACGTTTACTTTCTGGAATTGCATCTGTAAGAGAGAGAGCGAGAGAGAGAGAGAGCAGTTATTAAAGCTTTTTTTCCTAAATCTATAGAAATACTTACATTTTATAGCGGCACCATTCAATTTGTGATGGGTGTAGAAGGTATTTTCGGTGGTGTTGCTGTAACATATTTCAAAAACGGGACCATAAAATTTATCATTAATAATAAAACCAGTTTCATAAATATAACCATGTCCATTTGAACACTGTACATCAGTTTTTTGTAATGAAGATTTGGGTATGGATTTACAAACCAATTTACTGAGTTTATGAACTTTTTTCTTGGAATCAACAAATTTACCCTTGGAACATTTCAGTTCTAGAGTAACTTGTTTAGGTTTTTTTAACACATTTCTCTGGCCAGTACAAGCCAACAGTAAACTGGTACCTTCATTTAATTTGGTTACTTGACCAGTGGGTTTAAAAAGTTCATAGTCATTACCAGAAGTTGAAGTTAAGATAACAGGACCAAATCCATTTACATCTCCGGGCAATTTAATGGAACAGCTTTGTTGAGCTTTAGCCGCTATAAAAAAGAGATTAAAATTTCAGTTTAATAGATTTGATTATTAGGAATTTAAACCCACCCCAAACTGAATAGCAGCAGGCGAAAAGGATTAAAAATTTAAACATTTTCAATCGGAAGTAAGAACGATATTTAATGTTATACAAAGTTATCAGAACTCTATAATAATTTCTAATTTCTTAAACTGTATTTATAGCAAAATTAATGTTTAAGATTTAAACAGAATTGCAAACATTATTTGTTTATATTTAAACAAATATGTAAATATATTTTTAATAAAAGAAAAGAATTGGAGGAAGTTTAATTTTGTAGCAAAATGATATCATTCATCGAAACTCAACAAATGAGTTAAAATGTACAATGGGACAGAGTTGAAAATTTCACTTTCACTTTCACTTTATCTGCTGTTATTGATCAGCTGATTGTTAAAGTTATAAATATGGAATTGGCAGATTGTGCAACCTTTCTAGGAATTTGGCTACAGGAAGCCTAAATTATGTTTAACTGTTAGTATCTAGGAAAACCTTGAAAGATGAATATTAAATATTTGAAAAGAAGAAGTTAAAGGAATTTCTTAAAAGATTTAAAATTTGTCATTTTTTATTTAATAAAAAATAAATATTTTCATTGGAAATTTTATTGTTATGTGTATAAGCTTCCATTTTCCAGCCAACTCCTCCAAATCCAATAGAAAATATTTCTGCTGTTACCATGTAAATTGTTTTGAATATCTCTAATGGTTCAAAGTTACAAAATTAATGTTTCATAGTTGTAACTTGATTTTTCTTTTTATAGAATCCATCCGCTTTGATGTTACCGAAATTTATACCATCAGCTATAAATTTAGGACCAAAAACCTTAGGAATCCACTTCTTATAGATTTTTGGTATATAGCGTCGCCATTTTAAGTCCAATCGGAACAAATTATATATTGTTGTTCATGGTTTGATGTCAGATTGATTGTATTTTTTGATCATTTTTGATATCGACATTAATTAACTAGTGTTCACTTCTGATACTAAAAGAGGAGATTCGCCTTTGAAGACATAGTAAGATAAATATTTAAATGAAAAATGCAAGTCTTTTTATTTTTTAAGTTTACCGTCGCCATTTTAAATCAAATTTGCATTTCAAGAAATCACAACAAACATTCATTCAATATAGAGGATGACTGCCATGATTTATTTGCTTTTGTACGGCTACCGATCTACTCTAGTGATCATGTAACCCGTTTATGTACACTGTATCGGAATATTTGTTAATCAACTCTTTTTAATCCAGAAATATATAGTTGTAAAGAAATTCATGTAGACTGAAAAATGATGCGATGATCCGATGATGAATGATCCGATTTGGTTTTAAAAATAATAAACAATTATGCCAAATTTCGTTGAGGTAGACTCATTAAAAGAGATGTGAGTGTGCCATCAAGATAAAAAGACAGACAAACAGACATACATAAACGAATGAAATGACAAAGTTAATATTAGCAAATTTTTCCACAACGATTAAATTTGAAACTGTTGTATTAATTTATGAATCTGGGAGATCCAAAAATATTCATCTTTGCCACAAATTTCATTAGATATCCTGTAACAGTTTCAGTGATGATTTCTATCCAGATATCGAGATCTGTGAAATTGCCTTAAAAAAGTATCGTTTGTTAGAGTTATACGATTCCACTGTGCCCTAACCGAAAATTTGATAATCTTTAATAATGTGTTGTCAAATCACCATTCAGGTGTCAAATTTCTTGAAATTTCCTGTATTAATTATAGAGATATGCGATATTAAATGTTTCGTTGGCAAGAGGTATATAGTAGAGTTATAATTGATGGTCAAATTTTTCATTTTTAGGAGGACAAGGATATTCAGCTGTGGCAAAAGAATCCAATCATTTGTTACAACGAGCTCTATAAATATCGTCATTTACATCAAGAAATGTTAAAAATGGTCATTTCCATTCATTAGATTGGCTCGCTGTCCATGTAAACGTTGTGAACAATTATTTAAATATCTCGATGAGATTTGGTACATATATATTTATTGGCGTAAAAACGAAGCCTATTGAAATTATATTAATATTTCCGGAAAGGAGTTTTAAGGCCATAAATGTCCTAAATTTAAAGCAATTTGAACGAAATTTGGTACAAGTAAGTCTTATAATATTCTAAAACGATGTGCCAAAATAAGAGTATCGGTCCTTTTCCTTTCATAAGTGCCATATCCTCCTTTTTTCCTTTTCCAAATATCAATTTTAAGGGAAAAAAAATCTCACAAATACATTGGAATTGTAATAATAATTCGGCAAATTAAGATAAATATAAGCAAAAATCGATATACAAAATTTTATGAAGGTCGATCCATATTAGCTTGCAGCTCCCATATAACTCTCCTAGAAAAATTAATTTTAAAACGCATAAATTTAACATAAATCTTAGTGTCCCAATAATGTACTGCACATATAAGAATAAATCAGAAAATGAAATTATACATAATCACCATTTTTAATTGAGGATGTGGTGTAGGGTATAAGATAGTCGGGCTTGATTTGTTTTACTTTATGTAACTGGTGTCTGTTGTCTAGAGTCTTTTCAAACTAATAAAATTATATGTTCCTGGGATAAAATTAAAACAAAAATCGTGTCCTGAAAAATGATCATCTATGTACATACATATAAATGAATCGGTGTTTGTTTGTTTGTTTACTACTTATAGACAGCTAAGTTACTGGAGCGATTTTGCTAAAATTTGTACAGAATGATTCCAATATGACCGAAAGTAATAAAGGCTACAAAAAATTCAGATAGAACCAGGGGGAGGGTTAGCAGAAAAGTGAAAGAGAAAGGAGAAGTGACCATATATATTTATCAATTTCCAAATGTTGTCACTTTCCTATGTAACGGTAACGGACAGTGTTAGGGAAATCTGGAAAAATCCCCGTTGCATAGAAGATAAATATATAATTATCTTGCAACAAATGATCACTAACAAACATTTAGTTTTTCTAGTGTTAAAGATCAGTTGGAATTTCTTTAGCATTTAAAGTTCTGGAAATTTATTTATTTTTTAAAATGTTTTATTTAAATTTTTAATATAAATTGTATCAAACACAATATAAATTTTATTTGTAGAGACAAAAAAAGACAAAGAAATTAAAATATAAATATTTACACTGAAATAAAAAAAAATTATTTAATGTGAGTTTAGCAAAATAGTTTTGAGCACAAGTCAGACAACATTAATTATAATTGATAATATATCTGCTTAACTAATGAAGAGTTATTAAAGTATGGATCGGCTATTTTCATGCCCTATACCACCATAGATGGTTGTCGTATTATGCATATGTGTTGAAGTTTGAAATACATAGAAAAAATTCCCCCAACCTTAATAAACATCGATTGTCTCAGAATCATTTTCTGAGTAATTTTTTGTTATCCATCCATCATAGCGGTTGTCGTTCATGTAACAATTGTGAACTCTCTATAGATCATAATTTTGCAGTTATCTCGATGAAATCTATGGAAATTTTTGACTATTGGTCCAATATTTTATGTAGCTCCCTCACTCATAAAATACACAGATATTAACATACTTTTAATACATTTAACACTAATAATACTTCAAATGCTACTTTGGTCGTTTTTCGTTGATGGTCCTTAGCATCATGGATACCAGACTTTGTATTTAATTTACATATTGGCGGTCGCACATGTAGTAATTTTTGAATTAGGGAGTTATAGGAATGTACGCATTTATAATTATCCTTAATAAAACATTGCAAAAATTACTTTCTTTTGTGAACGTAGAAAAATTATTTGTTATGAATTTCTAATCATAATTTCCCCTCTTTAAACTTTTCATTTGATCCAAATGAATGTAGGTTACAGAAAAAAATCAATGTAAAATCAATTAAAATAGAAATAATTTAACTTTTTTCCAGTTATGATTTTGCTTCATAGATAAAAAATGGATCACAGTTTATTCACAGTTAAAACAGGTTCTTGAGAATATTCTTGAAAATTTACTACTTAAAATTTTACTTCGTTTTGCCCAAAAAATATTGTTTTGTATGGGCAATACTCCTCCCTCTAGTTTATATACCACATTTACCAATTTGGATACCCAGTCAGAATGTGTGACAGGTTTAGTCAGTTTTGCCAACATTGCCTTCGGAATGCACTTCGGAGCCAGTGGTTTAGTACAAAAAAATATTTTTGAGGGTGTTTGAAAATAAAAAGTGTACGCAGACGTTTTAAAAACCTGTTATAATATTTATTTTTCGTCTCTTAAACTATTACTCAAGCTACCCTTTCAACAGATCGATCTCTCTCTCGCTCATCACAAATGTTTTGCAAGCGGTCTTACCACCGAACAAACAATTTGGATGATTAGCCGCCAGTGCATCAATAGGTTAGGGCACCAAAGCGATATAACCAGCAGACGTTCTTACTTCTTGATAGCTCTAGACGTAGCCCTACACTTACATATTATTAGGCAGGTACAACGAAGCGTTCTAACCACTAAAAGTACCAGCTTCACAATAACTCTCTCTGCTGAGCCGACAGTGTTTTAAATTGCTAGAACAATAAAGCGTTATAACCACCATACGATCTAGCTTCTTAATTATTCTGTATGTGGGGTTGGTGGAAATTATTAGGAAAGAAAAACGAAGCGGTCGAACCAGCAGATGCTCTTACATTACAATCTTCCACTCTCATAAATCCAATCAACTGCAGGCTGTTTAACCTCCGAACGGTGATTTGGCTTATTGCCGACAGTGCTTTAGTAAGCAAATACAACGAAGTGGTCTAAACACCAAATGTATTTGCTTCTTAATGGCTCTGTGGTGTAGGGCTGGTGAGTATTGCTAGGTTGGAACAACGAAGCTATCTAACCACCAGATATTCCTGCTTCACAATTTTTCACTCTAAAAAGATTAATCAAGTGCAGGCGTTATAACCACCGAACAAAGACTAATCTTATCTTAGCGAAAACTGAGCGCAGACTCTTCCTACTAGAACAATACAAGTGTTTTTATACAATTTCTGCTACATTAGATGTTTTTGCCTTAAATTATGGATTTAATTTTTAATGGCATCGCTTTAAGTACTCATATTACCAGGTTATCACACAAACGAATCCCAAGTACGAGAAATCCTAAGACAACAACACAATAGATACGTTGTTGAGTATAATCCAACAAAAGATTACGGCAGCTCCAAATCGCGAGGGCAACACAAATCTAAATAATTCATAAAAATAAATGTAATAAAATAAATTGAAATTCACTGCAATAGTGGACGACTTTTATCTATTACAAACATTCCATCATCCTGTTTTTGCAAAAGTACAGCACCAAATCCTAATTAACTGTTATCGGCATGTAATTCGGTTTCTCTTTTTGGTTTATAAATTAATAAATGTGGAGGTGAAATTAAAAATTCTTTTAGTTTCTTAAATGCAGCTGCACAATTACTATCAAAATTGTAAGAAATACTGCTATAATGGCTTTGCTATTCGGTACAAATTTTCTAAAATATGAAAATAATTTGTTGAATATTCTTGACTCAATATGTTTATTATTCGAACGTATGCCAGTAGAATTGACAATGTATCCTAAAATTTCTATTCCACTTTAACCAAATTTGTACTTATTTAAATGGAGATCCCAGCATTTTGAATGCAGTCTTATAAGAATAGTCTATTCAAAAATTGAAAAATTTCAAAAAATCGACCGGTTTCGTATAATTTCTATTTTCGAAAAATTCGTGATGCCGGTTTATTTCAATCAGTTAACCTTTTTTTTGAAAAGCCAAACCTGGTTTTCTGAAAATGTCGGTTTTTTAAATACACTACATAAGAACCTGTTTAAATGAGTCTCAAAATCAGAAGATCAGAAGGTTTATATTAAAAACTGAGGGATGAGGGAAAAACTTTCCGTAAAATCTATAAAATTATTGGACTAAGTTACTCCTCAGTGTAATACGTTATTGAAAACTTCAAATCTTCGGGATCAATTTTATCAGAGTCTCGTTCTGGACGACCTTCTAAGTTGACTAAGTGCGAAAAACGGACTATTTTGGCCTCTGTAAAACAGAATTATCGCCTTCCAAATAAGTAAAAATTTGCAGGAGTCTTTTGGAAAAAATATTCACGAAGATACAATTCGAACAATTTTAAGAGAAACTAACTATCGTGGCCGAGTAGCACAAAGAAAACGATACATTTCTGATATAAATAGAAAAAAACGAATGGAATAAATATTTGGAATAAAAGGAGAAAAATTAGTGTGGCGAAAAAACGGTACAGCTCTTAAGAAGGAAAACCTGTGACCAACTGTGAATCACAGTGGAGATGGGATAATGTTTTGGTAGTGACAGCTACTGGTATTGGAAACTTAGTTTTTATAAATGACAAAATGGTTACATAAACATATTAAGGCAGAACTTGAAAACCATATTAGATCATCTAAGCTATAGCCAGTGAGATCCATAAGTTCTCAAAGAATCGGCTTCCTACAGGCCTGCAGTCTCCATATTTAATCCATGCAATCTGCACAAGTCGGAAGTATCCCCAACGCAATAAGCATCTTGCTCTGTTATCGTCCGTTACATCTAACAAAACTTTAAGAACTCTTTTGTTCAAGCAGTGGCAAAAAGTCCTTGCCACCTTGCAGTCTGACTGTTCACTCTATGCATGATTTGCTGGGTTCTGAAGCCTCCTACCAATTTCATTAAAGAATTAATCTATAGGTGACCTTGCCAACCACGACCCAGACCTTGCCAGTTCGTTGGCAATTTCCAGCCATTGCAATGGCCGGCAACCAGCACAAACTGCCAAACAAGATGTTACTTGCATGCTCAATCAAAGCCCTAATTGGCGTGAAGAAGCTCTTTATCTTTTATAGATTAAAAAATTAATAAAGATTTTCATATTCCATCAAGATAATGATACTACGGTACATGTGTCAAAACTGTATCTATCATGGTTTAACGAATACAGCATACTTTTATTTAACTGAACAAACCCAAGGGAAAAATTGTGGGATACATGGCCCGTAAAGTTTATGCCCAAAAGGAAAGCATAATGACTTTAACAGAGCCTTAACTAAAAATAAAGCATGTTTGGGAGGAAATTGATTGCGATCTTGCGTTTATAGGAAAAACACCATTAAAAATGGCAGTTAAACTCTAAAAATAAATTAGAAGATAAAATGAAATACAAATATAGTATTTAGTCTGCAATATTTTAAATGAAGTCTTAGTTAATTTAAAAAATACTATTTTTATATTGTTTGTTTAATTTGTCTGTATTTAAAAAAAGTTACGTACGTTTATAGGAATATGCACTAGTATACCTTGTTCTAAAATCCAACCTAAACCAATTAATTAAAAAACAATTTATTAATTGTTCGAATTTAAATTTTAAGTATATTGAAATAAAAAATGAAAATCCATTTTCAGTTCTATATTGAGAAAAATTTCCATATTATGTAGTTTTTTTTTATTGTTTACTTTTTCCCAAATTGTTAATTGTCCGTACTGATCCCAGGTGGAAAAAGAAATGTGTTTATGGTATTATTCTTAAAATATCGAAAGAATTCAAAAAAATGTTTAACCGGAACCAGATTAACGAAATAACGGTTAAAAATAAATCAATTTTATGAAATGAAATCATTCATTTGTAGTCAAACTCATTAATGGTATTTAAACTATAACTCCGCTTTAACTCTTTAGCCAAAAATCCAGCACAGTGTTAAAAAGGTGAGAGCGGTAAAAAAGTAAGAACAACATGACATTAAATGAACGAAGTAAAACTAAAACAGCACACAGCAACATGCCAACCAACCGACACGCAAAGCTTTTAAAAAAAGAAATGGAAATATTTTCTAATAGAAAACAACAGAAATAAATAGAAATTACAGTTTTTATAAAAATAAAGATACAAATAAATGTATATACAAATGCAACAGCAGCAGCAGAAAGCAACCACAAGCAAATAAAATAAAAAAAAATTAAAATAAAATTTATAAAAATAATTCTCTGTAGTAGTAGAGTATGGAGTACTAAGAATATGTGGTATTCGTTGGAATATAAAATGAAAACGATTTTCATGGATGAAGGGTATACAATTTCAGTGGAGGATACATAGAAGTTGATTAAATCAATGTAAAATAGACTGACAGAAGAAGTCTTAATCCAACAAAAAGTTTGATTATTCCTAAAAGAATATATATGTATATAAAGACATATAAAGAATTTTATATGAAAAGATAATATCTGATGTAAATATTTGTTATTGAAGAAGTGAACTTCATTAATTAATGTGTAATTTACTTTTGTTTGTGTTAAAAGATTTTCATTTGAAATGTACGAATATATTTTCCAGCAAGTGTATATTCAATTGAAAATGAAATGGTACCTGCTTTTCTTTCGAAGACGGGTTTAAGTAAAAATTTTAATTGAGAACAGTTAAGACAATGTATTTTTGCTTTATACTCCTTCTTTTCCTTTTGAGAAATATATATATTAACTGTTTGACTTGTATCCATATTATTTCTAGATTTATCGCGTAGCTTCTGATAACGATCAAGTAGTGTTTTCCATTGTAAAATGCAGTAGCGTTTTATCATTAAGTCCTGATATAAAAACATCAATTAAATCAATTTCAGGATCTCATTTCAATATGATAATGCTCAATACTTCATTTGACTGTAACATAGACTTTGATTGTAAAGAGCCCATTTAAGAGAATCATAATTTGATGATGCTCTACCGCATTACAATCTTCAAGCGCATATAAGTTTCATAAATTCATTGCATTTAAGTGCATCCTCCAAATCACTTCTGAGTCATTAACATTGACTCAATAGATGCAAAATCAAATGAAGGAAATTTAACTTCAATAATGAAGTATATCAAGCATACGCTTGATTATTAAAGGAGACGAGGAGCAACAAATTGTACAGAACATCCAACATAAGGTTGAATTGAAGTTTGAACTGAACGATGAACAGAAGGTTGAACTGAAGGATGAACAGAAGGTTGAACTGAGGGATGAACTGAAGGATGAACATATAGAATGTCAGAAGATTGAACTGACATTTTAGCTTGAGTACATGCTGTAGAGAAATAAGGATTTATAACCATTGATTGATTAGAAGTTTCAGTATTAGACGAAACAACAGCATCCGCAATTTCGCCTTCTTCATTTATATCTTCACACATATTGGTTTCATATATTTTCTTTTACATTTTTCATGCTTTCTTGACACAATATACACAGATGAACTCTTGTTGCGCTTTCCGGGAACACAATCCCAATCGGATTCAATATAGTCATCAGCTCTCGCCTTGTTAAATTTCTTTTTTGCATTTTGAATTGAATAAATTCCACTTCTGAAATCTTTTAGGTTCATATTTTTCAAATATATTTTTTTCTAGAATAATTTTTTGAAAACCATTTGAGAAATGCTAACTGGATTATAATTTTAATATATAAAACTTACTAGACGAAATTATAATTTAAATTAAAAAAAAAACATTTGATATATTGCATAATAAACTTTATTTCAGACACATATCTACGGACTATATAATTTTCACTAAGAAGAAATCATTTAAAAATTACGTTTTAATAATTTGTTTCCTTGAACCTCCTTTGGCAAAGAAGGAACTAATTTTTTGAATTCATTCAATTCACAACAGAATGTATAACCTTTGGTTACATCTGGGAAGTTATCATGCAAAATACCAGATTTTTCACAAACGTTTTTACAGATTTCTTCCTTAGCACCGTCCTCAATATAAGGATTATTGACGGTAACAAAAACTATAGCCGAATCACTTGGTTTATGCATTAAAATCTTGTAGTAATATTTTGGAGCTTCGATTTTTTCAGTTTTATCTAAATAGATTTTAACTAAATCACCATTCTTCTTGGGTAATTCCAAAATATCCATATAACTGTTATACGAATCAATATCTTCTTTAAAAGCGGCTGCAACAGCACGACCCAACTCCTCAACTCTTAACCAATTGCCAGCATTGATAACTTGGAATTCTGGAGCGACATTAGCAAAATAGAAAGTTGCTAATTGTTCATAACCGAAAATGAAATCAGCATCAGGAGCTAAATGACCACGGGCCAGGAATTTGTTATTGGTATCGACATAAGTTTGATGAGCACCGAAATACTTTTCAAAACGTTCAACTTGACTTTCCTTTTTATAGAATCCATCTGCTTTGTTAGTACGGAAGCTCATACCATCGGCAGCAAATTGACGACGTTTACCTTCTGGAATTGCATCTTTAAGAGAACAAGAAGTTATTAAAGCGTTTTTTCTTAAATCTATAGAAATACTCACATTTTATAGCGGCACCATTCAATTTGTGATGGGTGTAGAAGGTATTTTCGGTGGTGTTGCTGTAACATATTTCAAAAACGGGACCATAAAATTTATTTTTAATCACAAAACCAGTTTCATAAATATAACCATTTCCATTCGAACACTCTTCATTAGTTATTTTCAATGAAGATCTGGGTATGGAATGACATACCAATTTACTGAGTTTTTGAACTTTATTTTTAGAATCAACAAATTTACCCTTGGAACATTTCAGTTCAAGGGTATCGTATTTAGTTTTTTTGAACACATTTTTCTTGCCGGTACAAACCAATAGTAAACGGGTACCTTCCTTTAAGTTGGTTACTTCACCAGTGGGTTTCAAAAGGTCATAGTCATTACCAGAAGTTGAAGTCAAGATAACAGGACCAAATCCATTTACATCGCTGGGCAATTTAATGGAACAGCTTTGTTGAGCTTTAGCCGCTATAAAAAAGAGATTAAAATTTCAGTTTAATAGATTTAATTATAAGGAATTTAAACCCACCCAAAGCTGAATAGCAGCAGGCGAAAAGAATTAAGAATTTAAACATTTTCAACCGGAAACTAGAACGATATTAAATGTTATGCAAAATGTTCAGAACTCTGAACGCTATTTATAGCAAAATTTATGTTTTAGGTTCAAACAGAATTGTAAACATTATAAATTTATTTGTTTATATTAATGCAAATATTTAAATATATTTTTAATAAAAGAAAAGAAGTGGAGGAAGTTTAATTTTGTAGCAAAATGATATCATTCATCGAAACTCAACAAATGAGTTATAATGTACAATGGGACTGAGTTGAAAATTTCACTTTCACTTTATCTGCTGTTATTGATCAGCTGATTGTTAAAGTTATAAATATGGAATTGGCATATTGTGCAACCTTTCTAGGAATTTGGCTACAGGAAGCCTAAATTATGTTTAACTGTTGGTATCTAAGAAAACCTTGAAAGATGGATATTGAATATTTGAAAAGAAGAAGTTAAAGGAATTTCTTAAAAGATTTAAAATTTGACATTTTTTATTTAATAAAAAAATTTTTATTTTAATTGGAAATATTATTGTGATGCATATAAGTTTCCTCGAATAAGAAAATTGAAAATATTCCCATTTTTCCAGCCAACTCCTCCAAATCCAATAGAAAATATTTCAGCTGTGACCATGTAAATTGTTTTGAATATTTCCAATGGTTCAAAAATTACATAATTAGTGTCTCATATATGTAACTTGATTTTTCTTCTTATAGAATCCATCCGCTTTGGTGTCACCGAAATTTATACCATCAGCTATAAATTTAGGACCAAAAACCTTAGGAATCTACCTCTTATAGATTTTTGGTATATAGCGTCGCCTTTTTAAGTCCAATCGGAACAATTATATATTGTTGTTCATGGTTTGATGTCGAATTTATTGTGTTTTTGATAATTTTTGATATTGACATTAATTGCGATACTAAACGAGGAGATTCGCCTTTGAAGACATAGTAAGATAAATATTTAAATGAAAAATGCAAGTCTTTTTACTTTTTAATTTTGTATGGATTCCGATCCATCCTAGTGATCATATATACATATGTATACATAATCAACATTTAAGCCAAATTTCGTTGAGGTCATTCATAGAGAAGTTATTGTGCCATCAACGGACAGACAGACGGACATATATAAACGAATGAAATGACAAAGTAAATATAAGAAAGAATGCTCTATTCGCTTATGCCAAATCTTAAGTACACTCCACCACGATCAAATTTGAAATTGTTGTATTAACCTTTGATAAATTGTATGAGGTTAGCACTTCTCCCGGATCCAAAAATATTCATCTTTGCCACAAATTTAATTAAATATCATGTAACAGTTTCAGAGATATGCGATATCAATAATATCGTTTATATGGGGATATAATAGATATGCTAAATTGCCTTAAAAAAAGTATCATTTGTTAGAGTTATACGACCCCACTGTGCCCTATCCGAAAATTTGATAATCTTCAATAATGTGTTGTCAAATCACCATTCAGGTGCCAAATTTCATGAAATTTCCTGTATTAATTATAAAGATATATTCAATGTTGCGTTGGTAAACGGGATATCCCTCCCCGATGCTCTATCTAAATTTTTGTAGTGCTTACTGTTTTCAATAATCGATGGCTAAATTTTTCAGTTTTAGGAGGCTGTCAGATACCGATCTATAGGTTTTTCACAGAGCGAATTAAAAATGGGCAACTTTTTGAGACAACAACAAATGAACGGGTCAAATATCATATTTTTAATGCTCAGGATCATGTATAGGGGTATATATTTATCATATTGAAATTAATATCGTTATTAATTTTAATTTTTTTAAGTTTAAATATGAATTTTATTTTTCAAAAAAATCCGCAAAGATTCAAAATTTTAAAATGACTTTCGATTTATGTTTCCTATAAAAATGTTGAATCCTGATTTCCTAACCTTTTCATAGATACAAAATACATGTTTTACTATATTTTGAAAATCACATTAATCTCAGAAATGTTAAGATTAAAGATAAAATTTTAATTATTTGCTTCCTTGAACCTCCTTTGGGTTCAACTAAAATTCATTCAATTCACAACAGAATGTATAATATCTGGGAAGTCCTCAATATAAGGATTATTGACGGTAACAAAAACTATAGCCGAATCACTTGGTTTATGCATTAAAATCTTGTAGTAGTATTTTGGAGCTTCGATTTTTTCAGTTTTATCTAAATAGGTTTTTACTAAATCACCATTCTTCTTGGGTAATTCCAAAATACCCATATAACTGTTATACGAATCAATATCTTCTTTAAAAGAGGCTGCAACAGCACGACCCAATTCCTCAACTCTTAACCAATTGCCAGCATTGATAACTTGAAATTCTGGAGCAACATTAGCAAAATAGAAAGTTGCTAATTGTTCATAACCGAAAATGAAATCAGCATCAGGAGCTAAATGACCACGGGCCAGGAAATTATTACTGGTATCGACATAAGTTTGATCAGCACCGAAATATTCTTCAAAACGTGCAATTTGACTTTTCTTTTTATAAAATCCATCTGTTTTGTTGGTGCCGAAACTCACACCATCGGCAGTAAATTTACGACGTTTACCTCCTGGAATTGCATCTGTTAGAGAACGAGAAGTTATTAAAGCTTTCTTAAATCTATAGAAATACTTACAATTTATAGCGGCACCATTCAATTTGTGATGGATATAGAAGGTATTTTCGGTGGCATAACTGTAACATATTTCATGAACAGGACCATATAAAACCAGTTTCATAAATCTAACCATTTCCATGAGATCTAGCAATGGGCGATATTTTCACGACTGTGATTGGTAAATCACTGGCAACTACAGTGACTGAAATTATGAACTAACAGTTTCTAATAAAGTCGTTCTTTCTTATCAGCTGCAAACTTAAATGTATTTGTTGTTTTTTCCCTATGGAGCACAGTGTGAACCCTAAAAGAGACTCCTATATTCATAAAAAGCAATGTCCTTTGCCTTCTTGTATTGAACGGTTTTGTTTTCCATGATTTTTCATGTTTTTGTATAAAAACATCATTGTCTCCTTTTGATATATTGCAATCGCTGTCACGACATTATTCAAAAATCACGGTATCGCTCATCTCTAATGGGAACACTTTTGATTTGTAATTTTCTTTAAAGAACTGGGTGTAAATTTATATACCAATTCTCTGAGAGTTTGTATGTTATTATTTCAATTGACAAAATTGCCCTGAGAACACTTTAATTCCAAAGTATCGTTATCACTGTTCTCGATAACATTTCTCCACCCAGTACAAGCCAACAATAGATGAGTGCCTTCATTTAGGTTAGTAAGTTCATCAGTGGATTTGAAAAATTGGTATTCATCACCTGAAGCTGAAACAAAGATAACTGTAGTAAATCCTTTCACATCGCTGGGCAACAACTGCTTTGAGCTCTAGCAACTTCAAACACTAAAGAAGTATAAAGTTATTTTAATCATTTTAGTTTAACTTATTCTTTATCTTCGACCCATCAAAAGTTATAGCACAAATGAACAAAAAAAGCTAAAAATCTCCAAAAAACATAACATATTTTTAGTTAAACAGAAAAAAAGACGTTATTTTCAATTAAATTCTTCTTTTATTTAGTTAATTTTTCCATCCAATTTTAATATACGTTTCTTTGAATTAATTAAAAAGAAATGCGTATAATTTTATTAAATACTAACATTTTGATAAAAAAAATATTGCTTTGTATGGGCCTGGTCCTATCTGTCCTACGTTTTATCCGTAAAACAATTCCTTGAAAAAGTTGTTCGAGAACTCTCTCTGTTATAGTTCTTTAGATAATCGATAATCAATATTTGCTTAGTATGGGGGGGGTACTTCTCCCCCTGTACTTCACTTGCTGTTATTGTTCTTTAGCCGTATGATAGTCAATATTCACTTTCCCTGGTCCTATCGGAATTTTTATATTATATATGTTACTTTCTGGTATTTTAAGATCATTCTATTCGTAACATACATACATACATACATACATACATACATACATACATACATACATACATACATACATATATACATACATACTTCTAATTTTCTATATATAGATTATTAAATTTGGCATATGGGGCATTCCAAAATTTTAGAATGAAAAATGAATTTTTTTGAACAGACATGTTGATTTTATTTAAATTCGTCATAAAAAGTAAAATAGTTTTGGAGATATTTAAGTCAAAAAAGTTAAACACAATTTAAGTCTTTTATAACGTGTTCAAATCAATTTGATATGGAGAAGTACAAGCCTCAATGTAGTCAGAGGCGTAGTCGGTGACCCTATAAAGTTGGCCATTCTACAAATTTGGCCACTGATAGCTGATTTTTTCTTAATTAAGTCGAGGTACAAGACTAAAAGTTGTTTAAAAATTGTTTTTAAACGACTTTATTCTTGCACGTTGGGCCCAAATCGATTTTTGGCAATAATTCACATTTCATATGTTTAGAGCGAAGTTGTTAGAAAATAGACTTTAAAAAGTAAGGAGCCCAGTTCATTCAAAGTTGGCCACCTCAGCAATAATGATTTTTTTTTAAATGCAGCAAAAATTATTTTACGAAGGACCATTTAAAAATTTATATTTAAATAGTCCTTGTGAATCTCTATAAAGGTGTAGGCTACTTCTCATAGTTTTAGAGATATTCAAGTCATAAAAAATTTTTAACCCATTTTAAGCCTTGTTTTAGTCTTTTAAGGTTAGCGGGCTTAATCAAGGCCTTGGAATTTTTTTAAATATATTTCAGATTCTTTGTAAAATTATTAAAAAAATGTGACCGTAATAACTAAAAAAGTACTACCTTTCACCAGTTGCACAAAAATTCTCTTTCGTCCTGGATTCAGAAAATAAATTTAAATCGCAAAATGTATGAAAATTGTCCCAAGACGCTTTTTTAATACTTCTGTAACTTTGGAACTATTGAATATTTTTCACGAAATTTCACATAGACATTGATGAGCTATTTTTCTAGCGGTACCTGGCGTCGGGAAGAAGATCTCTAAAGTTGGCTCGAGTTTTTTAACTATCGTCAAGATTTTATTTATATTTCTCTACAAAAATACTTACACTTACATGTTGACCCATTTTTTAGCTTTTTTACATGAAGGGCTCCATTTGGCCTGAATAAAATTATCTGGATTCCGTACAATATTCTAAATATTTTTTTGTAAGAATCATATACATATGTGGATTCAATAAAAGTTTATATATTATTTAAAATATTGTATTAAAAACCCAACATTTTCAGAAAACCGGTTTTCGATTTATTCGAAAAAATGGGCTTTTCAATACGGTTTTATGTCTAAAAACCGATTAACCGGTTTAAGTAAAAATCTTAAAAGTGCCTTATCAAATAATTCAAAATAAAATTAATTCGAAACCGTTCAGTTTTCTCAAATGCAAAAAAACTGGCTTTCGATTTCGGTTTTTAAATACACTAAATAAAAAATAGAAATTTAGTAAAAATAAGATTTTTATTGATTTATTTTAAAAGGTGGTAACATTGTTTCACTCTAAAATCAATAATTTCCTTCTGGACTAAAATTTTTTCTCAATTTTGAAAGAATTTCAAACAAATTTAAATAAAAATTTAATGCGAGGACATTAAGGGAAACAGTTATCCCGCAAGCCTTATCGGAATTTCGTTAATTATCAAATATTTTTTTAGATTTTTAGGGAAGCAAAAAAATGTCAAAGCAATAATCACCAAAAAAGTACCATAATTGTATAACTACCTGCTCAAGCTTAAATTAACCAAATCTGTAATGAACTAAACCTCTTTAAATGGCAGAGTGAGCAATTTACTAAAAAACTTAATAACTTTTTCCCGGTTTGAAATTTTAGGTATTTTGGAATGAAAAATTGGCAATCTTTTTAACGTCCTACATTTAAGACAACTTTGTCCATATTCTATGAAATTTTTATAAAAAATATCGAAATTTTTATAGAATTTATTTAATGTCAAAATTAAATTTTTTATAAAAGTGCAAAGAAAATAAACATTTTTGATTTTTTGAAAAATTTATTAAAGAAATTTAGTTTAAGTATCATGTTATGTATAAATTATTATTCTTTAAATTGGGAATCTTTTTAAAGCATAAAGATATTGATTCGAAATAATGAATAAAAAAATTAAGTTAAATAAGTCAATAAATATTTGCATTAATTAAAAAAAGAGAATTTATTAATTTTAAAGAAATTACGCAACTAAAATTTAATTTTTTTTAAATTATATTTTTACACACAGAAAAAAACATGAAGCAAATTCAACATTGTACGTAGTTGATTTAAGATTGAATTTTTTTTTCATTGAGTTAAAAAAAAACAGTTCCGAATACGGTTTTATGTTAAAAAATCGGTTTTTGTTGAATAATTATAAATTTATAGAAAAAATTATTATTTGATAGAAATCTAGAGTTTCACCAATAAAAGCATATATCGTGTGTAGAATGAAGTTAAAATAATAGTTCCATATCAAAATAACCAAATTTCATCAAATGGTTCAGTACACTGTATAATGCCCTCAATAAGTGGGATATAAGTTTTTTTGTTAGTGTTTTTCGGTATCGTATTTAAAATAATATGTCGAGATATCATAATTTTATTTAAATCCATTATTTTTGCTTTACAGAAACTTTTTCTTTAATTTCTGAATTTGTCTATATTATAGGTCTGTACCTCTGTACCTAAAAATATATATTTTTCAACAAACAAACTTACAGAATCTTATTTAATTATTTTTATTGACGTGATTATGTCTTAAACAGACGGACATAGCAAAATCGATTCAGATGATGATGTCTAAAAATGCATACACAAGGAATGAAAAATTTTATATATTTACACAGTCACGACGGAATATATAAAAATGAAGCGGAATAAATTAGTGACAGTTTAAAAGTGACTTCCATTAAAACCGGTTAATCGACTGAAGAAACCAGAAATTATTCCGTTTTTCCGAATTATTTCCGTTTTTGAATACACTGATATTTTATATATAAGAATCTCTCAATATCAATCATAAAATTATACAACGATAAATTTTAAAAGTTACTTTTAAGTAGTACAATTTCTGGAATATTCTCAAATAACTGTATTTATTGTGTACAACTTTGTCCATATTCTATGAAATTTTTATAAAAAATATCTAAATTTTTATATTTTTTTACAAATTTTGATTTTTTGAAAAATTTATCAAAGAAAATTTAGTTTAATTATCATATTATGTATAAATTATTATTACCTTTCCAACGATATTAAACACTTATAAAAAAAATTGTACACCACCCTATTTTGGTCCCCGACATTTTTTGGAAATATATAGCAAAAAATTAAAAAATTTTCTTTTGTGGATTTTTTTAAAGTTTTTTTTTTTTGGAATAACGAGATTTGTTGTGAGTAAAAATTCCGGTATTGTATCCAAAAATTCCTTTATATGTAAAATTTCATTGAATTATACTTCGATACATTGAAGTATAATTTGTCTAAATCGTACAAGCCATTCGAAAGTTACAGATTTATTTCTATTTGATGTTTCATTTGAAACACTGTACAGCATAAACATACATATAATGTTGCTGTAGGGTACAAAATATATCGTAATCAGTTTTATGTTAATAACATTATTCCATTTAATTAATTTTATAGTTTATTTTAACATTTCATTTATTATTATTTTTTTAGATTTTTCAATATTTAATTAATTAAATTAATCAATAAATTTATGCTAAACATAAATATTGTAAGATTTTTTTATAAAAAATTAATATTAAATATTTTTCTAATAATTTTTAGTTTTTCTTTTTCTTTATTTTATTTTAATTTTATTTTAATTTTATTTTATAAAAAAAATAATTTTTGAAATCTATATAATATTTACAGACAGTTCTTTAATTATTAATAATTTTTATACATAAACAAATTAATTGTAATATAAACAATAATTTAAGTCTTTTACTTAAAACATAAGTTGAAGATACAAAAATTTTGTTATAATTAATAATATTTAAAGTTTTCATTAAAATTACATCACATAAAAGCTGCCAGCAGCATTTTTTATTAAAAAGAAATTATTTATAATTTAAAAATTTAGTCGAATTTTGTTTTTGTTTTGGCATTATTTACAAAAAAATATAAATATGTTTATATTATTTACAAATATATTTACAAATTTTTATTAAATTAGTAATTTAACATTCTTAGTATATTTTACATATCGTTCACTTGCTGCAAGATCGTCATAACTCAAAATGCCCAAGTTTCTACTAAACATCAGTTATTTTTATGAATAAACCATTTATACATCAGATAGGCTTTCCATGATTAATATATAAAGACAATTATATAGTTTATTGATTATTACGGGAAATTAAGTGTTATTTGGGTAGCGCATTGGTAGTTGATTTTTTATAAACATTTGAAAAATTCATCAAATATAAAGTTTTATGTTTCTTTCAAAAATTTGAAAATACATTTGCTGAAAAAATTTGATTTTTTGAGTTATGACTTTCTTGCAGCAAATTTATTAAAAAAAGTTAAAATTTATAAAAATTTTAAAAGAGTGATTAGAGATATTGAAAGTTAAGGAATATTTGAAAATTTTATTTAAATTCAAACATTATAAAATCCAAAGTCTAATAAATCATCAAACTCCTTTTGAGGGCCACAATCATTTTGTATAGGATTATGGTCCATTCAAATCTTGTCACGAAACGATCCATGAATGTATAATTCCTATTCAAATTAAAAATAATAATAAGATTTTTTTTATTATCATTTTTTTAATAAAAATATAAAATTTTACACTTACTATTTTCACCAGGCGATAAAGTTATATGTATATCTTCTCTGCTAAGTACTGGTTCTTGAAACGAAATAAATTTATTTCAAATTTTAATCATTATTATTTTCATTTCTTTCTAAAATAAAGTGTTTATTTAATTTTAAGTCAATTATTATTTACTTATTCTCAAATAAAAAAAAAATAAAAACATATTTGAGGCAAAAAAGCAGCTGTTTGGAGTTTTTTTGATTGTTAAATTTTTTTAACAAATTTTATAAAAAAATTTTGTATATAAAAGAAATAAATAAACAAATAAATAAATATCATGCAAATAATTATAGCGATTTTTATTTGTTCTAAAAAAGACCGATTTTTCAATGTCAAGTTAAGTACACAGATGGACAAAAGTCGCCGTCATTTGTCTTTATGTATTTTTATTAAGTAAAAAAGTTTCATTTCGCATAAAATATAGTTTATTTAAAATGTTTTTTAGTTAAATTATTATTCTCTCTTCTATTACTTCTATTCTTTTAGTTTCCTCATTCTCTTTTCAGGCTCCAATTCTGCTGTAAATTAGAAGAAGAGATCCCAATGAAACACTATAATCTCTGGGTGAAGATGTGTATGTAGGTAGATTGTTAAATGTACGTTACCCTTCTCTACCCACCTACATATCTATCTATCTATCTATCTATCTATCTATCTATCTATCTATCTATCTATCTATCTATCAAAGTTATTATTATTATCATTTTATTATTATTATTATTATTATTATTATTATTATTATTATTATTATTATTATTATTATTATTATTATTATTATTATTATTTTCATTAATTTTATTAACAAAAACAAGTATTTATTATTTAAAGTTAATACTTCTTGTGGACAAAAGTCACAGTCACTGCTTATAATTATTTAAATAAACTTTTTATATACTTTTACCACTACAACTGATAAAATTTATATATCAACTTTGTCATTCTGTGTGAAATGCTAAAAAAGCATCCTCTAATCTAATTAAAATCGGAGTCGATTTAGCTAAGTTCGTCTGCCTGCCTGTCTTTTGTTTGCACGCTTACATCCACAATAATTGAGATGAATGAAATTTAACCTGAGTATTTGTTATTATCCTGAGAAGTTTTCTATTTAAAACCAGCAAAATCGTACAAAATAAATGGACAGATAAGAACAAAATTTTCTATGTACTCATTTTCATTCCAAAAATGATTAAAATCGGTTCAGTTGATTAAAAATTAAAGCAAAATTCATGTCTCATAAAGGTTATATTATTATGTACGAAACAAAACATATTTACTTCATATGCCGGATATAACATTCTATTTTCTAAAAAATTTCGCACCAACACTTCTATATAAATTCGAGTACTAAAGTCATTTTAAGACTGATCTATTGAAATTTATTAACGCCACTTCTATCCGGGAATATGCACATGGGATAAACTTCCACATAACACTTTTGCTGGAATTATAAAACCTTTTAAAGGCGACCTAACAGACAAGAACTAGACAATCATCAGCACTATCAGTTCGGGAAAAAAGGAACAGTGTTAAAACAATTAAATAAGATCGTATGACAAGTGCTAGATTCTGTCGTATATTATGCCAGAGTTTGCAAGAAAGAACCGCAGATTAGCAATGTAAATCAAATGAAAAGCATTTCTTTCGCCAAAGAACACATAAATAAAGGCATAAACTTTAGGACAAGGGTAATATTTTCTGACGCAAACAAACTTTTTATATATAAATCAGAAGCTTTGTAGGAAAAACATATGCAGCCAAATGTTAAACATGGTGGTGCTGAGGTAAAGGTGTGGGATTGTATGTGGTTGGCTGGGGTTTTGAGAAATACTCTTTATGGATGAAGTAATGGATGAAAATAATTATTTGAACATCCTTAAGGATAATTTGCATTAAAAAAAACAAGGCATTTTATTCGACTATTTGTTCCAGCAATAAAATAACTCTAAGCACACGGTAGAAATTGTTCAATTGTGGATCTTGTATAATACTCCTCAGTCACCCGTCTTCAAACCAATAGAACATATATGGGACCTTAGACGGATTCAAGAACATCACATTACTTCCAAAAATATGTTTAAATAGAAATTAATGGAGGAATGAGAGAAAATAGATTCGGAAGTAACAGAAAAATATAGTACATTCTATACTGAAACATTTGCAAGAAATTCTTCAAAATAATGGTAAATATATCTCATATTGAAATAATAAAAATTTATAATTAACTTTACCGGACGCTGAAAATTTTCAAGGAGGATTATTTTGTTTTTCTGTTAGTTTGTGTTATAATTAGAATCCATGACGGTGACTTTCGTCCATGTGTGTACATGATAATCTAAAATGCAATTATGATTCTTGTAAGCAGAAAAATATTTTTAAATATTAGGAAAATCGAATATTTTTATTATTTAAGACCATTTTCGGGAAAAACTGCATACTAAAATTAAAAAATATTTCAAACTTCGGCCTACAAAAAGTTTTCAAAGCATTTAAAGATCTGCCGACAAACTATTATTAAACAGCACCGGGTTGATAGAAAAAGTTGATAGGTTTACATAATGTTTCAAAAGCTAAAAAATAGAAACTATTTTCTTAAAAGCTCTCAACACATCCGATAAAAAAGTAGAATGGTTTTCTTTGAATTCGGACTATTCGGTATGAAAAGTTTAAGCTAATGCAGGTTTAAAAACATACAAGACACAAAAGAACATTGTTAAAACTTTACATGCTAAATCCAGAGCACAAAAATGTAAGTCAAATTTTCTAAATAAAAAATATTATTGCTGCATAATGGATGGCGCAATTTGCTGGTCAAAAATTTTATGTTACTGATGGTTGTGTAATAGTTGAAGAAAAATAGTAATTCCAAAAACAGTCAGAAATGCCCAAAAAGTTCCTGTTATGGCAATAATATGCGGCAATAGAAGCAATAATTAGTTACAACAGGTTCTTTCAATACCGAAATTAACATCAAGGAAGGTTTACAAAAAAGGCTGTTTCCATTCATAAGACTTCATAATGTGTCCACTTATTTATTTGCCTGACAATAATGTGGTATTTGTGCCAAGAGAGGCAAATCCTTCAACTGCCCTTACTTGAGTGATAGTTCAAGAATCCAGTGAATTGTTAAAAAAGAATTGAAGATTACAAAAATTCTTTCCAAAAGTGTGGAAGAAATGTTTGCTTCCATTCATAAGACTTCATGTATGTTAAACAATCCATTGAGTAACACAAGAGTAATAACGTGGTATTTGTACCAAGAGAAACATAACCTCCAAACTCTTTTGTTAAAACAAAGAATTGAAGAGCACAAAAATGCTTTCCAAAAGATGTGTAAGATTTGTGATAGAAATGAACAACTTGTTCGAGCAAACTGTCAGAGAGTACTAGAAAAAGTTCTTGGAAGAGTTTTCAAAAAAGATTCGAAATTTCATCACTCGTGAATAAACTATTTTTATATTTTTGTCTGACTTGATATCCTTGCCACTATGGTAAACAATACATTGAATAATACAAGCACAATGATGTGGTTCTTGTACCAGAAGAGGCAAATCCTCCAAACTCCAGGAGCTAAGGCCAAAGGATAGAATTGAATTGAAGAGCACAAAAAAGCTTTCCAAAAGATGCGTAAGATTATGTTTTGTTTTTTTTTTTGTAAATATAATTAATAATAATAAAGAGATAAAAAATTTAAATTCTAAGATTGTTGTGGTTACGTTTTTGTTAACATTTGATTAGTTAATATCAGTTACTAAAATACAAAATTTGCATTTTTAAAATGTCATTATGTGACTATAACAGAAGAGCCCATCAACACTACTCTACATTTGTCTTTGAGTGAGTTAAACAGAGAAAAGAAGTATATATATATGCTCAAATTTCTGAGGGATCAGCAGTCGTTTATAGTGTACAAGTGAAGTAAGCTGAATTTGTAGTGTAACATCCTGAGGCAGAATTTCTTTTTTTTAATAAACAGTATTTTATAATTGAAAATCTTTCACAAATAAAAACTAAATAACAAAATTATTTATTTTCCTTTTACTTTATTATTTTTTTATATGTAGATATATATAGTTTTTTTAAGTTTCTAATTATTTTTTATATATATTTTAATATGTCTATATATATATATATTTTATATATTGAAAGTACTTGTTTTTATAATTTTACTTTTGCTAAAAATATAAGTAGAATGTTTTATATTGTTGTAGATCATTTATATATTTAATTATTTGTTTTATATATCATTTTGATTTAAGAATTTTTAATAACTATCACAGATTAATGATACTTATACAAAACAAATTATTTTTTTCAATAATTTATAAGACAAACGATTTTTTTTTGTTTTTAATTTAAATAAAATTTTAAAGCAAATAAAAAAATTTAAAACTTAAATTGACATGCTAAATGATTAAAAAAAGAAGAAGAGAAACTATCGAATAAAAACGTTTTATGTATGAAATAATTTTAAAACAAAAAAAGGAAAACGCGTTTTTTTCTTTTGGAAATCTGTAAAGAAAAGCTTTTTATTATAAAAGCGTTACTTCTTTTACAGTGATTTCTTTTTGAAATAATTAAAAAAAACATATATATTGGATGAATATTATATAATCTATTTTAATAGTGTTGGACTGAGTTTAGCTTTCAGAAGTTAAAAGTCTAAATCAGTTTTAGTTTGGCAAGCACTTCAGGTTTGTTTTTTCCAACACTTTTATCGAGCTAAATAATAAATTTGTTGTTAATTATTTAAGAGTACTAACAAGCCAAAACTTGTCTCCTTTTAAATTTATTTCATTTAGAGTCATACTTTCTATTTAGACGTTTTTGAGCAAGAAGTGTGAAGTTTTCACAATTCACATTTTTGAAATTTATCCATATCAAATTCATCAATATCCTGATAATTTAAACCTTAAAAAAGAATATAAATGAAAATTATTGCAAGCATATTTTGGTAGTAAATTAATATTATTTCATACATAAAACACTCATTAACTAAATTAATATTTAAAAAAAAAAGAAAAGTAAGAAAAACAAATATTAATAATCAAACACACAATTAAGTTAGTAATTAAAAATCTTCCAGGACTGACTTCAATATAAAGATTTTTAAATATATTTTTGAAATTAAACATAGAAATAATAATTAGGTATGCAAAGCAAAATGCTGTAATTGTTGTTGGGCCAAATTAGTATCATGCTCTAAATTTCCATTAGCAGTGTTATTTAAGCCATTTCTGCTGCTGCTATTGCTATTGTTAAGGGCATTACTTGAGCCATTGCTACCCCTTAAAAGTCCCAGGGTAGGTGAAATGCCAGAGGCTGAGCCTGAAGCTGGTGGTGGTTGTGCTAGACCACCACCTGTTAAATTAGTAAAATTGTTGGCTGATAGAGTACGGGGTAAATTTGATAGCCTACCAGGTATAATTCTAACGTTTTCACACGTCTCACAAATATTCAATTGTGGATGATTACGGAATGTACACATATTGCACTCCCATGGTTCTAACACTTCCTCATATTCATCCTCATAGTCATCAACATCATCTACCAGTGGTTCATCGTCATCATCATTGTAAGGAGAATCCATATACATGTTATGATTGATGCCACTATTAGTATTTCTTGAGGGTAACGGTGGTGCCGACTGTTGGTGATAGTAGGAGGGCGATGACATCGAATTGGGCGAATGATGTTGTTGTGGTGAATTATAATTTAAATTTGGTAAAGAGGCGGCAGGTGGTGTATGAGGTGTTGATGATTGACTATGATGTTGTATTATGTCTAAACTAGTTTGACGTGGTGGTGGAGGCCTTGGTGGTGGGCGTGTTAACCTTTGTCGTGGGAATGGTTGAGGTTGCTGTTGTAGTTGATTTGGTTGATAATTAATTGCTAACTCTTGTTGCAATGGTGGTGGCTGTGAAAAGGTGCTACCTGTTTGCAAATAATAACGAAAATAAAGGACTTTAGATATTTATATTACAAATATTAATTACATCAGTGTTAAAATTATTTTATTTTTGTAGTTAATCTAAATGTTTATTATTTAATTTGTATTAAAAAAGGTGAATTTTTTTATTTAATAATACAAATGTGAGTTATATACACTGATGTACTTACTACTTCTAACTATGTCTTGACAGTCTCTCCTTAATTTTCTTATTTCCTCATCCAGTCTTTCGGATAGACCCTCTGTGGGTACAGAACCAGTTAGTAAATTTATTTCTTGCTCAACATTGCCCAAACGCTTTTTATATTCACGCAGAGCGGCTGCCAATTTATCGCGTTTCTTCTTTTGACGCTGCAAGATTTCCTCATTGGGATCTGAAAATAGTTTTGAAGTCATTTAATTAAATTATAAACTGATAAATCTTAAATATTTTTAAAATAACTTCTTTAAAAAAACTATATATATTGACTGGTGCATATTCCTATGAAAGCACAAAACTTTTTCTCAGAATTAGGAAAAATTATATAAAGAAAATATTAGTGGGCAAATAATATTTGATTAAATCTACTAAGACTTCATAACAATATTGTTAACTAAGGAGTGAGATCGAAAAGTTCTTAACACATGTTTTCATAAAAAATTTAACCCGATCATCATTTGACTTTGTTAAAATGAGTGACCAAAAGAAACTGCGTACCAAAATTATTAAATTTTTCAAGAAAACCTAACTTGTAGGACAAAAAGTTGGCCAAAGGTCTGCCATCAAACTGTTTCCAATGTTATTTAACAGTACTGAGAGAACTTGTCAGTTGATAGAAAATCTGGCTCAGATAAAAATATTGGTCCACTGTTTTTCTAAAGCCAAAAAATAGAAAGCATTTTCAAAAAACCTTCTAACTCAGTGCTCGGACCATTTGCTAATGCAGGTCTAAAAACATATAATGATCAAAAAGATCCCGACATAAACACTGCTAAAAATATAGAGACTAAAAACAAAGCACGGAATTGAAGTCTCGGTGCATAAATGATGACGAAACGTATGTGCTGGCCGATTTAATATTACTGAGGCCGAGGGAATGTTAAAGAAAAGTTTAAAACCCAAAAGCATTTAGAATTTCTCTTGGTATGACAAGCAATATGAAGAAATCACTCATTTGTTACAACAGGCTCTAAAATACCGAAATTTATATAAAGGAATGTTTGTTAAAAAGGCTTTATAATGTGTTCACTTATTTTTGGCCTGATTTGGTATCCTATCACAATGGTAAACGCGTACTTGGGTGGTGCAAGACCAATATTGTGGTATTTATACCAAGAGAGACAAATCCTCGAAACAGCCCTAAGCTAAGGCCAATGCAGAGATATTATGCTCTTGTTATAAATTATTGAAAAGCACAAAAAAGGTATCGTAAAATGTGGAAGATTTTAAACGTAGATTGTCTACCTGTTCAAAATAACAAGAAACCCTATAAAAACGTAGAAACGTAGCGTTTCCGAAAAAGGTAATAATTTCAAACATTAAAAAATATATAACTCTAAGTGTAGTGGTCTTCTCTTTTGGGCATTATTTAAATAAAGTATACCGATCATGTATTCCCGCAAGTTCTACATTGGGTCCCACAAGTCCGGCCTACAAGGTGGCGAATAAAACAGAGGTGTGCTGTATTCGTTAAGCTATGATTTAGACTGCTTTGAAAAATGTACCGCAGCATTATCTTGCTGGAATATGCGATCTTCATCTATTTTTCTTGCATCAAAGAAAAAAGAGCATCTGCCAGCAATTCGTTATAAATTGTTCATTTTTGTTCGAACAAAAGAAATTTTGGATTTGCCAACTATAGAAAATACTGCTCAAACCATTAAACTAACACCGCTGGAATTAGGTTTTAACATCCAAACATTCTTAGATGTCATATCGTGCCAATAACATGAGTATGAGTCAGGATCATGGGACCAGAGAAGGTTTCCGGACACCATAATTCCGTCCTTTCTTAATGAAATTATGCACAACATTTTCGGAACGTTTTTTATTACGAACAATTTCTTTCAATTTCTCTATTGGAACATGAATATTGGCTATGGAAAAATTTAACTTGGATTTTTTTTCTTGATCGTTCCCCTGGCCATTTTTAAACGTTATGAAATTTATCTATTAAATTATTTTAAGAAAACAGAAATTTAAAATATTTTATTTTTGGAAAATTTTATAAAATCAATTTCCATATCTGCGTTTATAGAAATAAACCACATAAAATGGCACCGAGATCATTAGATCAGATGAATAGGCCACACAACACGACTAAGAAAAATGATATTGTTTCCATAAAAAAATACCATTTAATTGTTTCTCATTACAAAACTTCAACTTTAAAAATAGAAAAAGAAATAATTAATGCGTTTATGGGAATATGCATCAGTGCTTTATTATTATTATTTATTATTTTTTATTATTTTTCAACTTTATTTTATATATTATTAATTAATTATAGTCTAAAGTCTAGACAAATCTAATTTTAATCTTTTCGATTAAATGTATGATTTTTAAAGGAAAATCTTTTCTTGGCAGACATTAAAAAAAATATATAAAAAATATAAAATATATTAAATTTATTTTTTTATTTTTAAAATTTATGAATTTTAGAAAATGTTATGATTAAAATTTATGCAAACAAATTAATAAAATATCATATTTAAGTGAGAAAAAGATGTAGAGCTATTAAAATCTTCACATATAAAGGAATAAACTAATAAATAACAAGAGATGTCGTAAAAATATATTAACATAAGAAGTGAGATCAAAAATTCTTAACACACGTTTTTCATTAAAACTTTTAACCCAAGTATTTTTTGATTTATTATACCCTCCTGCACCACGAGTGGTGAAGAGGGTATATTAACTTTGCAATTCCGTATGTAACGCTAAGAAGGAAGCATCTCAGACCACATAATGTATATAAATATATACTTGCATCAAATCAAAAACTGAGTCGATTTAGCTATGTCCACCTGTTTGTCCTTTTGTCTATCAGTTGTTGGTACGCTCACCTCCACAATAACTGACAGAGCTCAATGAAATTTGCCCTGAGCATTTTCTATAGTACTAAGAAGTTTCCTATTTAAAAATCAGCAAAATCAGTTCAGTATATTAAAAGTTATTGACCGATATCAGAGGCAACTTCTAATTTCAAGCAAAAATCTTTCAATTATTAATCGATAAATTAGAATGAAATTCTGTAATAATATTTAGCTATATATACTTCATTACTATTCTAAAAATCGGTTCAGTAGAGAAAAAGTTATAGCCCGAAATATAATTAATTTTACTACGCATTAAATGTTCCGTGTTATATTTAAGAGAACTTTTATATATTGTGCACGACTGTGAGTGCATGTATGAATGTGTAAATGAGATACATAACGCATTTGTGGTGGAGGGTATTGAAGATTCGGCATAGGCGAATATAGCATTCATACTTGTTCTTTTGAACAAATTTCAAAATCAAACAAATGAAAATATTTTCTTAATCTGATTAAAATCAGTGACCAGAATAAAGTGCGTACTATCCTGGACATACAAAAAGTTGGTCATGCATTTAAAGTTCTACCGTCAAATTATTTTCAATGTTATTAAACGGTATCGAGAGAACTTGTCCAGCGTTAGAAAATCTGGTTCAAGTAGAAGCGATGGTCTACATGATGTTTCAAAATCAAATAAATAATAATAGAAATCATATTCAAAAGAGCATCCAAACTTATCCGATAAGAAAGTACCCCGTTTAGCTCTATTTGGTAAGAAAAGTTAAAGCTAATACAGGTTTAAAACATACAAGGCTCAATAAGTTCCTGACGGGAACGCTGTTAAAAAAATAGGGGTCAGAAACAGAACCCGGAAATTGAAGTCAAATTTTCTAATAAATATTTATGTTGCATAATGGATGACAAAAATGTTCTGAGAAATTTTTCGCAACTTCCTGATCAAAAATTTTATGTTACAGATGTTCGAGGGAGTTTGCATCCGGATAACAGTCGACATTTCCCAAAATTAGTGAAGAAATATTGGACTCTTGTGGAAAGAGATTTAAAAAGCACAAAAAAGTTGTCCATAAGTACGGAATTTGATGGTTAAAAGCCCTTGAGTGTCACAAGAGCAATATTGTGGTATTTGTTCCAAGAGAGGCAAACCTTTCTAACTGTCCGAAGCTAAGGCTAGTGGAGAGATATAACTCTTTAATCTATTTCAGATTAAACAAATATCCCTCATTCGAAAATATGATGAAGCATAGAAGACGTTAAATATTCAGAAAAATATTAAATTTTCACATTTTCATTTTATAGAACATTTTCGAAATTTAAAATACTCCTGAATAAAGTGGTGCAAAGTGAGGCATACCTATCACCCAAATCCTACTCGTCCTACACATTTTTAAGAAAACTAATGAGTTCATTACGTATGACAACTGAACTTCAGTTTCGTTGTCTGTTGCCAAAATTATATTAAAGATGGCAACAGGCAACTAAAGTTGTCAATTTCAGCTGCTAAATAGTATATATTTTGGCGACTGTGATTTTCTGGTTGCCTAGTGAATTTTACGCACATGTTTTCAATGTAAAACGTATGATTTTTAATTTAATTAAGGTATAAACTTTTTTAAGTTATAACAAGAAAAGAATTTGAGGTACTTTTTTGAACAAATGGAATTGAATCCAAATATTGCTTGTGGTAACAGGACTTTTGGAGAAAGATACAAATGTCGGATATCTTTTTTAGGTCCCATTATGCTTACGTTTGTTTTTCTATGAAAATGGCTTTTAAATTTTATTTGTTCCTTCCTCGGACAATTTGGAAACAATTCAGAAGAGAATGCATTTTTCTGTTCTATTAAATGCACAAATAGGCTGATTTAAAATTCTTAACGTGATATTTTTTTAAAGCTTCAGCATATACTTTTGGCAACAGTGGTATTGCTGTTGACAATGCTACATAATCGATCCATAATATTGTACACAAGTTATTAACAATCATATAGAAGTAAGAAGAATAAATGTCAGACTTGGAGGTTTAAAAATATCAGATCCTGCTGCAAAGAATTATACAACAAATAAAAATACAAAAATAATTTCAATAATGTTCACACATTTTTGAAAAACCCTTTCAACACCCACGATCCACTTAAAATATAAACGAAATTCTTTAAATACATGTACATAATTATGTATGTATTTGAAGAATGTAGAGTAAATTCCCCGAAAAACGAAAAAAAAACATTTTAAAGATGATTTTTTAAATTTATTGCAACCTAATCGAAGAATATACCCTCGATCTATGTCAGATGAAAATAATATTAACAAAAAATAAAAAAAAATAACTTAAATATAAATAAACCATAACATGTGAGTAGGAAAGAGAGATAAAGAGAGGGAGAGAGCTAATGAAAAATATTTTTTGTTAAATATATAGAATACAAATATAAAATGATTATTATAATACAAATAAATAAATAAATAAAATAACTCGTGATTAAAATATATTTCAAAAGATATTGAAATGGACAAAATAACAGTACAAAAACGAAATTCGCCATGAACTTGAAACAAAGGAAAATTGTTAAGGAATATATCTCTATAATAAAACGTGAGATCGAAGAAAAATCTTAACATACAGTGAAAAATAAAAGTATTGGCACAGCGAGTGTATTTCTCTTTATGCTCAATTTTTAGCCGTTTATTATCTCGGTTTTGCCGATCACAAGTATCGGTACAACTTTTATTAGTTGTATTAATGTTATACTTTCATTTATGTAAATTTTTAGTGTTTAGTGGACAAACCTTCTTGCCTTATAACTTTATTCAAAAGCTTTGGCGTTTAATGGACTATTTTATCCATTCTTCCTTTAGCGCCTTCTGAAGTTCATATTTATTTCAAATAGTTGGCTATTTCTGTCCAGTTCTTCCCACAAATGCTCAATTGGATTGAGGTCTGGAGACTGTGATGGGTGTGGTAGATCATGAGCCAAATTGTAGATTAACCACATATGGACATCATAGGCTGAATGTTTTGGATCGTTCTCTTGTTGGTATATAAAACTTGTTTGTAAATTTAACTTTTCGGCACATTTTCTTTTAAAATATTAAAGAAAACTGTTTTATCCATAATTCCGTCTATGAAAACCAGCTCACTGACACCCGCAATCCCATACCATTACACCACCTTCCCCGTATTTTATTTTTCATATTCCATATTAGGCTTTCTCCACACCGCAATTCGGCCATCATTATGAAATATATAAAATTTACTTTCATTGGAGAAAAGCACCTGATTCCTAAATGTTATTGGTTTACTTTTAAACACTTGTGCTCATTTTTAACGCTTAATTTGGCTGAAGTCGAGAATAATAACCAGCCTCATGTAGGACTCTACGAACATTAGAGGGATATATATATTTTTATTATATTTCAGTTGGACTTCAGCAACAATTACGGTAAAAGTTTTTTTTAGGATGGAGTTCAATTTTTCGGAAAATTTTGTTACTTTCGCAGGGAGTTAAAACTTTAGATCGTTTGTTTCTATTCGAACTATGGAAACTTGACTCTCCTTTAAAATGATTTACTACGCTTCTAATAGAGAAAGGACTTTGTTCCATTATTTGACCTATCTGGACATATGAATTGCTTTGCTTGTGCAGTATTAATTTTCCCTCAGATTGCTACGTTTCTTTTGTTTTGGGCTCATTTTTGGTTTCACAGAGTTTTTTTTTTAATCTATATCAACAAATTGTTATTGAAACCCATTAGAACCGACATATTATGATTTATTGTAGGCAAAAAAGTGTACCAATACCAATAGGCCGACTAAGTGTACCAATACTTTTGCACGGCAAATCGATGACTTCTTTTAACAAAATATTTAGCAAAATAAGTGTTTGCATTAATAAAACCAATTTTACTTTTATTCAGTATCAAATCTGCCTATAATGGTAGAAAAATTAAACATAAAATGCTTGCTGTGTACAGACTTTTGTTCTGTGCTGTATATATAATGTAGTGATTTTGAAACGTTTAACTCTAGAGTTTTAATTTTTTAATTTATAAGTCCTTGAGTCTTTTTTGATACCTCACAGATTTAATATTTTTTTGTAAAAATAATGCAGCTCAAGGCATAGAGATGTTCCAGATATACATAAATGTAGCAAGCATTTTCGTTAAAGGCGTTAAATCGTGGTTTCGGTATAAAAAAGTATCCGGTAATGGAATGACCGTCACAATTACTCTGTAACTCTTGAGGTTCTTATAAATTATATAAAAATAAATCCTGAATTGTGAAAAAAATCAGGAATTCTAGAATCAAACTCCCATCGATGTCTGTACAATTCTTGGGTGATCTATGAGACCCTACTAAAAAGAGGTTATGAAAATGAGAGTTTATTCAAGTAAATATTTAGTTCTCGTAAAATTTGGCACAGTTTTATCTAATTGTTTAAGTCTTAAATATACGAAATATAATCGCAACACTAAAAGTCTTTAAGATTTATGCACTTTAAGGTAATTTTCGGAAGTTGGATGTGAACCGATCTGAATCTTGAATATTAAAATTTGAATTTGGATTGTTATGAAATTTATTTCTGTTAAATTTAATGAAAATATTTTAACATCTACGAATGTTCTGAGGTTAAAGCATAATTCCGTAAGGACACTTGTATTGCCGCTATCTGAGACATCTTTAAATCAATTTGGTAAGTTTTTGTGAGGCGAACGGTAAACGTTCCGGAACGTCCCGATTCAACCCAGCGTCAACTATATCAAATCAAAAGTTGTGGTAACAAAAATCTGCATTATAAATGGTCCAAGAAATAAGAATTTAGAAATTTTGATGATGCCCTCAGACAATTAGTTTGGATATGGGTGTGCCCACAATAGTCAAGGTGTCGGCCATACGAACATGGCTTAATTTAGATTTAGTCCAAGAATATATATACTTCATTCATAAGGTGTTAGAGGATTTTTTGTTAGCAATACACACGGAACGACAAACTATCAATTCTAGAAATGGAGGACACAAAGGAAAAAGATTAAAAATATTGATAAACTCAAGGAAAATATTACTTTCCAATATATATATTTACCGTATTTAAAAATTTATATTGCAAAATTTACACAACAACTGCTAATTTTGAAAACAGAGAGAGAGAGAGAGAGAGATAAAAAACTGATAAAATTAATGTTAACAAAAATTTCTCTCATTTGATTACGTATTAAAATTATTTTTAAAATATTTTGAAGGGGAAATACCAAGAATTTTCTATTCATGAGGGGGTGTGGGAATTTGTGTTCTTTTTCTTTTAAGGGGAATATTTATTACCGTTTCGAGATATTGAAAAAAGTACTTGGAATATTTATAATTAGTTTTTATATTGATAATACGAATTTATCTATTTTATATATAAAATCCAGTTTTAATCACTAAAGTGATAAAATTTTGAACAGCTTTTAAGAAAACCTTCATTAATGTTTTTATAGTGCTTTCTAACACTTTGCTCGATAAGGTAGTCCTTCTCCGTTTAAATTCGACCACACTTTTTGTCATCTCTTTTGTGCTCTATAATTCACTTTTAACAAAAACAAAATTGCTCTGAACAGTTTGAAGGAGTTAGCTCTCTTAGTACAAATATCACATTTTTGTACTTGTACCACTTTAGAACTTGGTATCATAGTGCAAAATGCCAAGTCAGATCAAAAAGTAAGCGGACTTGTTTTGAAGTCTTGTGAAAGGAAGCAGCCTTTTCTAAACATTCCTTGGCTTCTCTTGCCGAAACTGCATTTGCTTGCCATATATAGAACTTTTTCTGAAATTTTGACTGTTTTTGGTTCCTAAACTTTACTTCAACATTCCCTCAAGCATCAACGACATACAATTTAACCGGCTGCTTTTCCAAAAATATCGAATCACATTTGACCTTAAGATATTTGAATCTTATATTCGGCAGAGCCCAATATAGGAGTCATAATCCTTATTAATATAATTTAAGCATTTTTATTAGAAAACTATTAAAACATTAGTTTTATAGAATATAAATTTCCCGGGTATTCCGAGAATGAGAATTTGTTTCGTAAATTCCCGGGACAAGAGAAACATCATTTGGACCATCTCTTTTTCAAGGACAAGTTCTGCCGGTACTGTTTAATAACATAAGTAACAGTTTGACGACAGAGCTATTAATGCTTGACCCACTTTTCATAGGGCCACTAAACCACTCACACATGTTTCTGAAGCCCAAAAAGAGAAAGCATTGTTAAAGGAGCTTAAAACACATCCGGTAGAATGTGCTCGGTTAGCTCAGTGCTCGGACTATTTGGTAGGAAAAGTAAAGACTAATGCAGCTTTAAAAATATAAAAAACAAAAAGTTCTTGACAGAAACGCTGCTAAAAATTTAGAGGCCAAAACAGAGCACGGAATTAAAAAAAAAAGTTTTCTAAAAAAATATTTTTGCTGCATTATAATTGACGAAACGTATGTAGCTGCCGACTTTTCGCAAATTCCTGGCCAAAAATTTTATGTTGCTGATACTCGAGTCAAAATTAGCTAACAAGTTCTTGGTATGACAAGAAATCACTTGTTACAACGGGTTCTATAAATACCGAAATTAACATTAAGGAATGTTTACATACATGTGTTCACTTATTTTAGGCCAGACTTAGCATCCGGTTACTATGGTAAAAAAGCCTTTGGTATTTGTCCAGAGCACATGGGCAGTGGAGAGATATTTGAAGAGCACAAAGAAGGTTTCTTAAGGTGTAGTAGATTTTAAACGGAGATGAACTAATTTTTCGAGCAAACAATAACATTTTTAAAGAAAGAAAAAGGTTCAAAATTTCATCATCAGTGATTAAAACTGAAAAATATTTCTTTGAATAAATTGTAAAAATAATTTCAATTAAATAAAACAAAAATAAAACTCTAAGGTTGATTTCATATGTATGTTAAGAATTTTTTCATCTCACTCCATAAATAAAACATTTAACCAGAAATAAATATAGTTTAAGTGGTCAATTGAAAACTATAAATAGATTATATAGATTATTATTCTTTTAAAAGAAAATATTTATATATAAATTGTTTAACCACAAGATCTTATAATATCAGAATAAAAATGAACTTATAATTTTAATGCCAACTTATTTTTAATAATTGTTTATTTAAAATACTGTATTATTCGAAACTCAAGTAACTTTTAACATTTTTGAGCACAAATTATATAAGATTTGTTATAATTAATACAGTCATCATTGCAGACTGTAGTGATAACAGTTTGGCTGTATCTGGTTAATTTTTCTTGTGGAAAAAACTTCCGAGTGATACAGCTTTCACTGGTTTGACAATCTTCGGCCTAATGTGACACGATACGTTCGGGAACGAGATCCAATTGTTGTAAGAACGTGCTTCAGATTGCAATTTTATTCGGTTTATGGGCTAAAGATTACAACATTATGTTCAAACTCTTCCTTTTAAAATGCCAAAGTGGCTCTCTATTGGATTTAGAAGGTGAAAAATCAAAAAAAAAAAATGGAACCCATTGGCTGATACCTTATCTTTAACCAATTTTACTGAAGTTTTCGAGGCAGCAAATTGTTGGTTACCAAATTGTTCCTTAAAATAAAATGCTTCACGTTTGTTTGGATTTTTATAAAAGGACCAACTACACTATCGAAAAAAACAACTTAAAACCGAAACACTGACACCATCTTGTCACTTTTCCTTTGCTCTTCTTACACGAAAAACTCCATATGAATTAATCCGTTTTGGATTGGTGCATAGCAATATGATGGTCTGTTTTATTTAGTTCAGTTCGTAAGGAGTATATCATATAAGAAGATCAAAGAAGGTCAGACAACGTCCAAGATTTACCAAAAACCATACAAATTTATTGAAAGAGAAAATATAAGGCAATAAGTATCGACTGGGTTTCCAACAACACTGAATATAAACATCACCATTTAACACATAAAATGCAATGAACCTGTTGACCATTAACTAATTTTTGAAATCTTTGAAAAAAAACCCAACAAAATATTGTAACCCTGCGTTACGTGTACTTCTCTTTAGTATTATATATCGCCATTGTCTGAATATGGAAAAAAATTGTATTTTTTATTAATCTTATCTTTGCAATGACGAAATCAATAAATTAAAGAAAAAATAATAAAATCAATACAAAACAAGTGTTTTCGTTTGACAATTGTAAAGAATTTTTATGATGGATGTGTAAATAAAAGTTGGAATAAAATTACAATCAATCGACAATAACAAAAATCAATCAATCAATCAATTTCTTAGGAAATCCATAAAATATTAAAACGCAAAAAGGGCAGATGGCAGTTTTCCATATGATGTTTCTAAAGCCGAAAAAAGAAAACATTTTCTTAAGAGCTTTCAACATACCGGGCAGGAAAGCAAACCGGTTAGCGGATATGAAAAGTTAAAGTGAAATTTGAAGTCAAATTTTCTTAAAAAAGTTTAAGACCCAAAAGCAGTTTAATGCCAAAACAAGAAAACATTTTCTTAAGAGCTTTCAACACATCTGGCAGGAAAGCAAACCAGTTAACGTACTATTTGGTATGAAAAGTTAAAGTTTATACAGGTTTAAAAACATACAAGGCCCAAAAAGTTTCTGACATGAACGCTTCAAAAAATTAAGAGACCAAAAGTAAAGGAATTTCAAGTCAAATTTTAAAAAAAAAATATTCTTGCTGCATAATCGTTAACGAAAATTCCTGGTTAAAAATTTATTGTTGCTGATGCTCCAGGAAATTTTCCAAAAAGTTTTAGACCCAAAAGCAGTAAAAACTTTCCCAAAGAGTTCTTGTAATGGCAAGCAATATGCAGTTAAGGCAAAAGAAACCAATTATTTGTCACTACAAGCTCTATAAATAACGAAATTTACATCAAGGAATCTTTACAAAAAGATTGCTTCCATTCAGAAGACTTTATAATGCTTCCACTTTATTATTTATTGTTTATAAGAAACAATAATATGGTATGTAAGAGGTAAAACCTCCAAGCTGCCCGGAGCTAAGGCCAGTGAGTAATATTGAACTTTTGTTAAAGGAGAATGGAGAGCACAAAAAAAATTTGTCTAAAAGCTTGTTAGACTTTAAACGAACATTAAGGGAAGGTTCAAAGTTCATAACTTGTTATTAAAACTCTTTTTGTTGTAAATTGTAAAAATAATTCCAATAAAATAAAAAATTATTAAAACTGTAAATTTAGTGGTTTCGTTTTTATTAACGTATGTTAAGAAATTTTCTATCTCAGTCCTTATATTATCTCAGACGAAATCTAATGAGGTGGTCAATAAGTTTAAAACCAATATTTTTTATCAAATTCAAAAAAGTCCAAAATACTCTTAATTTTCAATTTTTGATTTTGTTAATTATGAGATGTTTAGAAACACAATACTGACAAAATCTACTGATCATAAACCTCAATTAAATTTAACAAAAACTTAACTATTTCATTACACAGTGAATAATTATTAGTAAAAACATGATTGGAAAACAACTTTCATGTAAATCTTTATAGAGATTTTCTTTAAAACTTGAAAATTTCCTAAAAAGTTTGTATAAAAATAAAAACTAAAATACTTAAAATACGTAAGATAAAATATATAAACAAATAAAACATACCATTCATTGCTTGTGTCTGTGGTGGTAAACACATATTGCCACCACTATATACACCACTGCCGCCAAAACCAGATGATGTATTAACTGTCCCAATACCGTTAGGTGATTGTATACTATTTTGTATATTTTGTTGTAAAGCCACCACGTTATTATTGTGAAATTGCTGTTGCTGCTGCTGTTGGTGGTGGTGTTGTTGCTGTTGATGTTGTTTTTCAATATTTAAAAAATAATTTATATAATTATTTTGATTAGTTATAGTTTCATTACCCGAATTGCCATCATATTGATTATCATTATTAATATTTACTTGATTTAAACAATGTTGTCTCTGTGACTGCTGTTGCTGCTGGGGACGTATGCGACAAGCCCTAAATACACCACCCTCGTCGGTAACAGTTATTTGAAAATTTTGCTGATAACCTAAACGAGCATCATACGATGTGCTGGAATAGTGTAAACTTTTACCACCACCACTGGCACCCGAAAACCCGGGACCAGCTGTTATATCAATGGTAGAGGGCTGTAGAGCAGAATTTGGACCGGTGGGAGAGACGGGCGGACGTAATGTGAGATTAACCGAAGTAAAACTTTTTTGTGAACCGGCCACAGAAGCTGTAGGCGAAGAGGTAGCCGACGAAGATGATGTTGTTTGTATAGTTGTGGTTCCGACTGCTGTTGCACCAGCTGACGGATGCGCTGCCAAAGAAGGTGATGTTGGTGTTGATGTTAACGAGGCAGGCGTATAAAGAAAATCACGCGTGTATGGTGGCTCTGGTTGTAAAGTAATGACTGAACGATGGCGAATCGGTGATTTTGTTTGCAAATGTGTTTGATGTTGTTGATTTGTTATGGCTGTTGGTGTGTATTGGTGATTGTGGTGAATTGGATTATTTGGAGATGTAGGCGAAGGTGTCGATAATGAGACACTAACAGAAATTTCCGATTCCGATAAGGGACTTGTTGTTGAATTGTTAGATGAAAGAGAATTATTGAGATTATTGTTGATTTGAAATTGTGTGGGTTTAGGGGCAATAGGCGGTAGGGGTGCTTTACGTAAAGGTTTTGATATGTTTGTATTAGTATGTGATTGCTGTTGTTGTTGTCTATTTCGTTGTTCTTGAAAACGTTGTTGTAATTGCACATTTAAACGCTGTCTCTGTTGTTGCTGTTGTTTTTGCAATTGTGTATTTAAATTGAGAGTTGTTGGTCGTTGTCGTGGTATATTTCTCTCTATATTCTCAACAGCACCCATACAATCAGCGTTACCAACACTTGTACATATTTCACTTACATTATTATTCACCTCATTAAGTGTGGTTGTGTTAACGTTTGACGTTGTTGATATTGATTGTTTATATTGTGGTGGTGCTCCTCCTCCACCACCTCCACCATTATACCCATCTATACTCCCCACATTATTTCCACAATCACTATTTGAAATATTTTCACCACCAACTAACGGTTTATTTGTTTTCGTATTTTTAGAAATTATTGTATTTGTTTTCATAGAATTATTGTTATTGTTGTTGTTGTTATTATAATTATTATTATTACATTGCTGTTGTAGTGGTGTTGGCGGTTGTAATGGTGCTGTACGTATTGGTTTTATCGGTTTTAAAGGGGGTTTTTGCTGAACATTAATCGGTTTTTGTTGTAATGGAGGTTTATGTAAAGAATTTGTTGTTGCTATTATATTATTCGTATTCGTGGTCGTTGTTGTATTATTATTAATATTGTTATTCGTTGAATTTTGTAAATTATTATTATTATTATTATTTGGTGGATGCAAAACTTTGGCAGGATAACTTTGAGCCGGTATTGGATTCAATTCAAATTCATTCCTTAACATTTGTATACAATTTTCACGTTGATGACAATTTTCATTAACACATTGAGCTACAATCGTATCGGGTAATGTGGGAAATTCTTGTTTCATTTCATGAAATAAGTGCATTATACTAATATTGCTACAATTACAATTTGACTTTTTTGTGGACGCAATCGATGATGACGATGATGATTTGGATGTTGATGTTGTATTGTTATTATCAATTGAATTTGTTGTTGTTGTCGCTGAGTCTATTGATAATTTTTCAATATTGTTACTTTCTATATCGTCGTCTTCGTTATCGTGTTGCTGTTGCAATTGTTGTTGATTTTTATTATTGTTGTGTTGATTAAGTAATGATTTTAAAAAATTTCCTGGCGGCTTTGGTGGTTTAGCCGCCATCTTTTGCCATCATTTAACAAAAACGCAAACCTGCAATAAAAAAGAAAACATATATTAATTTCAAGCTTTAATCAAACGTTGCAAATATGCAACAGTGGTTAAATGTTCATATAATGATTGATTGATATAAGTGTGTTTAGCTTTAAATGTTGACTTTAAGACACAATTAAAAAATCCATTTTATTTGTTATTTGTTTGCAATGTGTCTTAAATTAAGCGAAACAATTAGAGTTCAACGAAAGATAATTATACATCTGCTTGATCAAGGACAATCTTTTGCAGAGATTTAAGTATTAGTGAATTGTAACCGTTCTACCATTCGGACGATCATAAATCGTTTTAAACACGTAATTTACTGAGGAGGAATATGCCAAAATAGTGCGAAAGGTATTATTTGATACAAAAATAACATCCCATCAGCTTGTTGCTGCTATAAAGGAAGATATTTCAATGGAAGTGCAAAAACTGTTTGGTGTTTGCTATACAATACTGGTTACAATTTAAGTACAGCTAGAAGAGCATCATTGACATCTGCTATTAATCGGAAGAAGAGAATGTAATTTCTAAATAAGATATAAAACTTCTGAAATCAGCTGCTCTTCTCCGATGAGATTTAATTTAATAATTTCCAACCTGATAAACATTCAAAGGTATGGAGAATGTCTAATACTGCATATGCAAAAAAACTTAAATCAACAGTAAAATATGGCGGCGGAGAAGTGATGGTCTGAAAGCGTTTACATTAATATTTTAAAGGAACAACCAATTACATTTCAGCATATTCAGCTTATGATGTGAAGATTTGGTTTGCATATAATAATGCACGTTTATTGTCACATTCTCTGCAACTAACACACCCAAATCCCATCCAGCATTTATGGCAAGATTTTGATCGAAGATAAGGACTACGTGGAATGTACCAATCCAAAAAGACATTACGGTCACTCTCTATCTTAAAAAAAAATAACACTACGATGGGTGTTTTTTTGTGGTAAAATTAAACGTTCCGAAAGTGTGGTGAGTAATATCTTTAAGAGCGGACAGAATTATGGTTTACGGAAACCTTCTTAGGGAAATACAAATTTAAAAGAGAGAGATTAATCTTATAAACTCTTATAAAAGAAAATCCCACGAAAATACATGAAATGGGCAGAGGGGTGGAAAAATGCAATTTTTTCTGACGAATCAAATTAATGTTTACGGCCCGGACGCATTCTCATATTATTGGCATTATTTGAGATTAAAGATGTTCGAATATTAAAACGTTATTTCGGCGGTAGTAATTTAATAGTTTAGGCAGCATTTGTTGCAAATCCAAAACTTGTTTTGTTACAACTAAAATGAATAATTTATAACGAATTTTTGGAAGATGATCCCCGCTTTTATGGATGAAAAACTAGATGAAGTTTACATATTCCAGCAAGATAATGCTAAGGAACATGTTTCAAATGGTTTAAGGAACAAAGATTGCCTCTGTTGTACTGGCCATCTTGCATTTCGGACTTAAACTCAATGGAAATCTTGCAGAGATGTATGGCCCTTAAAGTTTATTCAAATAATGGCCAAAAGCATAATAACTTTCACAGAGCTAAAACTAAAACAAGTCTGGGAGGAAATTGATAACGATTTTCTTAAGAAATTTGAGGAATCAATTCCTTACCGCAACAAGGAATATACAATCCATTATTTTTAATGCTAAAGAGACTGATAAATTGAAGTGCGTTTATAAGAAAATACCTCTTAAATGACAGTTTTAGATTGCGCCTCTATAGATGAATATGGATCAGAGTATTATGATAAATTAAATAAACATTAAAAACATTAAGTGCTAATTGGAAAAAGTTACTAAGGTTTTGAACAATACTGTATTTATGCTTATTGAATTCTGCAAAAAAACAACAACAAGGGCAAATGGCAATTTCCTAAACCTTGTATTGGATTTAGGTTTTGTAAAATTTTCTCTTAATTAAATTAAAACTTAAATACGATGAAATAAATAAAATTTGTTAAAGAGACTTTTAGAAAAATGTTAAATGTTTGCAAATCAAATAAATGAGTGACATCGAAAAATTCTTAACATACATAAATGTTTATAAAAATTAATCCACTAAAGTTCAGTTTTCATTTTTTATTTGATTAAAATCACTTTTACAGTTTCAATCACTAGCGATGTAACATTGAACCTTTTTCGGAAATATTCCCATTAACTTTTTCATGGTAATTTCTGCCTCTTGGCTTGAACAGGTAATTCATCTCCGTTTAAAATCTATCACAGTGTTGGACAATTTATTTGTGCTCTTTAACTTTTTTTATTAAGAGCTCAACATCTCTCTACTGGCCTTAGCTTCGGGCAGGTTAAAGGATTTGTCTCTCTTTTTGCAAATGTCACAAGGGCTTCTCTACCAACGTGATAGAATGCCAATTCAGCCCAAAAAAATAAGTGGACGCATTGTCAAGTTTTATGAATGGAGGCATCATTTTTTTGTAAATATTCCTTGATGTAAATTTTGGTATTAATAGAGCCTGTTATATCAAATGATTGGCTTCTTTTATGGAAACTGCATATTGGATAAATTTGATCTCTTTTAGGTCTTTACCTTTTCCTCAACATTCCTTCGAGTTTCAGCAACATAAAATTGTTGACCAGGATGTTGCAAAAAATCGACGTTTCGTCATCCATTTTGCAGCAAGAATATTTTTTATGGAAAGTTGACTTCAATATCCGTGTTCTGTTTTTGCTCAACAAAATTTTAGCAGCGCGCATGTAAGGAACTCTTAGAAATTTCATATCAAATAGTCTGAGAATAGAGCTAACCGAGCTGCTTTTCTACTGGATGTAGTGGAAGTTCTTTTGAAAATGCTTTCTATTTTTTGGCTTCAGAAACATCATGTACATCATTCCCTTTGAATCTGCCAGGCTTTCTATCAACGGACATGTTCAGGAACTGTTTGAGCCTTGTATGTTTTTTATCCTGCACTCGCTTTAACTCTTTGTATCAAATAGTCTGAGCACTGAACTAACCGGGATGTTTTTCTGCCAGATGTAGTGAGAGCTCTTTTGAAAATGCTTTCTATTTTTTGGCTTCTATCAAATGACAAAATCTTCCGGTACTGTTTAGTTTAGTTAGTTCGCAGGGCAGTGTCCAAGCAAACATCTAGAAGCATTCTTCTTCTCAGCAATCCGCAATTATAGTTCACTAAACCATCCAGCACCTTTAGGAAAATAGTGATCTCAAATCAACATTACCAAGATCGCATTGATCAAAAGTATAGGTTCCTTGTGTGTGTTCTTAATCTCTCTAAGTAGAGGCCAATAACAAGACAAGTGAAAAAATGTCTCCTCTTGCAATTCGTCAAGACAACTGCGATAGAAACCATTATGTGCCCAACACAATGTCCAGTTATAATAGAAATTAGAAGTGCGATATGCCTGCTACTGAAACCAAACAACTTCCTGGTCTTCTAATGTTGTACCTTGGCCAGATAACACGGAACGTTTGACAGGTGGTCTCTGCTTGCACCATCCCGCATTGTTTATTCTCAAAACATTCTCTATAAGAGGAAATCCATCAGCCGATCGATGCCGTCATCATCAAGTAGTGCACCACGCCTAGTCAGACCATCCGCAATGTCATTTACGAAACAGTTACTGTATCCATTAATCCAAATCAGCCTAACAACATAATGTCTCGCTATCTTGTTCAAATATATCCGGCACCGTTACTGTTCAGTAACATTGGAAACATTATGACGGCGGAACTTTGAATGCTTGGTCAATGTTTTTGTAGGATCAAATTGGGGTTTGTTGTTGATTATTAATCATACTTTGGTTAAAAGTTTAATTGAAAAACGTGTATTAAGAATTTTTCGATCTGAATCCTGGTTAAGAAAACTTATTTCATTTTCCAGAATTAGACCAGACACTAATTTGTTTTCATATCGCTGACAACAACAACTACAACATAAAACCAATCATAACAACAAAAACAACAAGAACAATTTTTGAATTTTTTTTGAGAAAAAAGGAAAAATTTTTTGCAAACAAAAAGAAAAATTATTATAAACAAATGACAAGTGAATTTAAAAATATTTATGACAACACAACAAAACAATACTAATACACATATGCAGATACATTCATTCATACATATTTCTATGTATGTGTTGAAATTTTAAAAATTAGCAACAATATATTTTCTAGCTTTTCTTCTAAATTTAAAATAAAATATTTTCTTTTGAAAAATCAAAATTTTAAATAAAAATGCGCCCATCATGTGCCTGATGTAGGTGTTGTTAGTATAAATGTATATATGAATGTATATATGCATGTGTGTGTCTGAATGTTTAATTGAAATAATGCAAAATAATTAATTAGAAAAGTGGTTTATTATGAGTTTTCATTTATTTTTTCTTTTTATGTTTTCTAAAATATTAAAAAAATAATAATAATGAAGGGGAATTAAATAGATTTAAGTTATAACTCATTTGAAAAATATTTGCATTTCTTTGAGTTTCAGTTATTTTTCAAAAGATCAATAAAATTTTCAAGGTTTCAGGGTGAAAATATGGAAAAAGTTCAAGTTCAAAAAATTGCAATTTTTATCGTAAATTAATTTTGGTTAAAAATTTAATTGATATAATAATTTATATTTATTTATTTATTTATTTATTTATTTAATTAAATAATTAATTGATTATTTATTATTTATTTAATAATTAATTAATTCATTAATTAATTTATTTAATTATTTTATTTATTTATTTAATTGATTATTTATTATTTATTTAATAATTAATTAATTCATTAATATATTTATTTAATTATTTTATTTATTTAGTTATTGATTAATTAATTAATTAATTTAATGATTAATTAATTAATTCAGACAATTTTTTAATTTAGGCAAACAAATTGCTTAGGGCCCAAAGCAAACATAAGTGTTATATTGTCATACGGTTTAAATAGATTATAAGTAATTTAAATTTGCTTAGTATGGTTGATACCTCTTCACCTGATCCTATCAGTGCTATATTTTTTTCCAGTATTGGTGTCTCACCGTAGCATAATTGCTGCAAATTTTTAAGATTTTCACTGTTATAGATTTTTAGCTATTTCATAATCGATATATGCATTGTATGGACAGTACTCCACCCCCTGGTCTTATCTGTCCTACGTTTTGTCCAGTAAAACAGTTCCTTGAGAAAGTTGTTGGGACTAAATTTATTCTTTAAATATTCAATAATTAATATTTGCTTTATATGGGAGGTACCCCTCCCCCTATTTTTTGCGACAAATCCCAACTTGGTCCAACTAAAAGATGACCAAACACTCAACGGTCTACAGTCATGATGATAAAAATTTAGAGACCAAAAACAGAGCAGGAAAATTGAAATCAAATCTTCTAAAAAAATAGTCTTACTGCATAATGACAAAACGTAAGTTCTGACAAATTTTTCTCAACTTCCTGGTCAAATTTTTATGTTGCTGATGCTGATCAAGAAATGTTTACAAAAAATTTTGTTTCCATAAATAAGAGTTCATAATGTGCCCACTTATGTCTAACATGTCGCTATGGTAAACAAGCGCTTTACATTTTTATACAAATCCTTCAAACTACCCGGAGCTAAGGCCAGTGGGGAGATATTGGGCTCTTGTTAAAAGGGAATTAAATAACATATAAAAGGTGTCCAAAAGTTTGGTATATTTTAAACGGAGATGGGCTACCTGGTCGTGCAAAGTGGGTGAAAGCCTTAATGGATGGTTTTAATTTTTTAAAATTGTAATAATAACTTATGAGTTATTATTATGAGTTACTAACATCAGGTCAGTATCCATACTGAAGACAAATTATTCTTTAAAAGAAAGCAATTAACGAGAAAGGACACCAGACATCATCACCACATACGGTCTTATGTTAAATGAACGATCATAAAGTATTTGAAAAATAATGTATTAAAATGTTGGTGGTAGAAATCTTGCGTTTCTTTCGATTGATGCAGAACGCCCTTAAAAATTGAGTTGTTTCATTCTTAACTTTAAAACTGGAGCAGTCCATCTTATCCTACTCGAAAGAGGAAAAAGTAGTACAAATGGTGGAAAATATTTAGAAGTCACATTGCATTTTCCTGTTGGGGACATGTCAAAGAACCTAAAAAATATTATCCGATAAATCTATGACGATAATAAAGAAATCCGAGATCGTTATGGTTGCTGCACCACTAATTTTCCAAGAGGAACTTTTTGGAGAATGAACGAAGTATTAAAAACTCTTTCAAGTTATTTTAAGTTGTTTAGAAAAAAATTTAAAAAAAATATTATAAAGTTTAAAGAGTCCAATTTCAAAAAACTCGTATTTTGTTACAGTAATTAAATGATTATTCTCATAGATCTCAACTGGACTTTGGAACATTGATTTTGTTGCAATGAAAAGTGTTTCAAATGAAGTTTTTTTTCTTTAATTATATTAATTATATTGTTAAGTAAGACCAAATAAAACAAGTTAGGATATTATAGTCGGTGAAACTCGACTATGTAATACCCTACACCACAATGTATGTTACGAAAAATTATTAAACGACCCTCGTATATTTTTATCTTCTGATTCCTTCTTAACTGTTCAGTAAATTTTTGCGACACTAAAATTTATGTGAAATTTATACGTTTTAAAATGAATTTTGTTGAAGGCTTATATGAGAGCTAGAAGAAATTATGGACCGATCCTCGTATAATTTTTGCACATAGATTTTGGTTTATATTTATCTTAATTTGACGAGTTATTATTACAATATCAATGTATATGTGATTATTTATGCCCTTAAAAATATTTCTTGAAAGGGAGTTTGTATGGGAAGTATGGGTAGTAATGGACCGATCCTTGCATATTTTGGTACATCGTTTATAAACGTAATAGGACTTACTGGTCTCAAATTAAAATCACTTTATATCAAGGACTTTTATGACCTTAAACCCCCATTCCGGGAGGAACATTAGTATGGGAAGTGCCTGAAATATTGGACCGAACATGAACATTTCAATAGGCTTCGTTACCTTGGCCCAATATAATAATATGTACCAAATTTCATCAAGATATTTAAAAATTGGGACGTTTACATGGATGGACAACCAGACAGACAGACGAACGGATATCGTTAAAGCGACTTAAAAAATGATTCTGAGTAGAATGGTTTACTTAAGTCCGGGGATAACATCCATTTTTCTGCATGTTACAAACGAATACTACTCCAACCGCCTACGGTGGTGTAGGATATAACTAAACATTTTTTTGTCTTCATTATATTGGGAGACCATGAAAGTGTGGGTTTTTTTATATGAGATCGGATCAATTCTGTAATATAGAGAGGAATGTAATGATTGGGATTTAAAACCCTTGATTTAAATTTACAACTTTTTGCATTTAAATTTACAACTTTCAACATTTTGCAAGATTTTTTTTAAATATGGATCCGAAAGTATTGCCACGATCACATTCAAATATTTTTAATCAAAATGAAATGAATTTTAGGAGACATTTTTCGATCTCTTTCCTTAGATGAATTATATTATTAAACACTTACATTTTATAAAATAAAAAAAAATAATTCGTTTAATATTTTTCACAAATTTATTTTTTAGTTTATTTTTTACAATTTTATTTATTTATTAACTTATTAACTAATTATTTTTTTAATTTTTTATTTATTTTTTTAATATTTAATTTATAAAATTTTTTACAAATATTTTTTTTGTAAAAGAATCACAAACACTTTTAATAAATTTTCATAATTAAGAAATATTTTCGTTATTTATTTTTTAATTATTGTATTTAATATTTAATTTTTTATAATAATATATTTTTTCAAGTTATTGCAACAACAACGAAATAAATAAATTTATTATTTTCACAATTTTTTTTACTTTAGGTTTTCGAAAAAATCCCGCAATTAAAAATTTTAATTCGAAAAAGAAAATCGTTTTATTATTTTAATTTTATTTATAAAAAAAATATTTTTTATTTGTTTAATATTATTTTAGTTGTAAACGCTTTAAATGCTAAAGAAAAACTAAGGAAAATTCTCTAAATATGTGAATGAGGCAAATCGGAAATCAATTCAAAAAAATTTATATACTAAACAAAAATATATATTTGAATTTGTATTTGTATGAGTACAAACAAATAAACAATATTAAAAGATAACGGAAAATTTTCACTCTCAGAAAGTTTTTTTCTTAAGTTTAATATATTTAGTGTTGCCAGAATTTTATTTTGTTTTACAGAAAAAAAATCAATTTTATGCCATAAGTTCTTAATTGAATATTTTTTTGAGGTTAATACATCATGATATTAAGATTAAGTTATATAATTCCTTAAAAGATATTTTGGGTATTGAGTTTCTATTATTTGATGAAAATGTCTGCTGAAAATGTTCGTTTATTGTTAAGAATTACTAACGATTCTAATGTGTTGATTTAGACACAGAAGACAGGAAAAGTCTGGTTTTTATTATGATAAATTGGAATCATTTCTAGCATTATAGAGTTATTGATAAGAAGATCGAAAAAATCCTAACACACATTCATTAAAACTTTTACTTCAAGTTGATGTTGTTAATGTCAGATACATGTAAATATTTTTAATTTGATGGAAATATGGGACCAGAATAATGTGCGTACTACAATTATTAAATTTTTTCAAGGAATACCAACTTGGTTCTACAAAAAGTTGGCCAAGAATTTAAAGGTCTGCTGCCAAACTGTTTCCAATGTTTTTAAGCAGTGGGAACTTGGTGCAGTTAGAAGAAATGATCCACATGATGTTTCTAAAGTCAGAAAAAAATTAGAAAACATTTAGAAAAGAACTCTCAACACATCCAGTTGGAAAGCAGCCCCGTTAGCTCAGTGGTCGGGTAATTTGATCCTGACAGGACCGCTGCTAAAATTTTAGAGCACGAAAATTGATTTTCGCCGCTTCCTTAAAAATTTTATGTAGCTGATGCTCGAGGTAATATTGAAGCAAACTTAAGGAACAGTCAAAATTTTCCCAAAATCTTCTTCATTTGTCAAGTAATACTAAGTCGTGGCAAAAGTAACCAATCATCATGTTACAACGATTCTATATAAATACCAAGTTTTACATCAAGGAACGTTTAAAACAAAAGGGCTGCTTCCATTCATAAGATTTCATAATGTGTCCACTTATATTTGGCCTAAAGTGGCATCCTGTCTCTTAAGTGGTACGAGAACAATAATGTGGTATTTGTACCAAGAGAAGCAAATTCTCCAAACTGTCCGGATATAAGGCCAGTGGATAAATATTGGGCTGTAGTTGAAGATAATTGAATGTGGAAGTGGGGTAGATTTTTTACGGTGGTGGACTATAAAAGTGACAGAAAGCACTTTAAATGCGACATCGGAAGGCTAGATAAGTTAAGTGGTTCCATTTTTATTAACATATGTGTAAGTTAAAATTTTTTCGATCTCACTTTTTAGGATTCAACATTGCAAAATTAATTACTTTAGCAAATCAATGCTGAAGTCGAATATCCTCGAATGGTGAGTTCGACATGGATGTTTTTGTATTGTAAGTTTTCGAAATTGGTTCTAACGGTAGCGGGAAGTCAGTTTAAAGAGGGTGATCAAGGAAAAATTATGAGAATAATCAACTAGAAACGAGGTCTTTTAGAAAAAAGTGGATGACAAGACACCTGTTTTATATTTCAAATACTCTCGCTTCTAATAAACATTTGTTTCAATCGTTGCAGAAGGCTTCGATGCGATAATATTCAACTAGAAACGAAGTTATTTAGGATAAAGTGGATGACAAGTCAGCTGCTTTATATTTCAAATCCTTTCGCTTTTAACTAATATTTGTTTCAATCGAACAATCTTACTGGTAAATGTTTCACTACAGAACAGTGTATTAGAAATTGGACTGATTCATTTCATATCGCAAATCTAAGTCTTTAGACAAGGAATCCATATAGTATTTCATTATACAGCTTTTCCTTTTAGTTTGGTTCGCAAGAGATTTGAAAATATTTTTAATATGCTTCAAATTTCCTTCCAGACCCAATTTTCTATTAATGCTTGAGTTCTTTTAATCCACATTTGTGGACCAGGAAAAGGTATTATTATGTTGGCCAAGCACTATGATTTTCATGATGCCAGATATAATTAAACCATCAAACATTTTATGATCACATCCAAAAAAATGATTTTTTTTAAATATGGCAACATCATTTGAGAATGATTTTTTGAGAACCCTCTCAAACTCGCTCTTCTCTTTCTCTCCCAGAACGTATACGTAATAAATATTCTTTTGAACAATTAATTGAATGTAACTTATACGTCACCGTTTAAAATGCAATACAGAGATTCAATTTAATAATTTTGTGTTTTTCGATATTTTTGTTTATTTTTATTAAAAAAAAAAAAAAAAACAATAACAACGCCAAAAAGATGAAGAGCTAAAGAGAACAATAATAATTTATTCCAAGTGTGTTTATTAATTTGGCAACTGTTAAAAAGAAAATATAAAAATATAAAATTTAAAAGAATTAAAAAAATAATAATAATTTTTAATAAAGAAATTAAAAACGATTTTAACGAAAACTGATTAAAGAGGGCCTTTAAATTTCTAAGAAGTGATATTTATGATCTCGATATGTATTTTTTTAATAATTCTATTATTATTTGATATTATAACCATGTTATTGTTAAAAGTTTGATAAACATTAATGACGCACAAAGTATTATTTTCAACAGTAAGAATTTTAGATTTGGTTCTATCGAATATCGTTAATACCCTCCACCACATACGCCCAGAATAATAGTGATAATGAGAGTCACACTATTTGTCACATTGAAGAATAAAGCTACTGAACCGATAATTAAATATATATAGCTGAGTGCCAAGATAAAAAATATTATTAAATACATTCACTTATAATATACCAAAACTTTTTATCAACTGAACCGATGTTGCTGGTTTAAAACATCAACTATCAAATAAGCAGCTCATATTTCACGATGCTCTGACAATTGTTTTGGGTGTAAGTGTTCCATCAGCACAAATGTATTCAAATAAAACTGTTATGCAAGATAATATTTATGGGGTCTTAGATAATGATTTCTTATACCGCTCGAGGTGGTGGAGGGTATAACAATTAAAACTTTATCGCGCAATAATTTTGAAGAAACTTACGTTCAACATGAATGTTGTTTTGGATCCAAAAGTCTTAATTTTGACACAGAATATAAGAAGATTTTATTGATCTAATTTAAGAAATTGGAAACATGACAAAGAATAAAAATAACTTTCATTATCATTGGAAGTCACACAAGTCATTTGTTTATGTTTGATATAAATTCAAATGGATGAAGATTGTGTCCTATAGAAACTGGTGTCTAGAAACAATGAAAGGAGATTTTGCATGTCTAAAAAGGCCGATTAAAGAACCGAATTTCCACCGAAATCTTATATCCATGATCCCATGGTAACACTCTGAGTTCTATGGGATCAGAAGGAAAATTTACATTATGGACTGTAAAAAATTTGGTCATAAGATCACATGGAATATGTACCGATGACGAAAGCTTTTTTGTGAATCATATGTAAAGTCCGACTTTGACCAACCAGTTAAATCAGTGCTGAAACTAAATATCCACGACACCAAGGTGATGAATTTGATGGGATCATAACAGTTAATTATATTAAAGTCTATTAAAAATTGGATCAAAAGATCACATGGGATTTATAACAAAGGCAGAAAAGTAAAATCCATGGCAACAAGGTAACGCTATATATCTTGGTGGGATCAAAGGGGAATTTTGTTTTATGGACTGTTAAAAATTGGGTCGGAAGATCATAAGGGATCTGCACCGATGTCAAACTAAACAGCCAAAATAAAGTTAAAAACAAATATCCATTACCCCAAGACAATTGTTCTGTATATGGTGGGTTCAGAAGGATGTTTTGAATTATAATCTCTAAAAAATTAGGTCGGAAGATAACATGGGATCTCTGTTCACATTAATCTGTGAGAATTGATTTGTGGGAAACATATGAAATGCATATATCCGCAAAATCAGTGCCGAATCCAATATTTATGACACCAAAATAGTGTTAAAAATCTGGTCAAAAGATCACATGGTGCTTTTGTGCTCCTCATTTTTTTTAACAAGAAACCAATATCTTTCCGCGTTACCACCGGGCAATTTAGAAGATTTGCCTCTTAAATACCACATTATTGTTCTTCTACTATTTAAAGCCTTGTTTACTATAGTGACAGGATGACAAGTCAGGTCAAAAATCAGGGAACACATTATCAAATCTTTGAATTGAAGCAGCCTTTTTTATAAACATTCCTTTTTGTCAATTTCGGTATTGAAAGTGCCCTTCAAACAAATGCTTTACTTCTTTTGGCTTAACTTCATATTGCTTGCCAAAGCTTTTTGAGAATTTTGTTTACTTTTGGGTTCTAAAATATTCTTCAACATTCGCTCCAGCATCGCCAACATAAAGTTTTTGACCAGGAAGTTGCGAAAAATTTGTCAGAACTTACGATTCGTCATCCATTATGCAGCAAGAATTTCCCTGCTGTGTTTTTGGACTCTAAATTTCTGGTCCGAGCAGTGAGCTAACCGAACTACTTTCCTACTGGATGTCTTGCGAGCTCTTTTTGGTTAATTTTTATTTTTTTTTTTTTGCTTTAGAAACCTCATATGGACCTTCCCATCTTACTGAACCAAGTTTACTACCAATGACATTTTTTGACATTAAACATAATAACCGACATGTTATATAATAACATCGATGAATGACCCAAAATTCTTTGGCCAAGGGTTGTCACCCCAGCATCGGAAAAAAGAAGTACAATGGTAACTTGATAAAAAAAATTAAATAACACTTGGGCTAAAAGTTTTAATGAAGAAGGTGTGTTAAGAATTTTTCAATCTGAGTCCTTAATAGCAGAAATTTGTGAAAACGTTGTAGGCTTTTATTTTGAATTTTTTTTCGCTTTCACTTTTGTGAGTGTTTTTATTTATTATTTTTTTTTATAATTTTGATTTAAAAAATATTTTTATTTTAGTTTTTTTCTTGTTTTAGTTTTTTGTTTAATTTTTAAATATAAAAATAATATAATAATTAAATTTTGAGTGGGTGTTGGAAAATGTCCGAAAAACAATAATAAAAATTAATTAACGTTAATTCTAAGAAAATAAAGTAAAAAAATGAAATATGAATTAGAAAAAAGAAATAATTAAAACAAAAACAAATATTTTATTAAAATATTTTAATTTTATAATAAATTTTAATAATAAATAAATGTCTGTCGTCTACACAATGTCACACAAAATTAAGGGCAGATTAAAATAAAATTAATAAATTTTATTTAAAAACAACGAAACATAAAATGATTGATGTGGAAAATGTTTTGTTAAACAAAAAAAACTAAATCAAAATAAATTCAAATAAAACTATAAAAATTTATAAATAAATAAATAATTTTTTACTTTCTAAATATAAAAATTAAATGTCAAACAATTGTTTTGGAAACAAATGGAATTTTGTGCCAAATCTCATGTTTATGTCAAACTTGTTTCAACTGCAAAACATGTTGATTTTTGATCATTAATAGAAAATTCTTTTGCAAATAAAAACATGATTTCTTCATATTTCAAAAACAACAAAAAATATTATAAATTTTTATTAAAAAAAATAATTTTAAATAAAATAAACAAATAAGAATGGAAGATAATGTTGAAGACTATATTTCGGACCATATTAATATGATTCCGTCATGGGGACACTTGTTGAAAGAACAATATTTTAAATTGCAGTTTTCGACTAAACTAATAAAATGTAAAACTGTCATACGCACCTACATCGATATCCGGTTTATGTTGTATGGAATATGCGGTAGATCAGTCAAACTTGGTGTGTTTTCGTGTTCAACAATTTACATCTCCCGAATACCACTAAAGCGAGTTTTTATCATGTTCTAAAAGTCTGATTAAACATTATTTGAATTCGATCTCTACAAGAACCAAAAGGTTTTTGGATTTGTATGTATGTTAAGTTTTTTCTTCTTTACTCCATTGGGTTCATATGGTTTCCACAGAGCATCTCCATCTCTTACACGTCTTGCTGTTGTCTTCCTATGAAAGATTGCACTGTCGTCTCGATCATTGCGACTACAACACATGTATTATCTTTGTTATACTGTCAGCCACCTTTTTAATTAGATCTCAAATAACCATGTTGTTTAAGGTATCAGGACAGAAATTCAGCAAATGAATCTGAGGCAAATTTTTACTAATTTGATGACAAAATGCTTTAAGTAAGATTTTTTTTAATATCAACTGCAGTCGTTCAAATACAGATCTCGTTTCATGTTGTTGTTTGGATTGATTCGTCAAAAACTTCGGTAAACCTTATTGAATGAGACCTCCTTTTTGTGTGGTGCCAAAGTTGTGCCAAAACTTCTTTTGTAGACCACGACAAATTCTGTTCGTTATTTGCTATAGGTGGTGAGCGACCAACTAGAACAACATCCATATTGTAACTTTGTGGCGTCACGGTCAAAGCTGTTATAGCCGAATCTGTATCAAAAAGATTTTGATATATTCTATTTGACATCCCGATTGTATGGTATTGAACTTGGGATGATCACAGAAAAAACTGCGTACTAAGCATTTCTGAACACATCCAATTACGGTTTTTAAGTCTGCTTTTTGGTTTCGTTATTCATACGCCTCGTACTGCCGACTTGTATTTTGAAACATGTACTGAGGAGGTAAATAACTATTGAATGTTATACCCAAGATCTTTGGGTGGTAAAAAGTGGAGACTTGGACTATAGCAAATACATTTTCTTGTATTTACCTTCATGGTCCGCTGAAGAAAGTTTCAAATTAGGCGGAGTGAATAAATTGTTGATTAGGAAATGAATTTACCTGAGCGTAAACTCTATTGCTATATTAGGGACCCTGTGGGATTCCTTGTTAAACTCATCAAGGTATTGATTTTCGGTCTCAAAACTCAACGAAAGACTGCCGGCCACTCGAACTGTTCAAAATGTATTACTTTTCGATTTCGTTTTGAAATGTGTGTCTAGTGCCACAAGGACTGTCCGTTCACATGCTCTATACCGGTTGTAATCGAAGTGCAATATAAATGGTAACGGTTAGTTAACCACCATTAGTTGTTGTACTGTGCATTTTACAGAATCCAAGCTACTGACGAGCTGCTGTAAGGTGACAATTTAACTTCGAGAGTCTTGGCGACAAATCAGAAATTTTGTTTAAGTACTGAGATGACTCTACCCATTTTTAAATCAATGAATATTATCAAGTTTTTGTTTTATTGAATGTGTTATTAAGATCTGTTCCAAGGTTTGCTTGATATTAATCCCAAGTTTAACATTAACCGCCAATCTTTCCAAGACTTCCGGTACTGGTACCATGTGATCATATATAAAGCACAATTTTAATAGCTCCGATCTCTTTTAAATATGAATAAATATCATTTTAAGTGATTCTCAAAAATAGTGAAAGTTCTTCTAGACTTTGACAACAAATGTTGCCAAAGTTCCCGGAAGTAGAGTTGCATTTTAGAATATTTTTGCTCCTCTATAATGCAACCATTCAACTTAAAGAAAATGAAGCGGTTTAACAATTCATTCAATAATCGATATAATACGTAAACGACCTTCACAATTAGCCAGTTTTGGTGTTGAGTGTTTTTTCACCTTTTTTTTCTTAATATTTTTAATTTTTCTTTAATTTTTTGTTTTAATTTGTTTTCTTTTTTTGAACAAGAGATTTACGTCAAACTAATAAAAGAAATGCGCGTTAATGACCAAGAAGAGGCAAAGGAAGGAGCAACAACATGAAAAAAATAAATAATTTTTTGTTGTAGTTGTTTTTGTAGAACAAACCCATACAGGTTGCCAAATATTGAAAATATATTTTTCATTAAATACAAAATAAACAAATAAAATATATTTGAGAATTTAATTGTCGGTGGTTAAATGCGACAAAAAGGATACACTAAAATTTTCCTAAAACCAGTATTTCACCTGGTTTGGGAAGACAGCAAGCATAACATTGTAATTCAGAGCTTTAGGCTTTGGCTGCGATTAGTTTTGTTAAATGAAAACCAGTTAAGACAAAAAACATCAGGGAAGAAGCTTGTCAAAATGAAATAGGAAACATTGAACTTCACTACGATATAACTATTATTACCACACTGAATGTACTTAGAAGAATTTCTAATTTCCCGTTACACATTGGCTCCAGGCATTTGAATAACTAAAGATAGCTAAATAAAATTAAGCAATGTTGCAGTATGTCATAAAGCGTAAACATGTTTAGTACTAAAGCGAAATCTTTTTTAGTACTAAGAATTATGGTATGGTTTATTGGCAGCTGTACAATAACAAAGGTACAGCTTCTCTTGAGTTTGTGATATTTACATTGTTTTACACGTATATGGAATATTGATATTGCAATAACTGGAGCAAATTAATTGAAATTCATTATAGAGGGGAGGGTACAAAGCAAAAAAGTTAAAACTATAAGATGAACAGACATATTTCTGTCCAAACAGGAACTACATATCTCCTAAATAACGTCCTACCACATGGAATGCATTGAAAAGGAAAGGAATATCCCTGCATATAATACGAATTTTCAGAACAATGTGGGAGTGGGATGCCAAACTCATTGTTTTTCGCAATGGGAATATCAATCATCTATTTATCATAAATGATGGAATAAAATATTGACAATTATCCAACATTGTTTTGGTTGATGTAATGAGCGAAGCCTATTCAAAGTTAAGATGGATAATTAGTATATTTCATGGCAAGTAGAGAATAAAAATGATGAGAAAGATATTTGTCTAAACTTGTACAAGTTATAAAATTTGAAGACTTGAAAAGTCTAGCACCAAACATTAGAACTGAGGAAAATATAAAGAAAACAAAGAAGAATGTCACGATACCAAGTCGAGTTTTTTGCTATCTCACAAGTAAGGTAACCAGAAATCCCGGCGCAGAAATAGACTTTAATATTAACAAGAGTGATATTTAAACAAAATGAAGAAGCTAACAAATATTTCGACGAACCAAAAAAACAATTGAATTTTCAATGAATGTTTAATAACATTCCTCTCTATGGAAGTAAAACTTTCTTAGAATGGAAGATTATCGTGTAAAAGTTACAGGTATTAGTCCTCCATTGTCTCGGAATAACATACAGGAATTGCATGTCTAATCAGAAAGCCTACTGACATCATGACAATGGTTTGGTTTAAGAAGTCGCGACCCACCTAAAACATGATCAAAAAGTATAGATCTCGAAAAATTAAAGCTTATGTTGGTTTAAAAACATACAAGGCTCAAAAAGTTCCTGACAAGTACGCTGCTAACAATTTAGAGGCCGAACACACAGCATGGAGTCCGAAGTCAAGTTTATTTAAATATTCTTGATGCTTAGTGGACGATACGTATGTTCTGCCAAAATTTTCACAACTTTCTGGTCAAAATTTTATAAAGTTGATGCCCGAGGGAATTATGTAGAACAGTTTAGAACCAATAAGTAGTCGAAATTTCCCAAAAATTATTGGTGTAGCAAACAATATGTAATTGCGGCAAAAGAAACCAGTCAATTGTTACAACGACCTCTATAAATACCGAAATTTAAATCAAGAAAAGTTAACAAAAAAGGCTGCTTCTATTTATAAGACTTCGTAAAGTGACTTCGAATCCTGTCATTATTGCAATAATGTGGTGTTTGTGTTATCAAAAGAGGCAAATCCTCCAAATTCCACGAAGCTAAGGCCAATGGAGATATATTTGATTCTTTGTAAAAGATAATGGAAGAACACAAAGAAGACGCCCAAAAAATGTGACAGATTTTAAAGGGAGATGGACTACCTGATCGTTAATGGAAGACTTTTCGATAAAAGTTCAAAAGTTCATCAATAGTGAATTTTAATAAAAATAATAATTTCAATAAAAAAAACTAAAAGTTAAGTGATTTAGTTTTTAATTAACATATGTGTATGTTAATAATTTTTCGATCTCACTCCGTAATATTTTTGAATTTTATTGTGAAGAGTTTTCATGCCAAAATTTTGTTCAATCATGTAAGGATCCTCATATGGTGACACAATTCCAAACAAATCTTAAAGAGATTTATTGTGCAAAAATTCATATGTTTTTCTATACAAAATAACAAATTTTTGCAATAGAGATTAGTTTGTGAAAAGAAATAAATCAAATCTAAAAACATTTCATTTTAAGAAAAATTAATAAATAAATAAATTAAAAGTACAGTCTCGATCAGAACTATTGCCACAGCAAGAGTATTTCTCTTTATTCCCAGTTTTAAGCAGTTTAAAAAGTTTTCACACGGATAAAAAATGTATTTGAAATTAATTTCATTTAAAATTGCCTTAACTCGGTTTTGCAGAACAAAAGTATTGGTACACCTAATAAACTAATATATTACTCTGTATTTATGTAATTTTTCAGTACTAAATTTCTTGCAATTTCTTTCCGATTCTCATCTATTCTTATTTTAACGTCTTCTGAAAATCATATTTACTTCAAATAGGTCACTTCTTGACCCGTCTCTCCAGTTCTTTCCACAAATGCTCAATTGGATTGAGATCCGGAGACTGTGGTATGTGCAGTATGTCATTAGGAACATTGTAAATTAACCACATACACACATTATGGACTAAATGAATTTGGATCGTTGTCTTGTTGGAATGTGAAACTTGTTTGTAAATTTAACTTTTCCGAACATTTTCTTTTAAAATATTTAAATAAAGTGTTTTATCTACAATGCCGCCTAAGAAAACCAGCGCCTGCAGATGAAATACAGACCCACCTTTGTCGCCGTATTTAACAAGAGGAGAAAGATTTTTTTAATATTCTGTTAATTCGACCATCATTAGGAAATACATTTAATTTGCTTTAATCGGAGAAGAGCTTCTGATTCCAAAATTTAAAACTTTTACTTTTAAATTCTTGCGCATACTCTAAATCCTTAATTTGGTTAAGATCGAGAATTTTCACCAGCCTCATGCAGCGCCCTACAAGCAATAATAAGATGAGTATATTCCTCTTGAACTTATCAGCAATTCCGGAAGATGCCTTTTAGAATTATGTTAAATTTTTTGTACAATTTGGTTACCTTTGCGGGAGTTAAAACTTTAGGTCCTTTGGTTCTATTTGAACTTTGGAAATTTGACTCTTTTTTAAAACAATTTACCACGCTTCTAATGGTGAAACGACTTCGTTCTTTTGACCGCTCTGGTCATATGACCTCAATTGGTTAAGCAGGTGCAGTATTTTTTTGTCGCTCAGATTCGCTAGTTTCTTTTTGTTTTGGTCTCAGAGTTTCTTTTGAATTTTTATCAATAAATTATTAATTTAACCGATTAGAACCGAAATATAACGATTTATTGTATGGAAAATATATTTTATTTTCTTTAATGGTTGATATTACAATTCAAAACAATTGAAGAACATGCAGGACTTAGTGTACCAATACTTTTTGCGTATGCATTAGTCAAATTACTTATGTTGTATTATTTAGTATTGATAATTAGAGTATGGAAAAAGTCGGAGCAAAATCTCTATTTTCAAATGATCTTAATTTTTACTCTTCTTTGAGAAGATCAAAAAAAATAAAACTCTTTTTTTATCGATTGATATTTTAATATTTTTTTTTTCATAAAAAATAAAAAACATTTTTTTTACTGCAACACACGACTTCAAAAAAAAATTGTGTGAATTATTAATTTGAAAATTCTTTTCAGGATTTTACTCTTCATTGATTTTTATCTTCTTTATCTTTTTTATCATTTTTTCGAATTAAACTCTTGTTCAAAGAGCGATAATAACATAAAACTTTAATAATAAATTAAACTCTTCGAAAGATCCGAACGTTTGAAAAATAAAAAAATGAGTACTTTGGTAGCTGTGCCAATAGCTTTGTTCGAGACTGTATGTTAAATTACAATTTTCGAAATTTTTTTTCGTAAAATAAATTATCGAAAACCCTTAAAAATATAATAAAATCTCATTCTATTTTTGGCAAATGTATACACCCACCCACACGCCAGCCAAGACGGCGTTGAAAACGTAAAAAAAAAAAAAAAAAAAAAAAAAAAAAAAAAACTTTAAGAGACGGAAAGAAAATTTAACAAATTGATAGACAGACAGGTGATATTTTCATTTCTTTTGTTTTTGTTATTATTTTCATTACGTTTGTTGCGATAGTGTATGACATATGAACACAAATAGCACCTGGTCCGATCTTAAGAAAACCCACAACAACAAAAATTATCAACAATATTTTGTATAAAAGAAATAATAAAGAAAAAAATCTCAATAACATTATTAAAAAATATTTTCTATATAGAATTTATAAATTTATAATAAAGAAAAGAAAAAAGTATAACGAATCGATATATTAAAAATATTTTCAAAACTAAAATGGCATTTTGAAATTTTTAGTTATTTTTATTTATTTATTTATTTTTTTTTCGATTTTACTCTCAAATTGGGTGCTAGACCGGAAACTGCACATTTTTTTCTCTACTTTGAAAATAAATAATTTATTTTTTGCAAAACAAATACAAAAAATAATCTAAAATTAAAATAAAACAACAAAAATATTTTATCTAAAGTATATTGAGAAAAAAGCAACAACAACAATAACAAGTAAAAAATGTATAATCAGTTAAGCACGACTATGTAATACCCTACAGCAGGGTACTGGTTAAAATGGTAGTTACGAAAAATTTAAGAACGACCCTCGTATAATTTGATTTATTCTTAAGTGTTCAGTACATGATTGTGACACTAACATTTATATGGATTTTATGCATTTCAAATTGAATATTTCTCTTACATGGGATAGAAGAATTCTTGGAGCGACCTTCGTACAACTTTGTACCATCGACTTTTGCTTATATTTATCTTAATTTTCCTAATTTTTATTACAATACCAACGCATATATGGGATTTATGCCTTTAAAAGTGATATTTGAAAGGGGGTTGTATGGGACCCTTTAGAAAGAAAAATCGATCCTTGTATAATTCCACACATCGTTTTAGAATATCATAGGACTTACTTTTGTCAAATTTCATTAAAATCATTTTATATTTTAGGATAAGCATAAGACCTCATTCCGGGAGAACATTTGTATCATGATATCTTAAAACAACGTTTACTGCACAGTCAGCCAGCCAAACAGACAGATGGACATCATTAAATCGATTCAGAAAGTAGTTCTGAGTCAAACGATAAATTTAAAAGTCGGTGTAATACCATTTTTTCAGTACAAACATCAGCAAAAACCCATAAATGTAAATTGCGAAAGTGTTCGAATTTCAATATAAAAAAGTCGAAATCACAGACGGACGGACGGATATCGTTAAAACGACTCAGAAACTCTAAGTCGAACCATATACTTAAAGATGGGTGTAACAGTATTTTTTCCATATGTTACAAACATTACCACAAACACATAATACCCCAACCACCTACGATGGTTTAGGGTATAATTATGAGATATAAAAAAAACAAAACTTTCACTTAATAAAAAGATTATTTTTGTTTTTAAATATAAAAACAAGAATTTCTATAAAATGATGTACTCAAACTGATAAACAAGTACAACAACAATATAAGAAATAATAATTATAATTTTATAGGATATTTTTTATAGTATTTTTATTCTATAAATTATAACAAATCAATTTTAGAGAAAAATACAATAAATTAAATCAACAACAAAAATAAATTTAAAAACAAAAAAAAAAAAAAAAAAAAAAAAAAAAACAAAAACAAAACATAACAACAAGACGTTATAAACAAAAAAAGTAAATTCCGAATGTGTTCGAATTTCAATTTACCCTTCAGCAGGACTTTAGTAGCGGCATTGGGTCAGGGGAAAAGTAGAAACTTCCAACGTAGATTTTTCCAGCAAATAAGTTTTATGGTTAAACAATGTTTAACAGGAACAGTAACAGTTGTTGAGTTATTTAATTATTATTTGTGTAGAGAATTAAACTCCCCACGTCCCTTTCCCTACTGGATCTCTCTCTAGGAAATTAATTTCATATTAGAATTTGTTTCACTAAATTAGTTTTCTATTAAAGTGATTACAACAAATCCAGAAAATTTTCTTTCCTCTAAAATATCGCATGCCATGCAAATAGCAAACATTTCAGCCTGAAATGCACTGCATTTATCAGGCAGCATATGTTATCAATATCTTTCGAAAAGACACCAGCTCCTACACCACAACTCATGTTTGAACTCTCAGTGTAGATCGTAGTATTGTGGTCCCCGATTTGGTTAGTATTTGAGTAGTATTTTGAGCAATTTGAATTTTAATCGTTCTAAATGCAAACCCCTGAACAAGATGTCACTAATCACTTCTAAAAATGGTCCCGTTACCATGTAAAGACACGTTTTCGCTCTCAGCTGGGGTATACTCGCCGGTGCCAATGTGAAAATAAAGACTGTACACAGACGTTTTCAAAATAAGCGAAGTTTTTCCCAAGCGACTCTTTCAACAGATCGCTCTTCCTTCCATCACAAATGTTTTGTAAGCGGTCTAACCACTGAACAAACAAGTTAGATGACTAGCCGACAGTGCATCAATAAGTAAAGGCACCGGTATAACCACCAGACGCTCTTACTTCTCGATAGCTCTGGATGTAGGGCTATAAATAATATTAGGAAGGTACAATGAAGCAGTCTAATCACCAGAAGTACCAGCTTCACAATATCTCTCTCTCTCTCTCTGCCGACAGTGTATTGATTAGCTAGAACAATGAAGCGGTGTAACCACCATAAGATCTAGCTTCTCAATTACCCTGTGTGTGGGCCTAGTGGCCATTATAAAGCAAGAACAACGAAGCGGTCTAACCACCAGATGCTTTTACTTTACAATCTTCCACTCTCTTAAATCAAATCAACTGCAGGCGGTCTAACCACCGAACAGTGATTTGGCTTATTGCCGACATTCCTTTAAAAGCGAAGTGGTCTAAACACCAGATTTATCTGCTTCTTAACGGCTCTGTTTGTATAAAGGGATGTAACCACCAGATATTCCTGCTTCACAATATTTCACTCTAAAAAGATTAATCAAGTACAGGCGGTCTAAAAACGAACAAATATTAATTTTATCTAAGCGAAAGTTGGGGGCAGACTCTCCTTCCTAGAACAATAATAATTCCTTTTATACAATCTATGCTACATCAGTTGTTGCCTTAAATTTTAATCTTAATTGTACCTGATAATAATATTTTAGTTGAAACTAATGGTAACATTTTAAACTTAAGAGTTGTATTTCATTATAATAATATGATTTGCCAGCGTCGGAATATACATGGTACTAGTTTTGATATCTAGTGTAAATCCTTTCTCTGGTTAAACAACTTTTGTAGGTTTTTATGCTAAAACTTAACCGAAATCAATTCTCTCGACTTTACAAAAATATTTTGCCCAACCGTTAGCAGTGATTTGTAATTGCTGTACTACAAAATATGGACAGTTGAGGTATATCCAACCTGAACATTGATTCTCAAAACGGAACCCTAATTTATACTGTAACACGGATTTTTGTCGAAAACAAGAATATATTGTGTAAAATATGATCCCAGTGCTAGAGTTCCAAATTTTCGATATATTGGCGCATAAAACATTTCAGGCAACTGGATTTGAAGCTTTTTAAATATTATTATTTCGGAAATTTTTCTTTAAGTCGACTTCCAGTCAATTTAATTTCATTTTAAGTTCGTAATTTTAAAGTTGTTAAGTTGGTACTGAGAATTAGGTAACTCGGATCGAAACCTAAACCGATTTAATTTCCTATTAAGTGTGAAGAGTTTTGCAATGATTGCAAAGTTATTTGTTAAACATACACAGGAATGGTCCAAAAAGCAGTCTGGTTAACTCAGTGCTCCGAGGTTTAAAAACATTCAAGGCTCCTAAAGTTCCTGATAAGAAGCCTTCTAAAAATTTTGAGACCAAAAACAGACGATGAAAATTGAAATCAAGTTTTTTGAAATATATAATCTTGCTGCATAATGGATACCGAAATGTATGGCAGTTCTTTTCACAACTTTCTAGTCAACATTTCTTTGTTGCTGATGCTCGAGGTAATGTTAATGAAGAGTTTAGGACCCAAAGCTATAAAAATGTCCTTATGATATGGCAGACATATTCCCTATAAAGGACTTTTAACAAAAAAGTTCTTTCCATTCATAAGACTTAATAATGTGACCTAACTTGACATTCTACGTAAACAAACCCTTGAGAGGTAGAAGAACAATAATATGGTATTTGTACTAAGAGAGGTAAATCCTTCAAAATGCCCGGAGCTAAGGCCAATAGAGAAATATTGGCGCTTGGTAAAATCGAATCGAAAAGTACAAAAATGTGTAGTAGATTTTAAACGAAGATGGACTACCTGTTCGAGCAAGGTGACTAGAAGCACTATAAAAACGTTAATGGCAGAGTTTTCGAAAAAGGTTCAAAATTTTGTAATGATAATTTCTTTTTTACAGATGCGAAACATATTAAAAATATTAAATAGAGATCATCGCCATATCTCACAATTGGTTACCAAGTTAACTGTAATTAAGCCTTTTCTAAGCCGGAAATAATTTATTCATTATTTTCTATTAATTTATTTATTTACAACAAATAGAAGTTAAAAAACAGTGAGAAAGAGAGAGAGAGAGAGAAAAATCATTTCCAAAAATAAACAAAATTCATATAAAACATTTCATTTTTCATAATGTATTTTCCCTTTGATCTTAAAATGTCATCGGAACAATTGAATAGAAATCGAATGAAGATATTTTGTAGGGTAAGTGAAGAAAAGCAAGAAAAAACAAAATTTAGGAACAAAAAAGAATGAAAAAAATAATGAAAATAAATAAAATACATCTTTGTTATTTTCTCGCGCGCCACTCTGACTTGAAGAGGCGTTTTATGGAATTTCGGACGTCAGTCAAATACCGAACTGACGTCATTTATAATATTTTTATAGAATAATATTTTTTGTTGTTCTATTCCATTTTCACCCTAATATACAAGTCGAAGGAATATAAACGAACCAAATACAAGAAAAGTAAGAAAAATTATATTTCTTAAAGAAATAATTCTAATAATAAAGTAATTAAAAATATATATATTTTTATATCTATATATGTCTATATAAATGAATCTGTGTTTGTTTGTACACACAGAAAGAACAAAACATAATGCAAAATCAACATTGAACATAGTTGATTTGAGATTGAATAATTTGTTTTTTTCATTTAGTTAAATTTAAACATTTTTTACGTTTGTGATGAAATAATATTGTACAACGATAAATTTTTAAAATTACTTTTAAGTCGTAAAGTTGTAACATTTAAAAAAAATTTTCAAAAAACTATATTTACTCTGAAACAATGTTGAATTAACATTTTTTTCTTTGCAATAAAATCTTAACTGTAAAAAAATTAAATTAGTTTTATTTTCATTAATTTTAAATTGTTTTTTTTTTCAGTGTGTACGCTTGTTTGTTTGGGACTTATAGACAGCAATTTTGACACAAAGATTCCAGTATACTTAGAAGTAGCAAAGGATACAAAAAGTTCCTGATAGATCCTAAGGAAAGCGTTTAGTCCGTACAAAGCAAATATTGATTATCAAATATAAAAAAAACTGCGAGAGTTCTCAAATTTGGTTCCAATCGATTTTCTGAGGATATTTTTTACTGGACAAAATGTGCGATGGATAGGATCATGGGGAGAGGTAGCACCCTTCCAAAATAAATATTGATTATCGAATGTCTAAAGAACGATTTCTAGAGGAACAATTTTAGTTGACAACATATAGTATGTATAGGATGGATCATGTGTTGAGATAGCCCCTATACAAAGCAAATATTGTTGATATTTGGAACTGTGTTACTTGGCAAAATGTTCAATTCATCTTCTTAAACAATTTATGTGGTGAAAAAATGTAGGACAGATAGGATCATGGTACATTTCCAGTTAGAATACATAAATTTAGCTCCAATAACTTGTCTGTAAAACAGTTTTGCATGAGAAAAAATAAAATAGGGAGGACTGACTCTATATTGACCACTTATTAATTATAAATTACCTAAAGAACTATCGCACCCCGACTTTCCAAATTTTGTTACTTCCTTATTAAACAATTTTATTGGAAAAATTTAGAACGGACACGATCAGGGGAATTTGTAAAAATTCAAGTCATGATTTATTAAATTTCTTTCGAGATTTGGGTTTGAAGAAAATTTTGTTGCAGCAAAGCTCACCGGATAAAAGCAAGTCAGTTATATATGTATTGTAGATATATATAGTGCAAAAAACAATAACAAATAACATAATTCTAGAATAGATAATCATAATAATTTTATAATATATTTCAAAAAATAATAATAAAAATGGATGAATAAATTTTAAGAATCTTAAATATATGATGAGATTATATATATAAAAAAATCAAAAATAGATTTGTCATTTGATGGATTAATGGATTAAAATTTTGCACGATTTTATTTTGAATAAAAATATCGATATTTTTTTCAAAATTAAAAATATTTCAGATTTTATTATCAAACGCTTATTTTGAAGTTATTTTTTGTTATTGTTTTTGAAATAATATTATTAAAAATTAAAAATGGACTTGGTAACAGAATACAAGGAAAATAGAAAATTTCCATAAGAAAGATCCATAAAAAATCTAACACACGTATTGCCCGAATTATTTCAATTCTTGGACCCACTTCCCATTAACGTTTATATAACTCTTATTATCGCTTTGCTCTATCTATCTCAGTTTAAAATCTGCTATACTTTAGGACACTCTTTTTGTGTTCTTCAATTCTCTTTCAACAAGAACCCAATATCTCTATGCTTTCCTAAGCTCGGAACAGTCTATCTCTATTTTAAATCTAAAAAAAATTTGGGACCCCTTTAGCCACAACTGCATATTGTTTGCCAAAGCAAGAACTTTTTAGGAAATTTTGACTATTTTTGGGTCATAAACTTTTCTTCACTATTATTTTCAACATGAGCAACATTAAAATTTTGTACCTGGAATTGCGAAAATCGTTTGTCATTCATAATTTTTGTTAACTTGATTTTAATTTCCGTGATCTGTTTTTGGCATTTAAATTTTTAGCAGCGTTCCAATCAGCATCGTTTTAAGTCTTGTATGAGTTTAGATCTACATTAGCTTTTACCTTCCGTATCAAATTGTCAAAGCACTGAGCTAATCAGGCTGCTTTCCTAATAATGAAAAGAATTTTATAGGGAAAGCATATTGAAGTTGGGATCATTCCTCCGATAAGAAGTAACTGTTTACAAAGCATTACATCCTTAAGCCGGTAGGATCTTCGCATATAGTCCGTTACGGTTCTTAAGGCTGTATTGTGGCAAGAATATTTTTCCACTACAAAGAGCCCAAAACTGAAGCAGCATAATTCATTATAGACCGACTTACAGTTTCATATGTAGTTAATAGAGTTTTTTTATCCATAACTCAAATACTTTTTATATCCACAAAGTTTTAATCGTTGACCTGAAAACTGTACGAGCGACTGACGACTTCCCAAATAGTTTACAATCCATCTGTTCATTTAGTTTAGCAATGTGGACTACAGTAGAGAACCTTATAATAGAAAAATTTTCCCTTACAAGGCCTCTGCTGGTTTAAGTCATGCTCGGGTCATTTAGTGCACCACACCACTCCACACCCTACAGTATATGGATGATCGTATGATAACGGCTACGGGTCATAGGGTTAATGACCTATGTGGTTTGGTGAATGGGAATCTCAGTAAAATCCACAACTTCTTCACTGCACGAAACTTGAAACTTTTATCAGCGATATCAACAGCAACACTCTTCACCACTTGGATAAAACAGATGAATATAAATTTAGGCATCACGTTCTATGGAATGCATGTTTTGGAAGTTACATTTGACATTCGCGCACAAAATGCGAAGTAGAAATAAGGTCCTCAAAACATTCGCTGGCAGTACTTGGGGTAGAGTTAAAGAAACCTTATTGGCTACATATAAAACAATTTGCCAGCCAGTGACGAATTATGATGCACCAGTGTGGACCCCATGGCTAAGTGATACGTTGTAGTAAAATATTCAAAGCTGTCAAAATGCAGCCTTAAAAACCAGAACGGGCTGTATTCAAATGTCCTCAATTCACCATATACACGAGGAAACAAAGATCCTTCCAATAAAGGAACATAATGAAAGCAGTTCGTTCTAAGATATCATCGGAAAAATAATCCTAATTTCAATATTACACACCTGGAGTTACCGCCGAGGCATGAAAGAAAGGATATTCGTATATACGAACATAATATACCTATGTATGTTCAAGATCCTTTGGATCAGAATTCGGATATGACAGCTATAAACGACATTCACAGAGACGCCTCAAATTACGCAGTTTCAAGTTACGGTATGAATGACGTGCTTGGAGGCCGCCAATTGTCTATTGCAGACAATGAACAGATTTTGCCGCCTTCAACAACAGTAGTTCTGGCACAACTAAGATCTGGTCAGTCCAATCCATCCTCACTCTGTTCTGAAGATCTATGGGACCAAACAAACGAGTTTGTCAGATTCCTTGAGTTGAACAACAATATGAACCAAAATTGATAATTGTACTTATTCTTTCCAGCTGTTACAACAACAATTACCCACATGGGAAAATTAATAATTAGCAAATTTCCCCACTACTACGTCACACATACATAGAGGGCCTTGTTCAGGTCAACGATATATACCAAACTCCATTATGCTAAAACTTATCTATAGCAGACCATTTATTCAGCTGGAATTAAAATGTAAATATGGACTATATAAAAGCATATGATCCTTGTTGGTACAGCGGGAAAACATAAATATGTCTAATATATATTTTATATGAGATCTGAAACACAAGAAATTAATTATTCTTTTAACACTTTTCTGATATTTAAAATCAAAAGGAATGTAAATTTCTTTTCATTCCCCATTTAATAAAGATTGGGAAAATATAAATTATGCTTTGATTGCAAATTATTTGTTTATATTCTTCAAGAAGTTTAATACAGAATTAAATTCTGATAACAAAATTCGCAGAAAATTATTAACAAATATTGTGAAAAGAGATTGTGTTTGTCAGTTTGTATGATGATCTTAATTACGTATTTTTGTTAAAAATAAAGTGAAAATATTGTTTTTTTTATTCTTTTTAGCTGATAATATAAAAAAGGAATTACCCTCTTCATACACATGACGACCACCATTTGCAAATTGTATGAAAATTATAGTCTGGTTTATAGACAATAAAAATTTCGACTGGCAATTAGGCTGATAAGAAAGGAATGATAACGATATTGCAACGTCAAATTGTCATGTAGGTAATTAATTATTTATATATATAAATACATATACCTATACATATACATATACATATGATTGTTTACACATACATATGTTTTCCATTTATTTTGCAAACGATATCAAATCGATTTTTGGCACGATCTTTTTTTCATTTGGAATGAAAATATATTTTTTAATACTAAAAGTGATTAAATCAAATTTTATAAAATATTATTGAAATCAAAGTGTATTGAAATCATACAAAAAAATTCAAAAATATTGTATAATAGATTCAAATTCAAAGGGAATCACCTATAAATTCTCTACTCATAAGAAAAATATCTCATTTTTGAAGAACTTTCATTAAATTTTCAATTTATAAAGAATTAATAAAAAAATCCCCTTAGGTTAGGAAGGGTAAGTATTAAGATTCTTAAAACAGGATAGCTTTACAGCGCCACTCGGAGAGTGGACCCTTAAGGTCCATTATGATCCCTTCAAAATAATATAAGTTGTAATAAAATAGAAATAAATAAAATATAGAATAAAGACGGTAAAGAATTAGATCGTGAAATATATAACTAAAGAAATACATCCACTATAGGAAAACTTCTAGCTACTCAATACTATTCACGAACCCTATCAGACCATCCAATCTATAACCATGGATATCGACCAATTCCTCAAAGTAACGAGTACCATCTCTGTCTACGGGACTGCAGACTTGGACAGTGGCACAAAATATGCTCCATTGTCTACTCTGCCTCGCCACACATCCTGCAGAATTCGAGGGTACCCCTGTTCCAAAAGTTCAACCTATGACCCATTGTAAATCTGATTAAAATAAGTGACCAGAAAAGAGTGCGCACTGAAACTATTAAATATTTTCAAGAAAACCCCACAAATAGTAGGTCAAGCATCAAAGGTCTGCCGTCAACTGTTCACTATTGTATTTAAGAGTACCAGGAGTACTTGTTCGTTGATACCAAACTTGTTCCATGTGAAAGAATGTTTCGAAAGTTAAAATATAGAATGCGTGCCCAACACAGCCGGTAGAAAATCAGCACGGTAAGCACAGTTCTTGGACTGTTTGGTACGAAAAGTTAAAGCTAATGCAACATAATGGACAAAAAAGTTACTGACAGGAACAAAAGTGTGGTAAATTTTAAACGGTAATGGACATCCTGTTCGAGTGGCTAAATCTCGTATTTATACCATGACAAATGTTTTTGGATTTAACCTGTTCTCGACCAGTGGTGTTGGTCTCAAATGGATCTGGATTTTTTTCTGATGTTTTATCTACCCTCCATTAATGTTTATAAAGATTCCTGTCACTTTGCTCGAGCAGATCATTTCCTTTTAAAATCATTCTTACTTTTGGACACATTTTTTGTGGTTTCCAATTCTATTTTAACAAAGTCCAATATATCTTTCCATTATCCTTAGCTCCGTGCAGTTCAGAGAATTGCCTCTCTTGCTGCAAATACCACATTATCTTTCTTGCTTCACATAAAAACTTGTTTAACATGGTGATAGGATGCCAAAGCCAGTCCACATAAAAACTTGTTTAACATGGTAATAGGATGCCAAAGCCAGTCCAAAAATAAGCGAACACATTATTAAATCTTATGAATGGAAGTAGCGTTTTTTGTTAACATTCTTTGATGTAAACTTCGGAGTTTTATATCCCTTTGTAACAAATGATTGGCTTCTTTTGCCATAACTGCGTATTGCTTGTTATAACAAGAACTTTTTAGGAGATTTAGAGGGCCCTAAACTATTCTTTAACATTCCCTCGAGCATCAGCAACATACAAATTTTTGTCCAGAAAATCTACCAAAACATACGCTTCATCATTGATAATAAAACAAGAATAAATTTCTGGAAACTTGATATCATTTGTCATTCCCATGCTCATGTAGTTTCTTTTGGTCACTCATTTCATTCATTTGTTTAAGATTAAACATAATAACCGACACGTTTTACAAAGATCACTTGATCAAAGAAATTTGTGAAATAATATACTTCCAAAACTAATAGAGAATTTTGAATTCTTCCAATATTTTTATATTCTGATATATTAGCAGCAGAATCACCAACATGATCAATTTCAAAATCACAATTATTGGCAAAAGCAAAAAAAAAATCAAGAAATTCACAACGAGAAAAAATGGAAAAACCCAGTGCAAAAAGTAAAAAAAACATGAAATAAAAAGAAAATGAAAAAAATATTAACAGATAAATAAAATATAAATAAGTGTATTCATTATATTTTTATCTTTATTGAAAATATGCATAAATTTGTTTGTTTATCAATGCACAGTGTGTCAAAATCGATTTTTTTTGGAATTAATCCTGTAACTTTTGGAACATTAGAGTTATCTTAATGAAATTTCACATTGTCAGAGTTATTTTTGTGTTGATTTGGAGGAACACAAGCCGCTATATGATGAAGGGCATAATCACTGACCACCTGGAATAAGTTGATTTTTTTAAAAAAATATATTTTTAGATTATAGTTTAGTAGATATATATTTAACTAAAAATAGATGTTAACCCATTTAAACCTGTTTTTTAGTTATTTTTTAAGATAGTGGACTTATTGTTAGTCCTAAATTTATTAAAAAACATGTACCAGATATCCTATAATGATTGCCTTGTCATTGCAAGGGCCTTTTGCAGAAAATACATTTTGTGGGTTTATCTTATATGTGTTGCTATATACTAAAGATAATTAAAAATGATTTTAATTTTCGGACTTGGGAACTTTGCAAAAAATAGATTTTTTCAAAATTTGGAAAGATTTTGACTCTACTCATATAGCGTTCGCATTAAGATTTCTTTTTAAATTTCTGTAAGGCATAGATCAAAAACATATACACTTTTCTTAAGGTTCCAACTTCAGATTAATATAATTTTTAACGGATGCATATATACAGTTTTAAAACATAAACACATCTAAAGTTGCAAATTTTGAGGGTCACTGAGTACGCTTCTGAACACATAGGGACTTTTGATTCTCCAAATTAATTCAAGAACACCTTGGCTCTATGAATATGAAATATCATTAAGATATTTCTAAAGATTCGAAAGTTACGGAATTATTACAAAAAATTGATCTTGATACACTGTGCAACGGAAATTAAAAAACAAACGCATAAAAATTATAGAAAAAAATAAATAAAAGACAAAATATGACAAAAAATAAAAATAAAAACAAATAAACGGATTTAAAAGACGTTGTGGGGATTGGAAAATACACAATTTCGTATTCTATCCGATCGTCTTTATATTATTTTTTTATTAACAAAAAAAGTACATACTTTACTGGCAAAATAAACGTTTTATTGTTTTTATTGCTGTTGTTATTGTTGTAATAATAGTGGGGTGTTTAAAAAAGAGCGAAAAATAATAACAAAAAAAAACAAGAAACAACAACTAATTTCATACTCACATAATCTAGAAAGAATAAGAAGAAGAAAAATAAACCAAATTGAGATAGAAAAGCAGGTGACTTTGATAAAACAACAATAGCAACAACAACAGTAAAACAACAAAAACAATTTAATAAAATATAAAAAAACAGAAATCAAAACGAAAAACAAAAAAATAAAGAAAAATAATTAAAAGAGAATCAAAATTTATAAAAAAATAAATTTAATTTATTAATGAATATGAAAAACAGATGTAGGTGATAAATAATCCGCACAAAAGAGAAAGTCAAACAGGAGAAATAATACAAAAAAAGTCAAATATATAAAAAACAACAAAAGATCTTAAACATTTCACACACTTACCGTGAAAATATATGGGGTTCGTGTGACGGTATGTGTTTTTTTGTCGATTTCTTTTAATCCTTTAAATCCTTAAAAATTTTTTTAACAAAATTTTTTTATTTCTTATTATTATTTTTTTAACACTCGTATAAATTGAACTTTTACAATTTGTAACTATTTTATTATCTATCGTATGTTTATTTGTATGTGTGTGTTTTATTTTATTAATACACTTTGCTTTTGCACTGATCTTTTTTTATGTGACGAATTCTTTTTCATTCAATTTTGTGATTTATTCTTTATTTATCTTGAATTTATTTTCCATTTTAATATTAATTTGAAAATTTATTTTAACTCTTTTTATAAATAATTAATTTCACAACTTTTTTCCAGAAATTTATTAACTTTCCACTTTTCAATACGTTTTCCTTTTAACCAAAACATTTTAATCTCTTAACTAAGTGTTACCGTTTTAGAAAATGATACACACACTCATCACATTTTCAATTATGCAAATCGGATTTTAAAACTTAAATTTCGTATCTTTTTATGTTTAGATTGTTTTTTTAACATAAGTTCTATTTAAAAAGTAAGCAGCATAAAATTTGAATTATACTGATAAGACCAAATTGAGATAGAAAAGCAGGTGACTTTGATAAAACAACAATATGGTTACAAAATTTATCAATGTAGGTGATTTCCGCACTTAATACAGATATAATCTTAAACATTTCTTACCGTTATATCGTGTGATTGTAAATCCTTTAAATCGTATAAATTGAACTTTTACAATTTGTAACTCTATCGTATCACTTTGCTTTTGCACTGATCTTGTGACGAAATTCAATTTTGTGATTTATGAATTTGAAAATTTATTGAAATTTATTAACTTTCCACTTTTCAATACGTTTTCCTTTTAACCAAAAAGCAACATCGTTTTGTCTCAAAATTTATGATTTTCTTTTTAATTCTTTTATTTAAGTGATTTCATATCAGCGTTGTCATATTTAGTACTATTTTAATCTCTTAACTAAGTGTTACCGTTTTGGTAGAAAATGATACACACACTCATATTTATATATACTACATTTTCAATTATGTTTATTGATATAATAATTATATTAATTATTAAATCAAATCGGATTTTAAAACTTAAATTTCGTATCTTTTTACTGGAACAAATTTAGATTTGTTTTGATTTTAACATAAGTTCTATTTAGGGTAAAAGTAAGCAGCATAAAATTTTTTAATTATCTGATGACATGCAAGATATATGGTTCCAAAATTTCGACTTTCAGATAAATTTTTCTCGTTTTCTATTTAATATATATAAACAGTATACGTATCACTTGAAAGATTTTGTCGAAATCTTTTGAATGGTAGGCGTAATTATTAACCCATGCGGAGATAAATTCAATTTTTATAATTTTTTACCATGATATTTTTTCAAAAGTAGCAATATATTAGTTTTATACAATTAACCTATTAAATACCAAAAATATGGGTCTAAAAAATTTATCATTTTAAAAATTTAGATTTTATGATTCATCATATTAAAAAAGTGGTTTTGCTAAAAAAGTATTTTCCGCACAATTTGATTTACTATTCAGAAAATCCACTTATATCGAATTAAAATTTTAATTGATAAATTATTAGAAATGACTTCTTTTTTAATTTAATTTTTTGTAGTTCCATGTCTTTGACACTTAGTGAGTTAAAAGTATGATATAGATACCAGATAAGAGTTTAAACTGTTGATATGGGTAAGAATACCGATACATCGATTCCTTTTTTGAAGAATCGGTACTTTTGTAAAAAGTCAAAATAAAAAATAAAAAAGGGGTTAAAAATATCATACGTTTACGAATGGGTTGATAATACGATACATTTTATATATCATTAAAGAGGCTCTTTGAGGCCGTTTATAAGATATCCTTATTGTTCATATATATTTAATATCTCATTAAATAATAATTTAATGAGAAGAATGATTAATTTGTCATATTGTAATACATTTAACATAGGCACCCTGTAAGTTAAAATTTCAAAAGTAGACGTGGCAACTCTATGTTATGTGTCACATTTATTTGTAAACAATATACGAAATTATCAAAATATTTAGAAATTATAAATTTTGTTATTAAATTCCAAAAAAAGTTAATTAATTAATAAAGAAACAATGGAAAAAGAAAAATCCGCTGCAGAAAAATTGGCAGAACGCAAAGAACGTCTTCGCAGTTTGCATAAATTACGTCAGGAGGCCAGAACTCATAATCATCAGGAAGTTGTGGCAGAAGATGCTCGCAAGAAATTGCCCAATAATTGGGAAGCACGCAAAAGACAAGCAGATTGGTTGTTGGCAGATGAAAAGGCACGTGAACAGGCCAAAGCTGAGGGTAAAGATTATGATCGTCTCAAATTGTTAGAAGTGTCAGCCGTAGACGCAGAGAAGATAGAAAAGAAAAAGAAGAAGAAAAATCCTGATTTAGGCTTTTCAACATTTGAAGCACAGACCGCCAGGCAATATAATCGTTTAGTGAAAAATATGCCTGCGAGAGATATGAGTAAATATGAAAAACAAAAAGAAGAATTGGGAGAAGCTTTTTATGGTGGACCAAATACAGTGTTACATGGTTTAGTTAAGGATACACCTGCAGCCATTAATAATATGGTTAAAGATCTTGAACAACAAATAGATAGACGTAAGAAATACTCCAGAAGACGTATTTACAATGATGATGCCGATGTGGACTTTATTAATGAACGTAACTCCAAATTCAATAAGAAATTGGAGAGGTTCTATGGTGAACATACAGCAGAAATCAAACAAAATTTGGAAAGAGGTACAGCCATTTAGGAGGGAATTTATTATAAACATTTGGTGGTTTTTCTTTTTAAGTACGCAATAGTTTTAAGTTCAAATCAAACAGTTTTTTATATAAAACCTGATTAGTAAAATACAAATTTATTGATGAATAAATTTTCTCTTTCAATTTTAACGTAAAACAATATAGTTTAAAAAATAATTTTATAATATTGATTTTTTTTTGCTATTTCATTTTGCTACCCTTTTCACTTTTTCCTGTATTAAATGTTAATTAAAAATATCTATTTTAAAGTTGTTTTTTATTTTATTAATTAAATTCTAGTTTTATATATTAAATTCCTACCTAAAAGTTTTTACAAAAAATTAAAATTCTCTAACGACAATCTCTCCGCATCCTTATTTATTTGAGCCACTGGATCTTCTGATATAATTCTTACTACTGTATCATCCATATCGTCATTTGGATTATCATCTAAAATACACAATAAACCATCATCTTCATAGGTGGGAAAGAAATATTCTGGTTTATCCCATTGTTTTTGCGAGCCAATACCAAAATGTTGCTCTTCCTGAAGATGTTGCAATAATTGGTCCTGACTTTCAAAACGTTGATTGCAGGTAACACAACGTAATAGACATACTTGTCGTCGTATGTAGTTTACAACTTTAACTTTTTGATAAAAATTTAAACCTTTAACTGCTTCATCGAAATCTACTTTATGTTCTTGCAACAAATGTTGTTTAAAATCTAAGAAATCTTTGGATGGTTGCTGACAATATAGACAATTCAAAGGTTGTGCCGCTTCGTCATCACCATTCCAATCGGACCAATCAGAATCACTATCCTCTGACTTGTGAGCAAACCTCTGTTCAAAATCTACACTATCAGCTGTACGCTGAGATGATGATCTAGTTCTTTGGCTTGTAGTGGAAGGTTGAGGTTTTTGTTCTGATTTTTTAGAACGTTTTTGATGTTTTCTCATTTGGTTATTTGGTTCTGGAAATTTATAATTTTGAAGAAAATATTTATCATATGATTTGTTGTTGGGATTTATTCTTTTGTGAGCCTTTTTACGCATGTGCTCTTTTAGGGTGGCACGATCTTTGAATACCTTTTCACAATATAGACAAATGAGATTTTCTAAATTTGCTTGAACTTTTCCTATAAGCTCATCGATGTATATAAGATTCTCAGGTTTACCCAGCTGGAGAAAATGTTTGTTAAACAAATGTTCCAAGTACAAGGAACGCAAACCATTTATAACATCCCTGCAATATAAACACTCTCGACTAAAATTGCGATCAGTTAATTCGAACTGATGCTGAGCTAAGGCTTTCTCAAGTCTATCCTTTTTCAATTTTGTTCTTAATTCATAGTCTTTCGGTAGAATATCACTTAATAAATAGTATTTTTCATTTTTAGCTGGTGTACCATCTGGCAGCTGATCGAGTAACATTGTCGTACAATATTCCTCTAGCTCATGTTCTTTAAAGTCTTTTACCCAATATTTTAGATATTCTTCGAGCAAAGCTATCTCACTCACATCAGCAATGACCAAACGATGGGCTAAAAATAAATGAGCCAGATAATCATCTTGTTGTTCAGGTAACTGGAACTTTTTGTCACATTTTAAGCAGGGTATATTGGAATCAACTGGTTTAGGTTGCGAGTTTAAGTTTGCTTGAAATGTTAAAACAGGTAATATGCAACTTTTATCACTCGATTCAGGAGAGTTATCCATTATTTTCTTCAACTGGAGATGGATTCTAGAAGAAAATAAAACGTGCGTTGTTGTTTGTTGGAGTTAAAAAAAAAAAAAAACAAAACAAACGTTGACAGTCAGCTGATTCTTTGTTTAGGAAAAATAATAGTAATGTCATATTGGCGGTTTGCTGATTCTTTCATAATAACTTTTTTTATAAAAGAACTACTTTTAAGGCTCCATACTTTTTTAAACTTAAAGGGTTAACGTAGAGATATGAAAATGTTGAGTGCTGTACTTGCACCTATAAAATAAGATTGGTCTTAAATTAAGATCAATACACTATTGAAATATTTTTTAATATTATGACAGCCCTTCGCACAAAACCTAAAAGCCAAAGTTTCGAGTTAAGGTATCTCTTCCATGATATTTTAAAAAACAAATTTACAATGACATAAATAAAAAAGTCCAAATGATATAGTATCAATTTGAAATTTTTCCATTTTTGGTTATAAAATAGATAAATTTTTAAAAGTATTAAAATTTCTTGTGTCTTTTTTGGAATTTAATGGGTTATGAGAAAAATGGGTATCAATTGAATGCTTGAAGTGTTGTCTAAAAATATGGGTAACTGCTTTTATATATCATTATAGAGGTTCCTCAAGACATTTCATATGATACCCATATTGTAAATATATTAGTTATCAAACGAGAAAAATGGATCTGTAAGTTAAAACTTTAGGACCCTATATCTAGAAAGTTATTGGAGACCGGAGAAAAATATTGTGTTACTTATTTTTACATCAATTAGTACTTGTGTTTAAAAGTGTACAGGGACTATGAGCTAAGTTTTGAAAAATTTAAATATATCTCCGCATTGTAGGGTCATAAGTTTTCACTGATATTTTTATATAGAGCTAAGAAGGTTTCTTTATGAATTTAATTTTTTTAGTAATATTCCCAGGATCGCCAATTTTTCGTATGGTAATTTTTAGATATTCAATAGCCATTTGACATTAAATAACTACTTGTTGATATTAACACTAAAGTTGGCATCACTTCAAATAAAAATCTCTGACATTTGTTTATATTTATTGTATTGTTGACAATGCTGATCAGGGATGTTAAATTCAGCACGTATTACATTTTTCAATACAATGATGCTTTTTAAAATATGATGGGAACTAAAAAATAAACAAAATTTTGATATACAAATCACATTTTTAGATTATTAAGTTTTCTATATTAAAAATATTTTCTTTTGGTGGAATTAACTTTTTTTAGTTTTGTTGTGAAGTGACAGCAAAAAAGTACTAATTGTAAATAAACTGATATTTAACCATCCCTGATGTAAATAAGAAAAGGCGCCAGAGGAAAAGAAAAAATTATATTTTTTTGGCATTTTACTATTTTTTAGAGGGAAAATGCAAAAGTTTACGCGCAAAGAAAATTTTCTGCTTGCCAATACCCTGAATTGCATACCATTTCTTTTGCAAGGTCAAACGGTATTAATCGATTTGCGCAACGAATGTTCAGTGGCAGGAAGGATTTGTAATGTCGATGGTCATATGAATATTAATCTAACGGAAGTAGTTTTTATCAATCGTTTGGGTCAGCAGTTTCCTTTTGAACAGTTTATGGTAAGGGAGCGTATAATAAGACAAATTCATATATCAGAATATATAGATATGGCTCAAGAAATCGAACAATGGTGTGAAAAAGGCTGCATACGTAAACCTTTGCGCTCAAGAGAAGGACCCAAAGGTAGACGAACATTTAAACAGAAAAGGGCACAAGAAAGACACCGGGAAATTTTACAGGATATAGAAAAGCAGCAACAAATACATAAAGGTGAGAAAGAAGTTATTTGAATTTAATGAGACCTTTCTTTGGCAAGGGAGGTGGTATATTTCCAAAATAAATTAAAACAACTTAAGTTACCAGTTAATTTCACATGTTTTTATATTGATTAAAATTTATTTAAAACAACTACCAAAAATGTAATTATTACATAAAAAATAAACCGAAAAAAAGAAAATTAAGAAAATATCAATTAAATTAAAAAAAGTTCAAGTTAAAAGGTCAACTTAAATTAAATTTAGTAAATAATAAACCAAAGGTAGAACTAAAGCAGCCTTTGAACTGCTAAGACCAAAAGCCACAATAATTAATTTCCAAATACCATAATAAAAGAACAACTGCAAGGCTACATGTAGACCCAATAAGCTAAAATGAAAAAAAAGAAATAATATTTAAAATTAGAACTTGCAATAGCAAAATTTTATAAGACCTACATTTTATCTTTACGTCTGGCAGCTTCTAAATTCTTGGGAGATTCTTTGCTCAAATATTCACGTACACCCAAGATAGTATTCTGGAAATATTCCTCCCAGTTTAGAGAACCAATATCTAAGAAAAAGATTTGTTTATCCACCGGATCCATAGATTTTGCCAAAGCTAAAGTACGTTTGCTATCATAATGCCATTCGGTGAAAATGAATTTTTCCAAAGTATTCAAAGAATTCCAAACACTTTTGTGTAATCTTATTAAACTAAATGAATAATAGAAAATTGTTAATTTTATTATCATTATATTCTTTACAACAAACTTACATAGGCCTGCCACCGGTTAATCTGGTTAATAAATCCAAAAAGAAACCTGGTATAAAGTGATATAATATAGCACCAATACGGAATAAAGTTAAACTTTTCACTAACTTTAATTTGGGATACCTAAAATGATAAATAAACAAAGTTTTTTTTTTTTGAAATTGAATATTTTTTTAAATAGATAATAAACAAAACTTACCATACAGCCGATTGTAGGGGGTACTCATGCAAACAGGTATTGATTTTATTTATCAAAAATTCAAAACGGAAAGGTTTATAAGTACTCGAGGTCAAATGGAAAATTTGCAATTCTGCTGGTTTGCCACCATTTTTAAGTCTATATTACAGAAGTAAAGATTAATATTAAAGATAAGCGACGGTATTTTAAATTAAATATTAAATTTATAGCTTTAATTCTTGTTTCTAGTTCAGTTTAGTTCTAGATCAGTTACAGATCAGATTCATTTGAAACAGATCTAGTAAAGTTCTAGTACAGTTCTAGTTCAGTTCTCGATCAGTTACAGATCAGATCCAGTTCAAATCTAGTAAAGTTCTAGTCCAGTTCTAGTTAAGTTCTATTTCAGTTCTAATTTAATTATATTTCAGTTCTAGTTCGGTTCTATTTTATTTATAGTTCAATTCTATATCAGTTCTATTTCGGTTCTATTTTAGTTGTAGTTTTAGTTTAACTCTTGTTCAATTTTAGTTCATTTTTTTGTTCTGTTCTGTTTTGTTCTGTTCTTTTTCAGTTCTAATTCAGTTCTAGTTGGGCTCTAATACCTTTCTATTCCAGTTGTATTTCTATTTCTATTACTTTTTTATTTCATTTGAACTAGAACTCAGTTCTAGATCGTTTCGAGTTCAGTTCTTGTCCAGTTCTAATTCTACTTCAGTTCTAGTTTATTTCCAGTTCAATTCTAGTACAGTTCGAGTTCAGTTCAAGTTAAATTCCAGTTCAGTTCGAATTTAGTTCTTGTTTAGTTCTATTTCAGTTCTAATTCAAGTTTAGTTCAGTTTATGTTTAGTTCTATTTCAGTTCTAGTTAAGTTCTATTTCAGTTCTAATTCAAGTTTAGTTCAGTTTATGTTTAGTTCAGTTTGAGTTCTAGATATGTTACATTCCATTTTAGTTATCATATAAGAAATAACGCAAAGTTTTCTTCCAAATTTAGATCAATACGCCAGTTCTCAACATTATGTTTTTGATTTCAAACTTTTTTAAAATTACTCCAATTTTGAAGATTAAAATCGCTAATGTTCTATTAATAAATTATCAGAACGGTGATTTTACTTTTTTAAAATGTTATTGAAGTATTTCAAATTCTATTTCTAAAAAAATATTTAGAAAAAAAAAACCAAAAAGTTGTAACGCGAAACAAGGATGATAGGACCCACGGGTTTGACACCGTTGCTGGGCACCGAAGGCAAATTCGCTTTTTACATTACTCTGCCTTCTCAAGCATAATCGGCAAATTTCATGGTAATTGGAAAAGGCCGGCCAAAATGAGAGGCTTTTTTGACATAAATTCTGTGGATATAAAAACTCGTCGTCAATTTTATTTTATTATTTAGCTGCCACGGGGTATAGAACCCAACCACATGTGAAATAAGTGAGGGTAATAACAAGCATTTTAACTTGAGCAGCTAAACGCTTAGTAGATAGTCATATGATTAAAGTGCTATTAGAATAACATTAAACTATGGTGAATTTGTTCATCATGGAAATTAACATAACATACTAGAAATGTGGATTTCTTTAGGTAAAAGATAGTAGATAAATGTTTAGAGGTGAATTGGATAGAATGTTTGAGAATATAAGATGAAGGGTTCATGTCTTAGCTTAAAAAAAGAAAAAGAAAAATGTAGTATAATTTTGGGAGTTTATGAAATTAATAATAACTTGGCATTATTTTCTGTACTACAGTAAAAGTTTTTAAGATTGGACACAAGTTGTCAAATCGATTCTGTATGTTGGACAGGAAAAAATTTCCCAAGTTTTTTTTAACAGGTCAGTTTTATACTTCGAGAGATTTTCTTACTTCAAGACATGTACTTACTTTAAGGCATTTACATAATAACCAGTGGTTATAATGGCATTCACAACCACATCAACGGGTATATAATCCATAATTAATGAAGGATCTAGAGGTAAACGTCTCAAAACACCTTTAGATGCTCCCATAAAGAAACCTTGAGGACCATTTTTCGATACAGTCCAACCAGGCACAGGTTGTTGCCAAGCAGCCGTTACTTTAAAATTATATACATTTTTATATGTGATACATTTATATCAATTACATATATTATACTTACTCATGCTTGGCCTAACAATGCCGCAGGGAAAACGATTTGCTACATTGGCGACTTCATGTTCAGCTAAATGTTTGGTAAAAGTGTAAGTATTGGGATGATCTTTCAATAACCTTAAAAACGGGGGAAAAACAAAATTAATTAATTTCGATTTAAAAAATTGTACCATTAAAAGAATCTCACTTGGGTTCCAGTTCCTTTAAGGCCTCATCATTTAATGTTTCGGCTAAATCAATAATTTTCTCTGGATTTTCCGGTGCTGGATACAATTTTTCCTCTACCTCTGTTATATAGGAATTAACATAAGCACTAGAAACATGTACTAAAGCTTCCAATTTTGTTAATTGTTTACACAACTCCACCACACGACGTGTACCACGTAAATTAATATTTGTGGTCTCTTTCAAAGTTTGAAAGAAATCCAACGTTGCCGCAGAGTGAAAAACTACATGAACATTATCTATTAAAATCTGACGATCCGTTTCAGATATGCCCAAATGTTCCAGACCCACATCACCTTCAATAGCTTGAATTTTAGCAAAACGTGCTTCCAATTTTTGTTCTTTGAATTTATTAAAAACAGAATTCTTTTTTAATTCCTCCAAACGTTGTTCAACTGATTTGCCTTTTTTGGCTCTCATCAGCACATAGACGGTACCAATTTCTGGTATATCACGTAAAAGTTTTTCAACTATGGTAACGCCAACAAAACCCGTTGCACCGGTAATGAATACATTTTTACCGGCGTAGAATTGCTTAATGGGGGACGAGAGGTTTCTGCAAGGAAATAAAAATTGTTTAGTAAATTATTAGAAACTATTAAATATAAACTTTATTTGAAAATAATTAAAATAATTTATATTACGAGTCAATTTAATTATGACGTTAAATAATTGTTGTTGTTTAATACTGGAATATTTTCTTTATTATAATTAATAGAAAAAAACATAATCGTAACTGATATTTAAACGATTCTCCATTATTATTAAATATCTATTCTTTGTTCAAAAGCTAATAGATAATAAATAAGGAGTGAGATCGAAAAATTCTTAACACACGTATTTCACAGGTGGCGTTTGTGCATATATTTGTAACGGCTATAAAAATAGTTCTACGACCACTTCTATGTATACCGTTCATCTCAGACAGCCAGCCGTCCTCCCGGCTGGCTGTCCATGTCAAGCTTGTTCGCAAAGTTGCAGGTCGCAGTTTTGATGATATCTTAATGAAATATGGCACGTACAATTATTATGGCAAAAGGACGATATCTATTGAAATTGGTTATTACTGGTCCAATTTTTCATATAGGTCCCATGTAAATGTCCTCACGGCATGGCGTTTTTTTTACCATAAAATTGGTAGATTTAAAACGATTTTATCCAAATGTTGTTAAATTTAGTATTAATATATTCTAAAACGATGTAACAAATTATACAAGGATCGGTCAATTATTTGCCATAGCTCCCATACAACTGCCCTTCCAAATATCACTTGGAAACTCATAAATCGCACATATACGTGGATATTGTAAATGTATGCAATTCAATTGGCTACCAATTCCTTTAATTCTAACCGTCCTATATTTTGTAGAGTAAAACTGTTTCCTTAAGAAAGCGATTGGGACTTAAGTTAAAAACTCTCGCTGTTATAGTTCTTTAGATATTCGGTAATCATTTTTCGCTTTGTATGGAGGATACTCCTCCCCCTGATCTTACATTATGTCCAACAAAACTGATCCGTGACCAAATGATTGGAACCAAATTTTAGAACTTTCGCTGTCTAGTTATTCAATATTAAATATTTGCTTTGTAGGGAGATCTCAACCCCCTGGTCATATACGCCCTTTATTTTGTCCAACAACAGATCCTTGAGAAAATCTTTTAGAACTCTCGCTGTTATAGTTCTCTTTATATTCGATAATCAATATTTTGCTTTATATGGGGGTACCCCTTCCCCTTGCCTTCCGTCCTACATTTTGTTTACCTAGACAGTTCGTTGAGAAGGTGATTGGCAGCAAATTTGAAAACTTTCGCTGTTTTAGACTATATGGGCGTACCCACCCTAGTCCTATCTGCCCAACATTTTGTACAATAAAATTGATTTTTAAAAAGGTGATTCGGACTAAATTGAAGACTTTAATATTTGCTTTGTTTAAGGAGTGCCCCTCCTCCTGGCCTTATCCGCCCACCAAACTTACACAAAGGAAAATAACGGTGACTTTTGTCCATCTGTGTATGCAGCAACCAATATATTTAAATTTATACATGTTAAGAAATTTTCTGTCTCACTCTTTTTCAAAATTTGAAAAATCACTTCAATTGAAAATAAACAACTGTGTAGAGACGTACGTACGTTTGTGGCCGCATTTCACAAAATTTGTTTTCTAAAATAAGTGACACGTTCGTTAGTGGTGAATTGAAATATTATTTTTCTTTCACTTATGAAAAAAATATAAACTTTCACTTTTATTATAAAATTCATAAGCACCAGCATCTTGATATTTTTTTAATTTTTGCTTAAATGAACTTTTGTCTACATAAAAATTTCCATAAAAGAAAAATTTATGTTAAAAAAAGAAATAAATCCATTTTCAAAATTTTATAGTAAAATTACATAATAATCGTTATGTACACTGGAGCCTCGATTTGCATCGTTTTGATTTGTTTTGCTTTTTAAGAACTGAAAAAATTCGAATTTGGGCTTTGCAATTTCAAATTGTGTCGGTTTGATTTACGTCGTTTTGACACCGATTTGCGTCATTTTGATGTTGATTTGCGTCGCTAGAAAATGTTTATTATCATCATTTGATAACACTGATCGCAATCTTTAAGTAGTCAAATTATAAGTGGAATTCCTTATCCTTTATTATATAAGTGATGCTAAGAACAAGGTCTGATTGTAATAAGAATGTAGTGTGTGATTCGCCAAAGTACATTAAGGACGAAACAAATGAGTCAAACTAAAAGAAAAGTTCTGATTTTGGAATTCAATTTCAAACAAGTAATAAACCGTTATAAATCGGGAAAAAATTCTATATCTGTAAGAACAATTTTGCAAACAGAGACAGTGATAAAATAAATCAATTTTGAAACTGTTTTTCCTTTATTGGTTAAGATGGAGTCCCTTCTTTCAATTGGAATACAAAATCAAAATAAACGAAAAATGACACTGTGAAAGAGGGTAATTAATAAGTAAAAATGTTATAGTCGGTCAAGCCCGACTATTTAATACCCTACACCACATTGTTGATTGAAAATGTCTGCTACGAAATATTTATGAACGACCCTCGTATTTTTTGTTTTCCTTATTATACTTATGTATGCAATATATTATTATGATACTAACATTTATAGGAGATTTAGGCGTTTTAAAGGGATTATTTTTTTCTGTAGGATTATATGGGAATTAGAAAAAATTATGGACCGACCCTCGTTTAATTTGGACAGCGGTTTTGGTTTATATTTACCGACGTTTATGTGCAATTTTTGAATTTCTAAGTGATATTTGGAAGAATGGTTGTATGGGACTTATAAGAAATAATTTTCCGATCCTCGTATAATTTTGCATATCCTCTTAGAATATAAAAAGACTTAGTTTTGTTAAATTGGGTTAAAATCGTTTTATATTTAGACATTTTATAGGCAAAAAATCGAATTCCGTGGGGACATTTGTATGGAACCCATATGAAATTGTGGACCGATCATAATTAATTTCAATTGGCATCGTCGTTGGGTCAAAATAATACGTGCCAAATTTCGATTAGTTGGGTGCATAGATTTTTAGGACAGAGTGGGGTTGGTTTGGCAGTTGAATAAATGTCGTGTATCATGGGGTCCTTGGCCACTCTTATTGACCTCGACAAAATCTGTTCATTGCAATGGGCGGCCTCCAATGTCGTTCAAAGCTTTCATAAACGAATTCTGAATTGTGTAATATTGAAGTTAGGATGGTTTCACCGATGACATCCTTGAAGGAATTGCTTACTTAGCATTTTATTTTCATAGTTCGTAGCCCTTATCGCACAGTCATCCGCATATGTTATCATGTCTACATTTGGTGGAGGTGCTAGAAATTTCGAGAGGTAGAAATTAAACAGCTGTAGTGATAGGACACCGCAATATGGTACCTCTTGCTTAACTCTACAGGACTGCGACTTTCTGTTTCGAAATTTAACGAATTACTGACGTCCACTCAGATAATTCACAATTCTTCTTTTGAGATTGATCGACAATGGGGACTGCACCACGTCCTGGAAGGGAACTGTATGGCTTGCCGTAGCAAATGCCTTTGATGGGTTTAGACCCAAAAGGATTGTACGTTCATATGGTTTCTGCTGGTTTAAACCATTCAATGATCGATTTGTGTCGCGTTTCTTCGGTTTAAATTAGCGACGCAAGTAGGGGCTCTAGTGTATTATTGTTTGGTAATTATTATTTTATAAAAATTTGAAAAATTATTTTTTATTATTATTTTTTTAATTTTTAATTGTTTAAAAACCTTGACATTGTTAAACGACAAATAGAAAAAAATCAAATACAAACAATTTTTTTTTTGAAATTAAGAAATAAGTAAATATTTTCTTTTAACATTTTGTTGTTTCTTTTTCGACAATATTTGGTTAAAACATTTTTGTAGTAATTTATCTCTTTTTATCTTATTTTTTTTTCATACACAATTAAACCTGGTCAAATGGTTAAAAACTATTTGGTTAAAAAAAAAGACTCCAAAACGATGAGAAAACAAATAAATTAGTCACTATTTAATCTTTATGATTTGTTAGTCAATGCAATAAATGGTTATTTAAATTTCTATTGATTTATTTAGATGTTTCAACATTTAGTTTTTTTATTTTATTGTTAAATTGACCATAAAATTCTTCTATGGATCAACGTTTGATTTTGTTTGAAATAAATTAATTTAAATAATTTATTTCAACGATTTGTTGTTCAATTTAATCGAAAAAAAAACTTTATTTGGAGAGATTTTATTTATTTATTTATTTACTTAATAGCAGATCCGGCAAACTTTGTTTTGGCAAAAGAGAAAAAAATAAGGCGTTGCTGGCCCTTACATCTTCCCCTGGTCTTATCCATCCAATATTTCTCCGTTAAAACAAATTCTTGAATTAGTTATTTGAGCCAAATTTAAAGCTTTAGATAATCGATAATCAATATTTGCTTAGTATTTGAGGGGTACCCCTCCCCTTGCTCCTATTTGTCCTGCGTTTTGTCCAGTAAAATAGTTCTTTGAGGAAGTAGTTTGTACCAAATTTCAGAACTTTCGGTATTATAATTCTTTAGATATGCGATAAACAATATTTGCTTTGTATGTGGGGGGTACAGCTTCTCCTGGTCCTATCGGAATTTTATGTTACTTTTGGGTTTATTGGTATCAATCTGTGAAAATTTCATCGAAAAATTTGTTCAGATCAATGCGCTACATATCCACATCCAAACAGAATATTGAACCGCTTTGTTGGCCAGGTCTGCTAATAACGAATCGTATGTACTGGTAGATTTTTCGCAGCCCCTGGTCAATAATTTTATGTTGCTAATGCTCTAGGAAATGTTGAAAAACACGTTTAGGACCCAAAAGCAGTCAAAATATTCCAAAAAGTGTTTGGTTTGGCAAGCTATACGTAGGCGTGGTAAAAGAAGCCAATCAGTTGTTATAACTGGTTCTTTAAACACCGAAATTTACATCAAGAAATGTTTGCAAAAAAGGCTGCTTCCATTTATAAAACTTCATATAATGTGTCCACTTATTTGGAGTGACCTGGCATCTTGTTGCTATGGAAACAAGCTCTTGAGTGGTACAAAAACAATAATGTGGTATTTGTACCAAGAGATATAAATTCTCCATACAGTCCGGAGCAAAGGTCCATGGAAAGAAAGGCTTAATTCCAGACAATTGAAGAGCACAAAAAAGGTGTACAAAAGTGTGGCAGCTTTTAAATTGAGATGGATTATTTGTATGGGCAAAAGTCAGAAAGCACTGTGCAAATTTTAACGGAGGGCTTTCTGAAAAAATGTTTTCATGATTGCGTCATAGTGTAGGGTATTATATAATTGGACTTAACCGATTTTTACACTCTTACTTATTTTGCAATAGTTTTTTTTTCACCGAACGCTGTTTTAATGTCTTTTTTATCAAATCCGTTTTTGTCGAATTCATAATACATTACACCCTTCTCATTCGGCTTTAGTTTCTTTACCAGTAACTATACGATAATTTCCGACATACAAGTCGGCCTTCAATGTCTCTGGACTTTAGATCATATAAATTATTTGCTTTTAAAACTTTCCGAATGCTTTTAAACATATCGCTTGTTGTGTTACTCTCAATCTTCGTCAAGTAAAATCTATTTCGGATGAACGTAACTCTTCATATCGTCTGTGATAAAATCTTCATTGCGTACGGGTCTTTTGAGTTGGTGTACGTGAACCCTTTGCTACTATAAAAAATATTTTCAGCAACATTTTTCTTTAATGAAAGAAGGATATCAGATATCCTTACAAAGCACTACCTTCTATAACCATAAAATTCGACATTTTCATTATTTAACAAAATCACAGTTATTATCGCTTAAGTTATGTTGTGACAATAAAAAGTTGGTTTATTATTTGTAATGATCAAGGGTGGACTTAAAGGAAATAAATTATTTTAACTTGTTTTCAATACAAATAAATTTTTTATAATTAGTAATACACTGGTACATGATGCTATAAACGCATTTCTTTTTATGGTTGTATTTCTAATAAAAGAAAAGTTTTTATTTTCCTGTTTCACTTATTTCTTTTTTTGCGTTTCAAAAAAGTTATCTAAAGTTTTCTGAAGAAAGAGATATAACGAATTTCAATTTATATCCAATGAAGAAACTTTGAGGCCATTGACCATGAATGCTCAATCAAGAAATGTAGATAACGGAATCATAATGTCTATATATCAGTGTTAAAACTGATGATTTAGAAAGAAGTTTATTATGTGTAGGAATCGATTTCAGCCCCACAATTTCAGTTAATTTAGTTTTACTGTATTTACATCAATATTTCACGTTAATTTTTTGGTTTTATAAAGTTGATTAACACATGTTTTTAAAGAGGTTTTAATAATTTTGTAGTTCCGGGTATTAAAAAAATGCGTTCATGATTGCGCCATAGTGTAGGGTATTATATAATCGGACTTAACCGACCGTAAACTATGTGTAATAGTGGCCAATCGGTCATACTAATAGGACTTTCACTAAGTCGCTTTATCCAAATAATCTTGGAATTTAAGAAAATTTGAGTTTTTTGAATTCTGACCTGGAGAGGATCTGTGGCCATATCTGGACTTAGTGAAATGTATGGTGTATGAGACTATGTGAAATGTAGTGGATAATTGGTCACACTATAAGAGCCTATAAGTCGTTTTTCCCAAATAATCTTAGAATTAAAAAAAAATTAAATTTTTCCGAAATTCCACTTCCACATAGTGTCATATGCCAGGCATTTCCCTAAGTCCAGATATGGCCACCGATACTCTCCAGGTCATTGTCATATAAGCCATAATTTTTAAGATAATTTTCTGAAAATTTGACTTTGATATTAAAATTCAGCCTAAAAAATTAGACTGCACAGGGTCAAATATTTGGTGTAACTCCCATATAATGACCCTTCCCCGAATATGATTTTAAGCTTATAAAACACTTAAGTATAGACTTATTCCATTGTATTTCGGCACAATCATTTTCCTATGATCTTAATTTGAACAATATCGGTTCATACATTTCTATAGCTTCCATACAAGATCCCTTCCCGGAATATGGTTTTAAGCTTACAAAACACTTAAATATAAATCTATTCTGTTGATTTCGGCACAATAATTTTTCTAACTATCTTAAATATATGTTAAAAATTTGATTAATATCGGTTCATATATTGGCATAGGTCCCCTATATGGCCCTTTAACGAAATATGGTTTTAAGCTTACAAAACTCTTAAATATGTTCCAATTCTCTATCTTTATTAAATACATGCTTTTAATTTGATCAATATCAGTCCATATTTTGTTATAGCTCCCATATAAGGTCCTATCCAGAGAAACGGTTTCGGGATTATAAAACTTTTATATGTAAATGAAAACCGCTATGATAAATCTTTTAAATATCATTAATAGAAGTTACCAATTTGACAAATACCGCACTATATTTTGCCACTCTCATAAAAGCCCCTTTCCCGGGGCTTTGAGTTTATAGAACTGTTAGATATAAAGAAATTTTATTAAAAGTCGTCATGATTATTTTCTAAATGCCATAAATATATGTAATTGTTTTTACCAATAAAAGTCTTTATTTTTCTATAGCTCCAATTTAAGACCTCTTCCCGGTAAAGGGTTCTATAAGATATATCTCTCTTTAACATAATGTTTATTGGCCTGGACCAATTTTGATGAAATGTTCACCGAATGATTTAAATATGCCCGAAAGTAAATTAGGCTATAAAAAGGATAGGACCAGGGGGGTCGGGGTACCCCCCCCCATAGAAAGCAAATGTTGATTAACGAATATCTAAAGTATAATAACAGCGGGAATTCTCAAATTTAGTCCCAATAACTTTCTCAAGAAACTATTGTAGGACGGATGAGAACAGGTTAAGAGGTAGCCCTCATACAAAGCAAATAATGATTATCGAATATATAAAGAACTGCTACAACAAGAATTTTTAAATTTGGTCCCAATTCCTTTTTCCAATATCTATTATACTAGAGATAATGTGCGATGAATTGGAGCAGGGGGAGAGGTACCCCCCATACCAAACAAATATAAATTAATGAATATCAAAAAAACTATTACAGCGAGAGTCTTAAAATTTTGCAGCAGTTATGCTACTGTGAGACTCCATCACTGGAATATATAAAGGACGGATAGGATCAGGGGGAGAGGTATCTTTCATACAAAACAAATTTAAATATTAATAATTAATATATTTAAATTGTGCGAATTGCTTAGGGCCAGCAATGCCCTATTGTTTTTGGGGCAAAACGAAGTTTACCGGGTCTGCTAGTATACTGATATTTTTGTTTTCTATTTTACATAATAAAAATTATTATGTGGAAACTCTAATTTAAATCAAAATATCTTTAGTCATAAAATGTGACTTCTGTCTGTGATATGACTTTTATATAAAGTTATATATTCTTTATCTATAAATATATATCTATAAATATATATACAAACTGTATCTATTACATTATAGATCTAAATTAGAGTGTTTAAATAAATAACTTTAATAAATAAAATAAAATAACTTTTAAATAAAAATAAATAAATAAAATTAACTTCTTTAACTTTAAATAAAAATAACTTCAACACTTTCCATTCAATTAAAAGTTTTTAAATAACATTGTAAAAACATCATAATATTTATTTTTATACCCTACACTACCACAGATGGTTGGGTTTTAAGCTCATAAAAGTTCTTCATTTTAATTGATTATAATGATTCTAATTGTTTCTAATTGTTTCTAATTGATTATAATATTCTAAAACAATGTGTCAAATTATAGGAGAATCGATTTATTATTTTTCATATGCCCCATACAAGTCCCCTTTCAAATATGAATATGATGGACTTAAATCTCACATATAAATTTCACATCTTAATTTTTTTAAATTTAGAAAAATATAAGCAAAAATCGATGTTTACGAGGGTTGGCTCATAACCTCACCAAGAAATCCTTTTCAAAATGAATCAATTTCACTAAAATTTTTGTCGCACATAATAATATTCCGCATAAAAAAAGCAAATTGTTCGAGGATCGTTCATGAATTTTTTGTATCTGCCATTTATAACTAAGAACGTGTTGTAGGGTATTACAAGTTGGGTTTGGCCTACTATATTTTGCTTTTTTTAAAGAATTAGCTGGGGATCCAGTGATTTTCGCGCCCTTTTAAAGTTTTGCTTGAGAATGAAAATGAGATGAAATCTCTCACTTTAATGTTCCTTTTGATATTCGACTTTTACCCCTAAATAGTTCTTTATTTATTCGATACCTTTCCCCTGTTCGTTCTACATTTTGTCGAGAAAAACAGTTACTGGGGAAAGTTACTGTAATAATGCTTTAGATATTTGATAATTGAAATTTTCTTTATATATTGTTGCACCACTTCCCCTGATCCAATTGACATTTTTTATAGGTTATGTTACTTTCGGAGATATATTGGCTTTCAACTGTCCGCTTTTCTGCACAAACATTTTATTAATTGAGGTTTGTATTAAAAAATTTCCATACAAAGATGATTTGGCTTTATCGAAAGATTCGTCATAATAGTTTTTCAGACAATCGATTAGTTCATTTTCGAAATTGGCTGTTTTGAGAGAGTAATAGAACATGAACCGATCATTGTAAAATTGAGGATTTATGATATTTAAAGTGATTTTTGAAAATTGTATTTGTATGAGAGCTACAAATATATGTGGACTAAGCTTCTTTCATTTGGCTTGTAGGTGAAATACAAGAATTATTTTTTCCAATTAAAATAATTTATATATTTAAGAACTTGAAGTGATTAAACTTCGATCCGGAAGGATGTTTATGCAGGAGATATCTGAATCGAACATATAATGTTTCAACTAAATAATACACCAGATTTGCTATCTTATAAGGAAATAATTGGAAGGAATTTATTGGATCTACATAAAAAAATTAGTATGTATTATTTGCTTTTTGGGCCAAGGACGAAGCCTAAAGGAATTAGTGATAATCAGTGTAATATTTTATATATCTTGCATTTAAAGATCCTTCCGAATTTGATTTTCAGCTTATAATACTTTCGGTTAATTATTTCTCTTCTCATTGAACACCAACGCCCCTCCCCCCTTTCCAAAATCACGTCAAATGGCACATAATTCACATAAATGGGAATATTATGATAATATTTAAAATAAGCTTGCTTAATTAAACCACAAATTACAGTAAGAAATTCTACGAGGATCAGTCCGTAATTTTCTGCATTGATTTAAAGATATCGATCTCTCCGTCTGGCTGTACACTTATATCAGATTTCAATTTTTAACATTTCTTGAAGAAAACTGGCACTCGTTATTACTTTGGCCTAATAACGATGCCTTTTGGTGATGATGGATCGATTATTTCAAACAAATGTTCAAACTAATAATCGATTTTAACTAAATTCAGGGCAAAAAAGATTTGTAGTATTCGATAAAATAGTGAAACGCACACTTAAGCACAGATTGAAACTTAAGTTATACGAGGATCGTTCATTAGTTCTAAGTAGCTAAAGTGGGAAGTATTACATAATCACAATTGAACGACTATGACTTTCTTACTTTCTTGTTTTTTGTACGAGGATCGTTTTATAATGCGATAAAATATATTATAATATTTTTTTTACTAATTTCATGACATATTGACAACACTTTCAGCTATAAAGCAAAAATTGCATTTGTAATTCAACCTTTATTTATTAAATAACTTACTGCTGGTATTTAAATTAAATATTTAACACGTTTTTTATTAAATAAATTTATGACGTTAATGACACTTAATTTATCAAAATTTTATTTACAATTTAAACGAGTAGAAAAATGAAACTTTTGCAGTATTTAAACATTTTTTATACCCTACACCATAATAGGTGGTGGGGGTATTATGCGTTTGTGCAGATGTTTGTAGAGGGAAGAAAAAAATGGTCCCACCACCACTGTTAAGTATACCATTCGACTCAGAATCACTTCCTGAGTCGATTTAATCATGTCCATTTGACTGGCTTGTTCGCAAATTACAGGTCGCAGTTTTGAAGATATTTCTATTACATTTAGCACATTCTATTATTTTGGCCCAAGGAAGATGCCTTTTAAAATTGGTTATGATCTGTTCATTATTTTATAAAGACCTCATACAAATGTCCCCCCGGAATGGGCGTTTTAGACCATAATATTCCTAAATATGAAAAGATTTTAACCGAATTTTGCAAAAGTAAATCTCATAATGTTCTAGAACGATATGAGGATCGATGTATTATTTCTCATAGGTCCCATACATTCACCCTTTTAAATATCTCTTTCAAACTCATAAATCTCACAAAATGGTGGGTATTTTACAAAAATTTCGTTAAAAAAGATAACTATAAGCCAAAAAAAACGAGGGTCGGTACAAAATTGTTTCTAATTCACATGTAACCATACGGAAAAATATCCCTTTCAAATGCATAAATTTCACATAAATTTTAATAGCGTAATAAGCATAAATAGGAAACGAAACGTAATTATACGAGGGCTGTTCACTAATTTTTCGTAGCAGACATATACAGCCAATAATGTGGGGGTAGAGTATTACATAGTCGGGCTTGATCGACTAAACATTTTTACTTGTTAAGGTAGAAAATGGTTATAACTAAAATATTTTATGGTCAACACCATGAAAAAAAGTTAAATAAAATTGTTTATAAAAAATTATTGCAAATAATATTCGCAAGTTTCATTAATTATAATTAGATTTAATATTTAAAAAAAATTAGATACAGTTCGTCAAATAAATCTTTGCAATTAAGAAAAATTTGAAAAAAAAATCAATAATGAATTTCAACTAAAACTCCTTTTTATATAATTTTTTCTGTATACGACTATAACACCTCAAAGTTTTCCAAATAGACGGACTGATTACAAAAACAACAAAAGAAGAATCTTTCTCAATTTGAAAAGTGTCAAATAAATGTTTGTGAAAAATTTGGCATCATTGAAAATGCGGATTATTTCGGCGACTTTTTTATCTTTAAAAGAAATTTAATTTTTAAGAATTTAGAATGTCTTTAAAGTCACTGGTGACTCGTAATTCCATGTAAAAAATGCTTTAAAAGAAAGTTTCAAAGCATTAGAACATTTCATTTGTTATAAGAGCAAATCCATTATGAAACACGATCCTATCTGATATGGAGAAAGACCCGAGCTAAAACCATCCAAAGACTAGAAGAAGTGCGTAGCCGTGCACGTTGGAAGTAATATATTTAATTTTGTACTTTATAAGTTTAAATGGAGGAGCATTTCCAGTGAAAAATGACTATGAGTAAGATGTATCACTTGAATCCAAACCAAATTTATGACGAAAACTCAAATATTCCCAAATAATGTCTAGGAAAACAATCCCGCGCTTTTTTCATAATAATGAGAAAACTACTAAAAACGTTTCACTTACTGTGAAATGCTGAGACGACATTTTTTCAGAAAAAAGAGAAATTTCATTTTGAGGTTCGGAATTAATGGTTTCTTTCTGGATTTTTTTTTAGAAAAATTACATTTTTTTTCAAAATGAAATTGTGCTGGTTTACAAGTTTAATTTGTCCAATATAGTGATATAAGAGCACAATTATTTTCCTAACCTCTAGTGTAAGACATTTTAGATTTTGTAAAACACTAAGGAAAGCTTCATTGAACACTTAATCTACAAATCTTTTTCTCTGGAAGAGTCCTCCTTTTAGTATTTATGATGTTGCACTTTTAACTTATTCAACCAACCTCTGAATGGTTTCAATTCTGATCTTTCTTTATTTTCGGCATGAGATATGGTGTTATATAATATATAATCCTGAATGTGAAATATCACTTGGGATCGTGTTCCACAATGGATTTTCCCTTATAACAATTCAAGATTTACAATCCTTTAAAACTTTTCTTTTAAGCATCATTTACATGGAATTTTAAGATCACTGAAGACATTAATTTAACAAGGAAGACTTTCTTAATCCTTTAAAATTACGTTCCAATCAAAGTAAAGATGTTATAGTCGTTGAAGCCCGACTATGTTTTACCCTACATCACAATGTTGGTTATAAATAGTAGTTATGAAAAATTAATGAACGGCCCTCGTATATATTTTTAACTGTGCAGTACATTATTGTGACACTAATATTTATGTAAAATTTGTGTGTTTTAAATTTAATTAAGCTGAAGGGTTATATAACAGCTAGAAGAATTTATGGACCGACCCTCGTATAATTTTGCACATATTATTTTGCTTATATATCTTAATTTGATCTGTTATTATTACATTACCAACGCATATATAAGATTTATGCCTTCAAAGGGGATATTTGGAAGGGCGTTTGTATAGGACCTATGTCGAATAATGAACCTAACCTTGCATATTTTGGCAAATCGGTTTAAAACATTCTAAGAGTTACTTGTGCCAAATTTTAAATCCCTTTATATTAAGAACTTTTATAATGTTAAAATTCAATTCCGGAAGAAATTTTTGTGTGGGAGGTACCTGAAATATTGGAACGAACATGGCCAATTTCAAAAATGCCAAAATAATAATATGTACCAAATTTCATCGAGATATTTCAAAAATTTTAACCTGTGGATTGTTCGCTAGGTTTACATGTACAGCCAGCCGGACGGACATCGTTAAATCGACTCAGAAAATGTTTCTTAGTCTACTTAAAGGTGGGGATGACACCATTTTTTTACTTGTTAGAAACATCAGCACAAACGCATAATATCCGAACCATCTGACGCTGAGGAATTTTTACATTTTCTTTTTTTTCATAATTTTTGCAAACATTTATTTGACACTTTTCAAAAAGAGTAAATTTCTTCTTTTATTGTTGTTGTAATCTGTATTTATGCTTCTTACAGTCGTTAACAGGTAGAGCAACTAAATTTGTACAGCAAAACAAGGATTTTTAGTTGAAATTCATTAATGAAGTTAATTTTTTTTCATATTTTTCACAATTGCAAATATATATTTGACAAACTGTATATATAATTTAAATTGTTCAGCTGCACCAAAAACTTCCATTTTTCAATATTTTTCTTAATTTTTTATTAATTATTTTTGTCGATTTCTAAAAGTTATTAAAAAATATTAATTGAAAATTAAATAATAATTTCTTAATTTTGAAATCGTGGTGAGATTCCATTTCATGATTATAATTAAATAAAATGCTGATTTCATATTACTGGAGGAAAATATACAATTTGTAATTTAATTTAGAATGTAACTGTATATGTGTGTTTGTAAATTTAATGTAAATTGTAATTATAACGTAAAATACTTGTTGTTGGAAGTAATTAAAATAATTGCATACAGTGTTAAGCATAAGTCAAGGTACCCTAAAATTGAGTAACTTATGTTTTTAGCAGATTAAAATAAATATAACTGCAAAAGTATAGGTACCGTCTAATAAGAAAATAAAATAAATCTTTAATACAAAGCTTAAGTGCATTTAAAAGTTATACCTAATGATTACAAAAATGTTCAATCGAAAGCAGTATTAAGGATTTTTAGGAACATTGTCTTGTTGGAACTAAAGATCATTAAGAATTCCTATGTTTTCGGCAGTTTAGCTAAGGCTGTTCTTAAGAATATTTTAATAAACCGTCTTGTTAATTGTTTCCTTATGCAATTCCAAATTATTCACACCTTCTGTGGACATAAAGAGTAAAATCGAAAAATTCTTAACACACATTTTTCATGAAAACTTTTAACCAAAGTTTTATTGGATCGTTTTGAACGAACTACCTTGATAAAACTTCTCAGTTTTTAATTAATATATTGTTAATCTGATTAAAATGAGTGCGCAGAAATCAAACTTGGTCCTACAAAAAGTTTTTCAAGTATTCAAAGGTCTGCCGTTGAACTGCTTCCAGTGTTATTAAATAGTACCGGGAGTATTTGATCGTTGATAGAAAACCTAATTCAGGTAGAAAGAATGGTTTTAAAGCGCGGTTCCCACAGTGATCGTACTATTTGGTATAAAAAGTTAAAGCTGCTTAACGCTGCTTTAAAGGCAAAAAATAGTGTATTGAAATTGAAGTCTAGTTTTCTTAAAAAATATTCTTGCTGCACATTGGATTTTATGTTGCTATTGCTCGAGGGAATGTTGAAGAAAAGTTAAGGACCCGAAAACGGTCAAAATTTCCCAAAAAGTCTCTTGGTATGAAAAGCTATATGCAGTTCGCGCAAAAGAAGCCAAACATTTGTTGCAACTGGCTCTTGAAATTACGAAATTTACATCAAGAAAATCTACTTACTTTTGACCTGACTGGGCATCGTTACTAAGGTAATCACGCCCTTGAGTGTTATAGGGAATATAATGTGGTAGTTGTGCCAAGAGAGGCAAATATTTCAAACTGCCTGGATCTTAGGTCAGTGAAAAGATATTAGGCTCTTGTTAGCAGAGTATTGAAGAGCACGTAAAGGTAACCAAAAGTGTGGTAGATTTACCTGTTCGTGAAAAGTGATAGAAAGCTCTTTAATATTGGTCAAGGAAGAGTTTCTGAAAAACTATAAAAATATTTTTTTAATTGTAAAAATATAACATTTAAAACGCTTTGCATTTGAAATTTATTTTAATACTTTTTTTAGGCGGTAACTTCACTTTTGCAGTGCAAAAATATACAGATACTTGAAAGTTTTTCCTTATAATTTTTTATTACCCACAGTATCGTAGGTGGTTGGGATATTATGCGTTGAGCATAAATTTATAACTGGCAGAAAAAATATTGCTACCACCGTTCGAATCATAATCACTTCCTGAGTCTATATATCCATGCAATTTTAAAGATATCTTGAAGCAACTTAGCTTGTATCATTATTTTGGGCCAAGGAAATTGGGGGATGATGGGTCCATTATTTCACTTAGCCACCATACAAATGTTCTCCTTAATTAAAAATCAATTTAACCAAAATTGACACAAATGATTCTTGTAATATTCCAAAATGATGTTCCAATTTATAACGCGGGTTGTAGATCTCATACAACTCCCTTTAAAAATAGCACTTTAAAGGAATTAAATCTCATATATACGTTGGTGTTATGATAAAAATTGGTCAAACTAGAAAAAACATAAGCAAAATCGAATGTACGAAATTTAACGAGGGTCGGTTCATAATTTCCTTTAGCTCCCGTACACTCAGTAAAAAATTAATTAAAATGGAAATAATTTAACTTTTTTTCTGTTATGATTTTGCTTATCTATAAAGCAAATGTTGATTTAACATTGTTTTACAGTTTCTTGAGAATATTCTGATTGAAATTGAAGTACGTAAAATTAATTTTAAAAATTTCGAAAGATTTTAATATGTACAATATTATTTCAGCACAAATGTAAAAACGTTCAATTTAAACTGAATGAAAAAATGCAAAATTATTCAATTTGAAATCAACTATGTTCAAGGTTGATTTTGTTTCATGTTTTTTTTTTTTGCTGTGTGTATAATCCCTCCAGAAAAAACTACTTTTCCAACATACAAATTCCACATACATGTGAGTATTAAGAAGCATAAATTTGAAAATAAATTTATGCAAGAATTTTTGGTCACTACAGATTATAACCAACAATGTGCTGTAGGGTATTAAATAGTCAGGCTTGACCACAAACGTAAAAGCATTCAATTCAAACTAAATAAAAAAATAATTCCATTTTAAATCAACTATGTTCAAGGTTGATTTTGCTACATTCTTTTCTGTGTGTAAAACACCACTCAAAAAACTCCTTTTCCAACGCACAAATAAGCATAAATTTGAAATTAAATTTATGCGAGGGTTGTTCATTATTTTTTTGATCACTAAACAACAATCTGCTGTAGGCTATTAAATAGTCGAACTTGACAGACTATAACTTCATACTTTTAAAATTCATTGTTTACACAAATTAGAGTACCAAGACTTGTGCTTTACACTGTACTTTAATTTCCAAATTTTTCTCCTTCCGCTTATTAAATCGATTACACTTTTTAAATCACATTTGAATAATATGACAATATATTTGGATCCTTAATAAGTGTCATTTCAAAACATATTTAAATAATGCGACTTAATACATTTCGAAATCGAAAACGTATTTTAATTTTATTCACTTGAACTTGAAATAATTAATTGCGGTTTAAGTGACTCTTTCATATATTAATTTATGATTATTTTGTTATATAATTTCTATATTTTTTCCGGTTTATAATTAATAAAGAATAAATTCTTTAAAGCTTCTTAATGATCATAATTTCGAAATTTGAAATCATTTTCAAATTTGCAGTTGAACTTCTAAGAAAAAAGAACTTTAAAATCGAAAAAGAAAACAAATCATTCATGTTTTAAAATCTTAAAACGTAGAAAATCATCGGTCCATAAAAATAAAAAAGTAATGTTAAATCCGAATATGTATGAAATATCCGTCTGTCTGTGTTTACACTTACTCTGCCATACTGCTGGTTTCTCTATTCTTGTTGTTGTTGTTGAATTGGTTGTGCTTGAGGAATTTTTTTATTTAAAAAAAATTTCACTAAATTTAATACAAAAAGAAACTCTTTTGTTTAACCGGCTTTTTGAGTACGTTTATTTATAATAATTTGTTCTATTTTTTGTTATTTCTCTCTCTCTTTGAATAATTTATTTAACAAGCGTATTCGAAAGCTTTTTCGAAAAGTTTTCCCCAACGTTTTAGAAGAAATAAAAACTCCCGCAATAAACCAACAACGTCCGTCACGTTTAACGGCTAAAAACAAACTGATCTTTATTTACTATAAACGTATTTTCAGATGCATTACTCTTTTCTTCGTTATCGTCGTTTATTGGGTAACAACAACTACAAAAACCAACAAAAATTTCGTTAATGAGTTGAGTTGAGTTGTAGTTGTTGGTATTTAATACTCATTTTGTTGATCAAACAAGTTTTTATTTTTCTAACTCGTTTTTTTTGTGTTTGTTTGTTATTCGAATATTATTTACTTACTACTGATCATATGGACCTTTGAGGGGAATATTTTTAGATGTACACATACATACGTACATATGTATGTATATATAAATAAAGACAGTGGCGTTGCTTAAATTATGTATTTTTTATAGCGAAAAAAATTATTTCGTTCATTAATATCATTAAATTGGATCATCAATTTTCGATTAACTTTAAATCTTAACAAAACTGTATTATGGAAATTCCCAAACACGCGAAGAGATTGAAATAAACTAATTATGTCGGATGAGAGATTAGTACTATAATTAGTAAAAGTATAATTTTTTAACTAAACCGATTTTTATATAACCTCTTTCGAATAATGCAAAGGAGTTCAAGGACTTTAATCGTAATTTTTTTTAATTAAATTATTGAGCCGATTTAGCTATAACATTCTAGGTTTATTCAGCAGATACAAAGTAAAACAAACTTCAAAATTCCAGCAAAAAAATTGACAATAAAATATAAAAGGATTTAAACAAAAGTTTACCTTAATATATTGTGTCCTAATGAATAATACAAGGTCAAAATAAAAAAATAAAGTGTTAAATTTGGTCATGCCGAATTTTCTATACCCTTCACCTTTGCTTAAATGGATTTTTTCAAGCAACGTACTTAACATTTAACCTTAAGTCCCTCTTAAAAATAGGATTTCATAATATCATCACTGGTAAAAGAAGAAGAAAATGGCAGCCATTATTATAGACTTTATTTGAGTCAACATAGATTCTCTAGAGCCCTCAATATGCATGCGAAGTTTTATTGACGAGTTGTTTACGCTTTCACTAAAACAATACTTTTTTAAATATAAAGGAATAATTAATAACTCTGCTATTTATGGGTCGATTTCGAAAATTAAAAAAATTAAATCTAAATTCAGAATAAAATTCGCTATATATTCTAAATTCAGAATATCGCTATATATCTGCATCAAAATTTTGTCCATATAACCCACATAAACTAACGGAAAATGGGTTTTTCCCTATAACTCGGAAACTAATGAACCGATTACTGTGATGTTTTCAACTTAAAATTTTTTCTAAACATTTCCGATCTGCTGGTGCAAAATTTATGTCTTTAGCTTAAATAGAACGTTTAAAAAATCGAAAACATTACTTTGTCTTACATTGTTATTGTTTTCAATACTTTTCACAACAACAACAACCACAAGGAAAATAAGGAATTGTTAATATCTCGGCTATTTATGAAGCGATTTGAAGATAAAAAAATTCGAAGAAAAAAAATTAGTAATCAATCAGTGCCTTTACCAAGACCATAGGTCTCATAGGCTCTTCAAAATATTGGAAAATGTGATTTTGTCTATAACTCCATAAGCGCATAAATTATTGAATTAATTGAAATCTAAATGTGAAAAATGAAGTCTCCAAGTCTTACAGATTCTTCAAAAATAGAAAAAAAATGAAAAAAATTTCAGGTACCTTCAGTTTTTTATTAATATATGAGCCATTTATGAACGAATTTCTCTGAACTTCATATGTATCAACTATAGGTCGGCTTCATAAACTTGAATTCAACCGATACACGGATGGACGGAGGGCATAACTCAATCAATTTCCTTGTTCACACCGATCCAGAATATACTTTTGGGGGTTTAAGTCGAAAATTTTGGAAATTACAAATGGAATGACAAACTTTTATATACCCTTCTGACCTAGTCACCCTTGTTGAAGGGTAAAAAACTATTCGCTAAATTTAAATTAAATTTAAATTAAAAAAGGTCTAGGAAAAGTAATAGGGACATTCATGTTTTGATAAATATGTACACATATGGGCAAAAGTCACCGTCATCCATTATTCACTTACCTTTTTTGTAATTTCTCATTCCTCCGTTAATTTTTCTTTTATCATGTTTATGAAAGAAATATCATGTTCTCGAATCCATCTATCCAAATGGTCCCATAAGCCCTCCATTGTTAGTTAGTAACGGAAAGACTTAGGAAAAGTCTTAGGAATGTTGGAGGTTATATAATATCCATATCCATAACAATTTCCGCCGTGGTCTTAGCATCATTGTCCTGCTGCAAGAAATACTCAGAGAGAATGACAAGATTTTAAGAACTTTTATGAAAGTTGTCTTTAAGGATATTTAAAAAATAATTTTTTTATTACTTCGTCAATATATTCTAGTTCCCCAACCCCATAATATGACACCACAGAAAATTAGATCTCCGTTCCGAAAGGAACCGTTATAAACACGGCCAAAGATTGTTAACTCAACAACAGCTGTATTAAACGAAATTTCTTTCTTCATGAAAGAATTAACGGTTACAGGCGAGCTGTTCCAACAACAACGCCACAGACATGACAACAGTCGACTGAATGTCTGTCCGTCAGAGAATATCTTATCCCAACAGTCTATTCCTTTATTTGTATGCTGCTTTGCGAAAGAAAGACGATTCATTTGGTTTATCGTGCTATTCTGCAGAGTTTTCCAGAAAACTCTTTCAATATACCAGAATTTAGCACTCGATGTACCAGTACCAGTGCTTTCCTTTATTAATTATTTCACTCTCTATTATTTTCAGTTTTTTCATATCGGATCAGATTTAATTTACAAGATCAAGTCATATTTTTTTCAAGTAAATGAATGTCGATCCATCTAAAATATTTTAATTTATGACAAAATGTTTGTTATATCCTCTTATGTGAGTGGGATTTAAAATAATTACTTATGCAGGGGACACCCGGGTTTGAACCGGGGACCTCTCGATCTGCAGTCGAATGCTCTACCGCTGAGCTATATCCCCTGATACACAAACGCTCATTATTTTATTACTTAACCAAAAAAATTGATATTATATATTTTAGAAATAATAGTGGGTTCTCAATCCTTTTGTTATGTAACCCTGAAAACAGATTATATATTATTGATGTCCTTTCTATAAAAAAAATTCATTTCTCTGATCAAATATTTAATGGTTTTTAAAATTTATCTAAAATAATTTTATATATATTTATTTTTTTTAAAGTTTGTGTTTATAAAAAAACAAGTTAACAAGGATCTTGTCTCAGTTTTGAACCAGCAAACACTCGATTTGCATCTTAATATTCTACAACTGAATTATATATATGTTCCAATTAGACTTTGATTAAGATTTGTACAAAATGTTAGTTATTTTACTTAATATTTTTTATAGTCATCAAGTCATCAGACTAGATAACAATTGATGTTTCTCAATTGAGAAGATAAGATAACTTCAAAATTGTCTATTTAACCCATTAAGGTCTTTTTAATACTTTAGAAAGCTTAAATGGTAAAGCTTTCAATGTTGCATATGTTAGGTCTATGTAAGTCCATGTTTCTATATATTTACAATTAAAAATATATTTACTCTGATTATTAGGTTGCAATAGGCAGAACTTTTTCATTAACAGGTCCAGGGTAGAGTTACGCCTCACACAAAGCATAATAGCCTCTCGCATGTTTGCTCTAATTACTTTCTTATAAATCGCTTATTGTAGATAAAATTACACCACTTCTCACTTTACTAGACTCCCGACTAGTGATTTTATCGAGAGCTTGTTTTAAGAGATAACAAATTGCCTCTTTATAGCCACTTCATGATACACAATAGGGACACTTGATATCATCTATTGTATACCCACGATACTCTAGTTGTGTCCCAAATTACTCTCATATGAATTAACAAGTAAGAATATCAAATACCCTACATCACATCGTCGGTTTAAAATGGTAGATACGAACAATTTTTTAAACGATCCCTCGTATAATTTTATTTTCTGATTTGTTCTAAGTGTGCAGTATGTTATGGTAAAACTTTACGTGAAATTTAGGGGTTTTAAAATAAATTTTTCTAGGGTGTTATATGGGACTTAGAAGAAATTATAGATCGACCCTCGTATAATTTTGCACATCGATTTCTGCTTTATTTTTTTTTCATTAGACCAGTTATTATTTCAATACCAAAGTTATGTGAGATTTAGTGGGGAGCTTTGTATGAGACCTATAACAAATACTGGACCGATCCTCGTATATTTTGGCACATCGTCTTAGAGTATAATAAGACTAACTTGTGTCAAATTTCGTTAAAATTACTTTATATTAATTACTTTTATGACCTTTAAACCCCATTCCGGGAAGAACAAATGTACCTAAAATATTAGACCGAACATGACCAATAGGCTTTGTTATTAGGCCAAAATAATAATTTTTACCTAATTTCCTCGATTTATTTGAAAAATTTCGATCTGTAGAAGGTTCACAACGTTTACATGGAAAGCTAGCGGAACAGACAGACGGACATCGAAAGTGATTCTGAGTTCCACCATTTTTAAAAGCTATAAAATTTTCATAGTCTTTGAAAATGTTACATACGAATCAAATTATAGAGATGAATCTTTATAAATCTGAAATGTGAAAAACTGAAAAATGCAGTTTTGATCTGTAAAATATTCAATTTATGATTCTTTCTATGAAAAATGTCCTTATTTGTACTTTGGCCTTAAATTAAGCCTCCAATTTCAATCATAAAAAATATTTCTCATTTAATATATTTTTTCCTGTTTATTCGATAAATTAAAAAAATCTTTAAAAAAACTTCACACAGGGGACACCCGGGTTTTGAACCGGGGACCTCTCGATCTGCAGTCGAATGCTCTACCGCTGAGCTATATCCCCATCCACAATTCCACCGAAAATATAACCCTATTTTAACTTCGCATAGGACTCTAATTAGGAATTTAAGAACAATTGAAAGAATTAATGTAAATTTAGGTTTAAAAAGTAAAAAAATACAGTTATTTTTCAGGACAAAAGAAAAAAAAAACATCTGTTAAGTAGAGTTTGTATTCAAGTCAAGATATAATTCAATATGGGATGTATTATTTTTGTTGTCGATTTATTTTTCTTTTAAAATTGAGTTTAAAAAATCAATAATATAAGTAATTTTCAAGCCAACTGTGACAGTCTGGTAACTATAGGGGTCATGTCCCCGCGCATGATTATTTTTAGTTGTTTTTACAACCTTTTTTTGGTTATGCTTTTAATTTTGCTGCCTTGATATTTCCCATATCAATTTAATAAAATTTTCTGTTTACATACAAAGTAAAAACTGTCCTATCAGCATCCCCGGGGGAGCTTTGTATGAGACCTATAAAAAATACTGGACCGATCCTCGTATATTTTGGCACTTTGTCTTAGAGTATTATAAGACTAACTTGTGTCAAATTTCGTTAAAATTACTTTATATTAATTACTTTTATGACCTTTAAACCCCATTCCGGGAAGAACAAATGTACCTAAAATATTAGACCGAACATGATATCAATAGGCTTTGTTCTTAGGCCAAAATAATAATTTTTACCTAATTTCCTCGATTATATTTAAAAATTGCGACCACAGAAAACAACGTTTACTTGGAAAGCTAGCGGAACAGACAGACAGACGGACATCGAAAGTGATTCTGAGTTCACCATTTTTAAATCTATAAAATTTTCATAGTCTTTGAAAATGTTACATACGAATCAAATTATAGAGATGAATCTTTATAAATCTGAAAATGTGAAAAACTGGAAAAATGCAGTTTTGATCTGTAAAATATTCAATTTATGATTCTTTCTATGAAAAATGTCCTTATTTGTACTTTTGGCCTTAAATTAAGCCTCCAATTTCACATAAAAATATTTCTCATTTAATATATTTTTTCCTGTTTATTCGATAAATTAAAAAAATCTTAAAAAAAACTTCACACAGGGGACACCCGGGTTTGAACCGGGGACCTCTCGATCTGCAGTCGAATGCTCTACCGCTGAGCTATATCCCCATCCACAATTCCACCGAAAATATAACCCTATTTTAACTTCGCATAGGACTCTAATTAGGAATTTAAGAACAATTGAAAGAATTAATGTAAATTTAGGTTTAAAAAGTAAAAAATACAGTTATTTTTCAGGACAAAAGAAAAAAAAAACATCTGTTAAGTAGAGTTTGTATTCAAGTCAAGATATAATTCAATATGGGATGTATTATTTTTGTTGTCGATTTATTTTTCTTTTAAAATTGAGTTTAAAAATCAATAATATAAGTAATTTTCAAGCCAACTGTGACAGTCTGGTAACTATAGGGGTCATATGTCCCCGCATGATTATTTTAGTTGTTTTTACAACCTTTTTTTGGTTATGCTTTTAATTTTGCTGCCTTGATATTTCCCATATCAATCAAAATCTGAGAAAAGTTAATAAAATTTTCTGTTTACATACAAAGTAAAAACTGTCCTATCAGCATCCCCGCATCACTTTAAGGTATCGTCCTCCATAATACGCAATTATTTTTTCATGCAATATTGGGCTATTCCGAATTCCGTTGGTTTTAAATAGGAAATTTTTCAGGACTATAACAAATACTCGGGCCAAACTTCATTGACCTCTATCTACAGACAGATATCCAGACAGACCAACATAGCTAATCGACTCAGATTTGATGGAATTTGATGCACTTGTGATGGAGGATAACTTTATTCTACCTTGTAATCGCCTTTAAAGCGTTATAAAGGAATTTTTATTTTGTCCATCCATAACGTTATACGGAGATAAATAGTCTGTAAGAACGATATATGATACATCAAATATTTTATTGTATACATTTTTAACTCATAATTTGCCTAGCAGACCCGGAAAACTTCGTTTTTGCCAAATAAAACTTTAGAGTGTTACTGGTCCTAAACAAGTATTCCTGTTGTATTATCATACGATTAAAAAATTTAATGTAATTTAAAATTGCTTTGTATGGGGGGTACCTCTCCCCTTAATCTTTAAGTCCCATATTTTTCCAGTGATGGTGTTTCACAGCAGCATATTTGGTGCAAAATTGTAAGACTTTCGCTGTTAAAAATTCTTTTGATATTCAATAATCAATGTTTGCTTTGTATGGGGGGTAGACCTCCAACGGTTCCTACCCGTCTAACGTTTTGTCCAGTAAAACAATTCCTTGAGGAAATTATTGGGACCAATTTTAAAGCTCTCGCTGTTATATTTCATTAGATAAAATCAATATTAACTTAGTAAAGAGGGGACCACTCCCCCTGGTTCTATCCGTTCTACGCTTTCTCCACTAAAAACAGTTCTTGAAAAAGTTGTTGCGGCTGACTTTTTTGAACTCTCGTTGTTATAGTTCTTTGTACATATTCGTTAACCATATATATTTCTTTGTATGGGGGTATCCCTCCCCCTGGTCCTAGCGGAGAATTTTTATAGCCAGACGTTTATATAGTCTATACGTTATATATACATATATATACATATATATACATACATATATACATATATACATACATATATATATACTATATTATTATATATATAGATTAATATCTTGTATTTTATCATACT